>CANSZD010000184.1:0-341693 GCA_947648045.1 Beta corolliflora | reverse complement strand
CTACTCAACGGTATGTGAGGGAATTTAAAAATACAATCCCCATTCACCAACTGCACCCAAATTACAATTAAAGACTTACTCAGTCAACGTTTGACTCACTCTTCTCATCACTCATCCAAACACCCATCGTTCCTCTCTCCTCCAAAAACCCCCCATTTTTCCCAGTCGAACACAAAAAACGCGGCATTTTCACACTCACACAGCAACAAGAGAGAGAAATAGAACGTGTAAACTAAGTCGTCAATTTAATCAATCATGGCAAATTCCTAAATAAAACCCTAGGAGAGAGAAAATCCAACACACACACATTCACACTCGCCGGAAAACTTCCGTCAATGTAAATGGCGACAAAGCCAACGCCATCTCCGGCGGAAACAATCAACCGGAAACTTGAACAACTCTGTACTTCCGATGACGTCATCCCTTGGGAAACACCTCGCCGTTTCACCGCCTACGCCGGTCGTCTTCACCGTATAATTATCAACCTCTCTCGTCTTCCGCCGGAGATTCTATATTCTCCGACAGTTCATACAGCACTCAAAGGAATCTCCGGCGACCTTGTTAAAGCTGCTGAAACGGTGTCGGTTTATAGAGAGAGAAGCAAGATTTATGTGCTCATGAATTGTCGTTCTTTGTGTTGTTCTCTTCAGGATCGAACGGTTGGAATTGGTGGATGGCTTGCGTTACTTGAAACTGGACTTTCTGGTTTTCCGGATGTGAGGAAGAAAGTTTCCGATCTTTCTAGAGACATGAAGCAAGCTCAGTTCACTGTATTAATTCTCTCTTTCTCTCTCTTTTGACCAGTTTTTTGGTGGTTGACATTCAACTTAATTTGATTTTTATGTTAATTATGCTGGAAATTCTTCATTAGATGCTCTTAATTAGGTTTACTTTTAATGATTTTTTTTTCATATAATTGAATTAGGTTTTGCAGTCTACTGGATTTCGGAATGTGTTTTTTTTTGGTTTGTACTTGTTCGTTTATTTTTTATTTTTTTTTATTTGATAAGAGTTTGTTTACTGTTTTTGGCTATATTATTTGGATATTATATTATAAGTTAAAATTATGAAACTAGGTTTCCATATATAGTCTGTCGACAGTCCGAGTTTCTTGCAGAATGTTTTCTTTAGTAATTCACGACTTTAAAGGATTTTTCTGCTTAAATTTTAAGAAGATATTTGGTTTGACCATTTGTGGCACATTTTGTTGGTTGGCGTGTGTGTGTGTTGGGGGTACCTAATTTACAATGATTTTGAACTTTTTTTTATAATTGTAACATTTTGTGATTGTATATTTCGGTAATAAAAGTTGTATGTTGAGTCATAAATGTTGCGTATGGAACACAAATGTTGTTTATGAATTTGAAGGTTTCAGCTCATTTAAGGTGAAAATTTTATTCAATGCACGACATTTGTGATTTAATATAGTACTCTCTCCGTCCCATAATATAGTGCTTGTTTTTCTCTCTTGAGGTCAAACTTTAAATTTTTTGACCAAATATTCTCATTATTATACTCCATCCGTCCCATAATATAGTGCTTGCTTACTTCTTCTCTTCTTTTCACAGGAATTAAGGAGAATTTAGGGAGTAGTAGGATTCTCAAAAAATATATTTAATGAAGTACTTTTGTCTTGAAACTACTTTTTTATTGTCTTTTTCCTTCAAAAAGTAATAAAATTTCCTTGGAATGGTGCAAAGCAATAAATAGGAACACACATTTTGAAAGTAATGTAGGAATATTTTGGAAAATTTGTGTGAAAATTGAAGATAATTTAGTTAAAACAAATTAATAAATAATGAAGTAGGCACAATATTTTGGGACACCCAAAATGGAATGTAAGCACTATATTATGGGACGGAGGGAGTATACAAAAAAAACATACTCATGTGGGATTTTGTTGGGTTCGCCTCAATGTGTACTTTCATAATATCAACTTTTTATATTTTTTATTAATTCGGAATTGAAGATATTGAAGGTCAAATGTATATCTTAGAGACCGTGCAAAAAGGAAACAAGCACCCTATTATGAGACGGAGGGAGTACAACATTTAAATGAAATATCCTATGTAAAAAATGTTATGAAGAAATATTGTTTATAACTGTTCTGAACTGGGGGGTTAAGAAGCTATCATCTTTTTTACCGTTGGGATATTGTGCTTTACTAGTTATTATTTGCATGTGAGGATTTTGAAGCTTAAGTTTGAGATGTGAATATTTGGTAGGTGACAGAGAATGAAGAGAGTGTATACTGCACGCTACAGAAAGAAGGGGAAGGAAGGCCAATAACCAAACCAGTGCAGAGTGCCATTATATTAGATTTAGCTCGAGCTCTAGGGATTGAACCCACTAACCATACTGAGTTATTGCAACATGTTGAGCTATTGAAGAATGACCTTGCACGTTCGAATTCAGTGTCTGAGAGACGGATTCTCATGTCTTTGCAGAGAATCATAGACAGCTGGTCCGCAGAGCCAAACATATCAGCTTTGAGCCTAGATTTCGACCTAGATGACGAATCCCAGATATTGCCTTTCAAGAATTTTTTATGTCCATTAACCAAGGAAGTTATGAAAGACCCTGTGGTGTTGGAGTCGGCGCAAACTTATGAAAGGACTGCAATTGAATATTGGTTTGAGCATTGCTTGAAAGATGGTCGAGATCCCACTTGCCCTGTCACAGGTCAGGTGCTGAACTCATTAGAGCAGAAACCAAACATTGGATTAGCTGGGGCAATTGAAGAGTGGGTTAACAGAAATATTGATATTCAAATCAAATCAGCTGTGAGCCATCTTAGCAAGGATCCACCTTCTTTTGATTGTGTTGAACGTGTTTTGGATACCATTTATAAGATATCAGAAGAGCATCCATCAAGCCGGTATAAAATTAGAAATACTGGCGTTGCTGTTCTAATCATTAATCTGCTCAAGAATTGCTCCAAGAGCATCGGTTCCCTTTTGAAAACCAAAGCTCTCATGGCTTTGCTTAGTATGTCAAAGGATGAAGATAGCAAGGTGAGTTCATGTTACTTTATTTTTGCAAAGTTCTGCATGATGCTAAACCTTTTCTTTCCATTGTTTGATCATACTGTTTCATTATAATGAAGAGGGCAAAGATATTTTTTGGAGGAATTCGGTTGGCTGGGTTGACGAGAATAGTGAAGCCTAATGTTTTTTCTTGAACTGTTATTAATCCTTCCATACTCATGGATCAGCATTGTGGTTGTTGCTTAACTTCGTGGTTATACTCTTTGAAGCTTAACCACCCTTGAATCCAGTTTAAAAGGACTTTGCTCCATATAATCTGACCGTGATTGACGAGGATTGTAGTGACATTAGTCTAATTAAGAAAGAATATGTAAGGGATACATTAGAGAAGTGAAAAATCCATACTAATTGAGGAATGGTTTGGTGAATAGTGGATGTATCTCTTGAAAATGCTTGTTACCTGGTCTTCAATGAATAGTGGTGAAGACTCTTCATCGTTGTCATCAATTAGGTTCTCCATGCCCATGTGAGGAATTATTTAGCACTTAAAAGTTTTGATACTTGGGTGTGTTTCCTCAAATATAACAAGTAATTTAGAGGAACCTTGACGCATCAGTTTCCAAATGTTCCAACTCTTTAAATTGCCAGTTGGCATCATCAATCTGTACATGCTCAACCCAGCTAATAATGCTCAATCCAAAGGGTAGAAAGTAGAAAAACTGCCCAATGGATGAATATTTATGATGTACTATACATAATTCATTCTTAGGAAATAGAATTACAATCCTGAAGACAAGAAAAATCTTGTAGAAATATCTAAGTGGTATTTTGCTAGTTATAGATGAATGAATGGAGTCTTCATTCTTGAAAATTGTTTATTTACCTTTTCCCCTTTTTGTTCCTGTAATTGTTGTGATGTGCTTGCGTAATGGACTATTTTTCCCTCTGATAGAGGTGTTCCACAAATGTTTGTGATCGAGTAAATAGTTTTATACTTGTGGATGTGAGATAATACCTTTTGTGTTTTAACTCAAATTCTGCAATGCTCTTCACTTAATTCCAGTCTAACTCTGTAATCGCTTCGTTTAAATTAGTTGAACTCAGAACCATCTATTTTTGATATCTTGACTTCTGACTAATGTGTTTATGATTCTAGACTATTATGATTGGAGAAGGCATTACAAAGTTGGCTATTAATAGTCTTGGCGGAAGTATAGAGAAAGAGAAAGAATTTGCCCTGAGGTTATTGGTTGAATTTACAGACAATGAAGCTTATTGTGCTAAAATTGCATCGGAGAAAGGTGCATTTCTTCTTCTTTCAAGCTTGGCAGAGAATTTGGAGCATCCTGGTTTGTCCAACTTAGCAGAGGAGGTGCTAAAACGTTTAGAGGTGATTGATGAAAATGTTGAACAGCTGGTAGCAGCAGGACGACTTGAACCTCTACTGGGTCGACTTTGTGAAGGTGGGTATGATTGTAGATCTCATTCCTCATTACATGCTATTGGAAATTGTGTTTCTCATCGTCTACTGGCATTAAGTCAATTCATTTAGTCCATTTCCTAAGTTCTATTTATATTCCCTTCAGGCCACCCTCATAATATTGGACATGTTTGCCCAACATTTGAATTTGCCTTAAATCTATTGCCTGTTTATATCAATGCTTGCTTGTTCATGGTTCTATTATTTTATGTTTCCATGGCAAGCAGGATCTCGTAGCATCCAAATAGAGATGGCATCATTGTTGGGGAAGATGCCTTTGACAACTAGCAATAAGGAACAAATTGCAAATCGAAGTGCAAAAGTTCTAGTTGAAATGCTGTGTGAGCCAGAAACTAGGACAGCAAGTCTACATGCATTGTGCAATCTTTCATCTTTGGATGACAATGCAACTATTCTTGTTGAAGCCTCTGTACTTCCAGCCATCCTAGACATTCTCCTTGCATCTCAGAATGCCCTTCCACATCATAAGGAACTGGCTGCTACTATAATTGCCAACATTGTGTCAAATCCAGGGCACTGGGAATTGGCAGAGGTTGACAAGGAAGGACATTCTATGCTTTCATCTTTCATTGTCTCTCACCTGATGCGGCTCTTATCTCAAGTAACCCCTCAGTGCCAAGTGTCTGTTCTTTGCATCCTCTGTGGAATTGCTTCTTCCCCCAAGGCATGTGGTAAGTTCTTCGTGACTTCTCATGGACAAAGTCATGCATTTTTCACGTGTTACTGCTAATTTAGCATAATGTCTTCTGTTTGGAATTCAAATTGTATCCACATACTGCAAAAATGCCGCCCTATATTTTAATATTCTGGCTGCTTTCTGAAATTCCGAGTGTTTTCAAGTAAGACTCCTCTGCATATTATATTCTAAATTAACTTTCAGATTGTCATCTTGCAGTCTTCTCGAACTTACCTGACCAATGCTATGTCTGCAATTCAGGATGAGTATCTTTACAAACTAAAATGCTAGATGTTCAGATTGAAGATGGTTAGTAATTAAGTATTATGAGCTTAGTTTAGAATTGGTGAAAAGTGGGAAGGAAATGGATGTTTGGTTATATATAGTCATTCCCTAGATAAAGGTTGTATGTTATCATGCCTGTACATTGATACACACAAATATACTAACAAACTTTGTTCTTGTATCAGAGCAGGTAGCAACTGATATAATATCCGGGGATGGCTTTAAAAGCATAATGCAGTATCTTGAGCACCCTCAGACTGAACATAGAATCCATGCCCTTAAGCTTATAAGGATACTATCTGGAAGTTCTGGTGTTGATTTTTTTGATGAGCTCAGCCGTGGAAACAAACTCACTCTTTTAAAAGAGAAATTATTAGACACCGAGTCAACAAATAGTGAACGATCTGATGCTGCTTGCATACTTTCGAACCTTCCCTTGTCAGAAGATGGAGTGAGGACAGTTCTAGGAGCTGATTTCCTGAAATGGACGGTTATGACCCTCAAAGAACATCAGCGCATCCCCAATGGAAGAACTTCGAGGTCATCATCGAGTATGTTAGAAGGGCTTCTTGGTCTTCTACTCCACTTTGCTCGGAGCACAGACTCACAGACACTTGCTTGGGTTAAGGAGCATCACCTCATTGTAATCTTCCGTGAGCAGCTCAGATTCCTTTCACAACCAAGATGTAAACAGCTCACAGTCCTTGGATTAAAACACTTGTCAGAATCTGGTAGGTTACTTATTGGTGATGGAGAATCCGAGCCCTTACCTCCAAATGGATTCTGCTCGTCTATGGTGTTCATGTGCGGAAGAGCATCTCCCGAGTTCTCGACATGTCCAATACACAACGCACCTTGTGAAGAAGACAATGAGCTGTGCTTGCTCAAGAACGACTGCATTAAACCCTTGGTTGATCTCCTCCTCGATGAGCAGACAGAGGTTCAAATCGCTGCTGTTGAAGCACTTTCCACTCTGATCCCAGATACTTTCCATAATTTCAGGCGGGCTGCTGATGAGCTCGATCGCCTTGGCGTGGTAGATGCTGTAGTCAACCTATTTATCGAAGTTCGGCCTGGAGAGCTTCAAGAAAAGACTATATGGATGATCGAGAGGGTATTAAGAGGCGAGAGCACAAGCCAAAGATTTGCCCTTAACCATACATTAGTTAGGGCATTAGGGGAAGCCTTGAAGCTTGGAAATGCTAACACAAGACAACTTGCTCAAGACGCTCTTACTAACTTAAAGCAGTTATCTGGTGCTAGTGGGAAGATTTCTGGTCCGATACGTACTTGGAGGTAGTTTATTTTTCATCGGTTGTATTTTGTTGTATTCTTCACATCAAGTTAGTGGGTGTGTTTAGTGAAATCCACAGCTTTTTTTGTATAATTTCTTATTGTCTATAAACATTGTAAATTTATACTAATATCTTCTTATTTACTGTAGTAATTTTTACTGCATCAAAGTGGTTTCTTCACTATATTATTCTACGAGAATCTGCTGATTTACTGTAGTAATTTTTACTGCATCAAAGTGATTTCCTCACTATTGTATCAGCCCCTTTTGTCACCTGTTTGTTCTTATTACATATCACATATGGATAGTTTACAGTCTGACATAACTGAAATCGACACGGTATGAACACAAGTGAACAGAGGGTAACATAAACCAGACACAACACTACTAACACAGAATCAACCCAAACCTAATCCGATATCAATCAAAATACCATATCATCTTAAATTTTATACAATGTTTGATATAATTTGTGAAAAAGCCTAAATTGACATGCGATTGAACACAAATATGACATTTATCCAAATTATCAAATCTAGATATAAATGGTTCTTTTGTTCTATATCCTCGTGTAATAAGGACCCTCTACAAGTACAATCAAACATTATGCGCCTTAAGGCAATCTCAAGTACAAATATGTTTCTCGTCAAAAAAAAAAAAAAAAAAAAAGTACAAATATGTTTACTAGGGACATGACATTCCAAAGTGAAGTTAAATTAACCCAAAAATATCACATCGACTCAAAATTTTCCTTCTTTTTTAAGAGAAAAGGGAGCATTCAAAAATTTCCTTTCTAACTAGTACAAAATTCATGTACATGGAAGCATTAGATGATGGCATCAACTCAGCACCAGATCCTTAGGTATTATACTCTAGGCAGTCACCATATGATAGCCTCGTTGCCATATGTTCGGTTTTCTTGCTTAGTGTAGTGCTACATATAAAATTTGTGGTGTTATATGATCGGCCTCTGCAACTTACTAGTGACTTCGTTTTCTCTTCTTCTCCTTGCTTATCCGTGCATTCTTCATTGAACCATCATTAGCAGGTTTCTTCTTATTCCGCCTTTTCCGGGGCCCCTTCTCTGTTTTAACAGTTTCTTCAGGCGGAGGTGAATCATCATTATCATCATCCATGGGTTCATCTTCTTCATCTGAACTTAGCACCAAGTCCTGCACAATATCATCCTCCATTGCCTCCTGTTGGTTGCCCTTTAGTTTCTTCTTATTTTTGTTCTTTTTCTCCTCCTTGGGAAGCTTAACCCTGTAATGCAGGCAAATCACGTGTAGTCAAAAAAATAGAACACCTTACTGCTACCTGAAATAATGCGACACATAATACTCCCTCCATGCCATAATATTTGCTCCATTTGCATTCTTACATGCAAATTAAGGAGAGATAAAAGTTGAGATAAAAAGTGAGTGGATGTGGGCCCAAACTTTAGAGCAAAAGTAAGGATAAAAGTTAACCAAATATAGAACAGAAAAAATATTTTAGGAAGGACTAAAAAAAATGGAGCAAAGATTTAGGACGGAGGAACTGATAGTGATACAATTTTCTTATTATCTGAGATTCCATACCCTGTTTCTTTCTGTTGTGAATAGAAGGAACTAAAGACTGCTTCACCTTCATCTCCTACATCATTCTCTTCATCACTTTCTGCTAGATCTTTATCAGATGCCAATGGCTCGGTACCATAAAGGATACTGATGATATAACTGAAAATTCAGTGTTGTTCACAAAGGAAAAAAAATTATATCTATATGAGCATTGGAAAAGCAGAGTTGAAACCTGGAGTCTGTTAAAGTGTCATTCCTCTTTTGTGCTCTTTGTCGTAATGTAGCAACATATTTCGACAAAGGGCTGGCGCCAGACTCCTTCTCCTCCTAAAAAAGAACATGCAATTCAGATCTTTTACACGAGATAGAGAAAAGGCAAAGGGATACAAAAGATGAACAAATATCTGTCAAAGTCCAAGTCTATCCTCCATCATACACATTATAACCATATTCATATTATGTTCAATGCATGCATGAACTTGGCAGGTAACAAATAAGGAATACATATCAATATCAAACCTCCAGGAAAGACGATGTAGCAGGATCACTTGGTAAGCAGGAGATTGTTGCACGCTTTTTGTTTGTAAATTCGGAGTTGGCCTCAATCTGCAGCATAGATTGAAACCGTTTACAGTTAGCTAATCATCAGTTTAAGCAGGAGAAAGAAGTGAAAATAGAAATTAAAGAAACATGAACTTCATATTCTTTTAGTTCTACCATTGACTTCTACACCCACCATATTCTATTGACTAATATATGAAACCAATGTTATCATGCAACTGTTATTGGATATTTCTCAATGTGTATTTTCAAAATATCACATTTTTTATTATTTTTTATAACAGTCTAAGATATTAATGGTCAACGTGTTGCATTGGTGTCAATATGGTAGAGCTAAAAGAAAACTGAGGAAATAATTGTCATATGAGCCATATGCTGTATTACAAGCTCTTATTAGATTTTGCAGAGGCACAATTGCTGATCTTTGCCAACAGACTACATACCTGTCGAATAAGTTCCCTCATATTTTTGCGGAACCTATCAACTTTAGTGCATTTGCAGAAACTACGCAATCTAACAGCTGGTATAAATGATAATTCAAAGAAAGCAACAGAATAGCTCCATTGAGCCAAATGTTCACCCAGTTCTTCAATCACAGAAGACACACAGGCCTCCTGAAACAACCGAGTCTTAAGTGTTTGTTTGCTGACCTACAAAAACGAATTTCAAGAGTTATGACTTATGAGGACCAAGATAAAGGTATTTCACTACTTTGAGTACCAAAGAAGAGATTATTGTACCTTGAGTATTGTTCGCAAGTCAACAGCCTTGCCAACACCTCCAGTTGGTGGACAGTGCAATTCTTTCATATCTAACATATCCAAAAGTAGCATGGAAACTGGTATGAAAGTGTTGGTTGCAGCAGCAATAACGTTGAGCATTCTAACACACCGCATTCGAAGAGGTAAATACCGAGCAGTTGGGACTAAGCGGGCCACTCCAGAAATTATTTGAGTCAACGGATAAGCAAGCGGTCTGAAGTCAGGTTCCATCCCATATTTACGTATTGCTACAGTCCAAAGCTCAAGGCAATTGATATACTTCCATTCATAAACCTTCCTAAAAGCTTCCTATAAAACAAATGACATGAGAAGTATAAGTACACCATAAGATCCATATCCATCCCACGACAATGTTTCCTACTAAGTTCAAGTACGATGCATGGTAGGAGTATAAACTCTATTCGCAAATGATGAGGCATATACCAAGAGGCAGATAATGGTTGAGGGGTAGCTCAGTCGGAAGCTACCTCATCTCTCATGGCTTAGGTCATGGGATCAAACCTTGTTATAGGGGATGGCGGTAATTTGGGGAATTGGGGTTAGGTTGTATTAGCCTATAGGGCCATGAGAGAGGGCATTGACAAATTTTATCTTCCATATTATAAACAAGATGTAAGATAAAAGCAGATGCTTCAAAATCAGAATGAATTGCACAAAAAAACTAACCTTTGTCTTCATGTTCAATGCCTCCCGCAAGATCATCGCTAATTGCCGAATAAAGACAAAGGCATGTTGGTATGCTGTTGGAAGGTCCACCAACATAAATTCAACAAACATGTACCTAAGATATTGGATATGCTGCAACTTTGTTGCATTCACAAACTGGCAGTTCATGACATAAGCTTTGTAAAACCCTTTGAAGCACTCATCTAAACAGTCGGACCCGACCTGGACACATAGAGTTCTTAAGAACCAAAATGCTGCAAATGAAAGTTCTCGGCTTCCTGTACCCCAAAAGTGCAGAGCAGCCTGTCAAAATTCACAAACATCATGATAAACTTAACTGCATTTAGATTGAATAGAAGCTAGTATACTCTAAATAAAGCAATTACACGTAATAATTCCATTCTGAAGTAAAAATGGAACCTTTGAGATAAGTATGCTTCATCATGATAAGCACACAATGTTTAAATTGGACCATAATCCATATGCTTGTCTAGCAAAAGGTGAGCTAATGCAAGAGGGTTTCTACTGTGAAGGAAAATTTATATCAAAAGCAACAAGGTATACCTTAATATACTTCCTCAAAAAAAGTTGGAAAAGCAGCCAAGAACAAGGAAGATTTCGTTATGTGCTTCAAAGTAAATGAGATATCCTTTGAATCTGTCATTTGGTTCAAAGCATGCAGCGCATTTCCAAGATATGACTTCACTAAATGCTGGTACTTCTTCCAATGTTTTGTGCTCTTTACCTCGATTATCGTCTCTTTCTTTCCACCATAAGAAGGAAGATTCATTAAGTTGCGAAGAATACCATCGATTTTACTCAAAGTTTCTACCATAACTTTGTTCATAACAGGCTTCGACATCGAAGTTAACTTTTCGGAAGACTTTTCATCACTCTCTTCAGCAAGATGACAAGCTATCCTGAAGGCTCTCAGCAAAGAGCGTACAGGAGCAATTTTCTCACTTTCTTGGATCTCCTGAGACCAGGATTCAACCATATCCATAGTGATAACAACTCTAGCCGATTTCTCTTCCTTATTCGACCCAACAGCTGGCTTTTCAATGTCGCTATCATCAAAATCCTCCTCATCTTCAATCCCAGAGTCATCAGGATCAGTTTCAGCGTCATCAGGATCAGTTTCAGCGTCATCAAGATCAGTTTCAGCATCACCAAGATCAGTCTCAGCATCATCTATATCAGTTTCAGCATCATCCTACCCAACAAAATCACTTAAAACCACATCCATTCATAAATTACAAGCTAAAGTATCCAGCAGATAGTAAACTTACATCATTGCCCTCATCATCAAAATCTAAGAGCTCCTTGTCCACCTGTTTCAGGTATTCATAAAATTCTGGTTGCTGCAGAAAACAAATGATCAATTACCTCAATAGCCCCCAAAGAAATACTGTATACTAAAAGCAAAATGATATTATTCAAGTACATTCCTATGTTGACTCGGCTACAAGTGTCCACTCGGATACAAGTCTAGATCTCAGACTTAGCCATTTCGTAGAAAAATGTCAAAGATTTCGTTTTAAATTGAAGTATTCAAGTGTCGTGTCAGACATGGCACAAGTGAGAAACGGGTAAGTAAGAAATTTGCAAAAGTTGGAGTAACATAGCATTCCCTCTCTCCCCCACCCCCCAAAAAATTGAAAAAGGAAAAGAGAGAGTATAAGAAGCTCTAACCGATTCCTTGAGACTTTCCAACTGTTTCTTATGTTCTTTGGCTTCCATCTTAGAACCTGAAACCTTTCCACCTGAAATGCCATCTTCCACTCCATCTGCTATAACATTTTGTGATTTTTTTACTGCAATTTACATCCAAACAACAAACCCAGTTCATAAAACCTCATAATGAGCTAAATTAACACATGGGGCAGATATGGGATTGGAAAACAAATAAATTAAAAGACAAAGCAATTGAAAATACCTTTTTTCTTTGAACCCATGATGCTCCAATCAATAAGGTGAAAGACAAACCTTCAATCCTGATATTTATAACAAATGTTGGAACTTAAGAGCTGATGTAAAGAGAAATTAGGAAGAAATGGGCACAAAAGATTCGAACTTTGAGAGCTGCTCATAATGAAGATGGAAGGCTTAAACCCTTTAGGGTTTTTTCAGATATAAATAGAACTAATTCCATTTATTTGCTCATTCTTCAGTTACATCCTTGATAAATTAAATTCATACAGCAAACAATTCCATCTATATGCACAAATTTTTCTTTAGCATTTCGCCATTAATCAAATGGGTATTATTACCCCTCAAAACCACTTTTGACCATATTGCTAAATTTTGAGCTTTCATGCATTCTCCTATTAATAAAATTTTATAGCAACAAAACAATAAAAGAGTAACAAAAAATGGGCCCATTAATCCCACTTCTAATGAACTATTACTTGCATTTTAAGTTCATCCCAGAAAAAGACAAAGCTTGGTCTTAATCTTAGGTATAGCTACATGACTAAAACACCAATCTTAAACAGGAGGAGAGAGAAAATAACGCCGGAAAAGATGGTTACCTTGTTCGTCCGAGTAAAAGTCGGGAACTTTTTGCCGGCGAAGTCTGCTCGTCGGCCGTGGATGTTTTATTTGGGAAGTGGTAGGTTTTTTTTCTTTAAGATGGAGGAGCAGGGTTTAGAGGAGGGTGAAGGGAACCATAACCTTTAAGTGATTTTGGGGTTTAGTGACTGAGGTCATCAGGGTCGGGCCTGGCCGGGTCCTTGCCCTAGAAAGTGGCCCGTTTTGTGCCAGAGTGTTGGCGTAAATTTTTAGGACGGATTTTTGTGTCTAGGATTAGGAAAAATTGGAGAGGTTTTTTCGGAATAGAATTAATTTAGGCTAATTATTATGGACTGAGGCTAATAATTATTCACAAAGCTTGAATGTTTTGCCCAATGTTCGAGGTGGAGCAGGCTTTTTTTAGGTTCGACTAGAGTTGATCAGCTTTAAGGATTACTAAAAACATAATAACAGGATAAAGGAAAACATTAAGCTCGAAAAATTATATGAAACGATCTGAACGTAATAAGTAAAGTCGTTTTAAGCTATTTCGAAGTCATGTACTTATTTTAAAGATCAGACCCTAAAATTATAAAAAAAAAAATATGTGCATATGTAGGGAGCGTGGACAATGTGTTGAAGAAGAGGTGCTATATCAGTGGATTACCACCCTGAATTCCATGATTTACCCAAGATTCGAATTCTCATCCCAAAAGTAAGTTGGAGAATTTCTCATGTGTGATAGACCGATAGTGGGTCTTTAGGCATGTCTTTTAGTTTTTAAGTCTTGTACCCAGCCTCTGAACTGGTGTAACTTGCAGGCTAGTTGCTTAGTAGAGATAAGTCCTTGGACTTATCTTACCTAATCAACAGAAAAAATAAGATAAGACAATATGTGTTTATTACTTTACAGTTTAAACACCCTTCTAAACAACGTAGCCGACAAGTCTACACATTATATACATTCATCTTAGCCTAGGAGGCTAAAACCGTTCAAAGGCTTGCCCACATGGCCACATCTTAGCCTTAAAGGCTTAAACCATTCAAAGGCTTGCCCATGGGGCTATAAACTTAAACCAGTAGGAATGTAGGATTTAGGACTAATTGGTAAAGCTCAAATGCTCAAAAACAAAACTGGTCCATGTCCTACCAAAAAGCAAGGGGACAACTTCCTGTTACATACTCACTATGAGTCACTAATTGTATGTACACTGTACAATTTAGGTTGAATATTACACAACAAACACTGCAATTTCACCAGTGAATACAAATTCCCCACAAATAAATTGACACTTCAAAAAGTATTTCCTTAATTCTTTTTTTCCCCTCACCTTTTCTTTTTCTTTCTTTATTTTCTATGCATATCATATAAAGTATTCAAATCTTCAACCCGCCATCTCCCATTTGCAACATTCAATTTTTCTTCCTAACATTCTTTTTTTCCCATTTATACTCTTAACTTAATTATACTCTACTAATAGAGAATTACATCTACTTTTTAGCCTATAATCTTTGTGACACTATTCTTTTACCAACCCTAGTAAAAACTTTACAAGAATTAAACAATCCCAACTATCTTTGACCATTCTTTTTTTCTCTCTCATCAAATCACTTCTTTTAACTGATCCAACATGATCTTTACTTTTCTTTCACCCTTTGCCTCCCTTTAACATGATGAAAATCTCATTCAAATTTCTCTCTTTTCTTCTCGTTTCTTTCATGTTCCCATTCCTTTTGCTTTGAACTTGAATTTCAACACCCAAAAATAAAAAATTAAAAACACCCACATTCTCTTTCTTACCAATTTTCTCTCTCTTACCACTTTCTCTCTCTAGAAATGAAGTTCACTCCTTCCTCTGTTTCTTCTTCCTCTGTTTCCTCCACTACAACTTCTTCTTTCAGTGAAAATTTCTACAAAAGTAAAGGCAATGCATTTGGGTGTTTTTCAGGAGTTTTAAGCAGAATTTTATGTTCTAAAAGTCTCCCAACTCACCCTTCTGACCCAATTGAGAATTTCAATCAAAAAAAGTTGTCATCAAAAATTGAAGTAGATGGTTCAAGCACACCTAATGTAGTAGCAAGGTTAATGGGTTTAGATTCAATGCCGGAAATTTCTATGAAATATTCTCAAAAGATGGCGAATACGGTTTCGAGAAGTAAATCAATGGATTCAGAGGATTTCAGAGAAGAAACAGAGGAGATTCAGGGGCAGCACAGGAGAGTAAAGACTTCAGTTTCATTTAGAGAAACTCCAGATTTTTTTGAGCTTGAAGATGGTGATTTTTTTGTTTTTAGCTTTGAAAATGGGGGTAAAAAGAAGAAGAATGGATCAAATTTAGGCAATTCTGATGTGGGCATTAAAGGGAAAAAGCATAGGAGGAGGAAAGAAAAATGTGGGAGAAAACAGAGAAGAAACAGAGATGAACAGAGTAAGGAAAGAGTATTTTCAAATGAAGAGAGGCTTACTTTGAAAATTTCACCTCAAAATTCTCCAAAAATTGATGCTTTTTTTGATGTTCAAAAGCAAAGTTATCATCTTTCTCCTTTGAAAGATAAGTTTTGTAGCAAAAAAGAGGAGTTAGATGGAAATAAAGCAAGAAAAAACAAAAAGAAAGAGATTTGTTTTGGAGAAAGTAAAGATGAAATAGAATGTGATTCAGACAATTCAAGCCCAGTTTCTGTTCTTGATCATAATACTGATTTTATAAGTGATCCTGAAGTCACAACAACATCAGGTATTACTTTTTTAAGGTTCTTATCATTTGCATTACAATTATTTTTTGAGAAAATGTGAATTCATCTCCGAGATGTACAAACTTTGTGCATTAAGTGGTATTTTCGTAAATTAAATGTTAGTGATATTAACTCGTAGGGGTCAAATATTAAGTTGTGATTTTTTCTAATTTGAAAAAACAATTAGAAAGAAAATCACAACTTAATATCTAAGCAATACCACTTAATATTAGTAGCACTTATATACGAAAACGTCACTTGATGTACAAAGTTTGCACATCTCCGAGATGAACTAGTAAGTTGCACAAAAACGGATACGGGTAGAGGTTCAAATTTGGGTACGGAGGTGGAAAATGACAAGATTTCGAAATTTTAGGAATGGATACGGATACGAGTACGTGACTTAGTAGAAGTACCCGTGGTACACTGTGAGCTAGTGCTAGCTCCAATATCTTAGCTGTATTTTATTGCAAACACACCAATTCATTAGTTGATGAATAGGAATATTGTTGATACATTCCGGGGCTAGTCATAATGCTGCATCATCATTTGAGTGTGTGATGCATTGAAAATGGGTTGTTTTATTTTGTGCAATACAGTATAATTCTAAAACCCTTTTTTCCTTTTTGTAGAAGAAGATGCAAGATTGGGAGGGTCTGAATCTGTTAGCAAAAGTTATACATCTCAAAGTAATGAAAGTGATAAAGAACATGAAAGTGAAACATGTGGAAATGAAGCGAGAAGTGCTGGGTTAAAAAGAAAAGAATACAAAAAACATGAAAACATAGAAATGTTGAAGAGAGTATGCAAATTGGCTGAGGTAGAGGTAAGAAATTCAAATTGGAAATACAGGAGAATGTTGAGGGATGATGAGTTGCAAGATATTGCTAAAGATTTTGGTCAACGGATTTTTGACCAGTTGGTTAGTGAGTTGATAGATCAACTTGTAGGACTTGAATATCAGAAAATTTGATTTTTTTTCTTTTTCTTTTTTTTTCCTTGCAATATTTTCGTAATTGTATACCTTTTCTATATAGGAAGAAGTATTTGTAACTTGTAAGGTGCATGGAGTAGAAACAAGAGAAAACTCTATTCGACTAGTTGTAAGACTAGGGTTTTGCACCAATGTACCCTGACCGGCTGACCTTTTGCTTCTTTAATATCATGTACATAAATATAAGTATTGTAGAATTAGCTATAATCGAATCGAAAAGGAAAACTCTTATGTGCAAATTCGAGTTTGATTTTGTGTTCATCAGCCTTCTAATGATTTAATTAGTTGATTACGGTTCCAAATTCAATTCTAAATTTAACTAACATTGTACTTCTCATTAGTCATATACTCTATCAAATCATTTCAAAAAAAAAAAACAATAATCTTGTATCCATAATTAGGCAAAGGTTTCAAAATGTCTCGTACAGAGTACAGTTGCAACAGATATGAAGGTTTCTTTTTCCAATCTTTAAGTCAAAATCATCAAGAAAACTACTAGATGAGTTGAAATATTGAAAATGACGTGAAATTCCTAATCTATTCACAGCAAATTAAAATCCAGCAACTAAACATTATGCTATGTTGTTATCAGGTAGAAAAACATCATGCCTCAAGATTAGGTATTTAGGTAGAAAAATTAAAACTGATAACAGACAAAATTATGGTAGAGAATCCAGCTTATGACTACCATAATTTTATTTTGTTAGAAGTATTTGTTATGATGGTGATGCATCAATTTACAAGCACTAAAAATTGTCTATGCTATTTCATCAACGTCCAAGTCCTAATATTGTTATGCCACTTCTATCTAACTTATAGCAATGGATGATGATTGATTCTCATACTGACATGCGTAATTATTTTCTATAGTAGATACACTCACACTCATGTTTATGCTCTGTTTTTTTTAATGATTTGGGACTTCTAATTGGATTACTAGAATTGATGAATTATAAGTAAAATATGATGATGCTTAATTTCACATATCTTTTAGTGTAAAAGCAATTGACACATACATAAGTAGTACAATTGTACAAATAATGAAAGGAATTGGGATAAACGGTAGACCATGGTTCATAGTGTGGGGTTGATACATATATTATTAAGTTTCAGAATACATTTTGAAAAGTGGGAATTTGGGGAAGAGAAATGCCGATGAATGTATATTTTTTTGTACAATTAACTAGCTCTTTCAATATTTGGAGGAAGAAAATAAAGAAAAGAAAAGACCAGTCTAACATGTCGGTAGGTTAATTTTATTTTGAACGGGGTGTAAGGGTCAAAAGAAAGTCGGACCCCAATATTTTAGTTGTACAATGACACTCTTAACTATCCGAACTCTTGATTCTTTATTTTCAATACCTAGATTAGGATCCCCTTCTCGCGAGGGTATGCATAACAAATTTACATTTAGAACTTCATATATAGTTGAGTCTATCCATTATCTAAGATAAGAAGATAAAAGAGGCGAGCACAAATTTTAAACGAATTCGCCAAATAATTAGGTTCTCGTACACTTAAAAAAACTTCGTTGAACTAATCCATGAGTATCCATATATCATCCATGAGAGTTGCAAGATGTCTGGGAAGCTGAAAAGAACGATCAACAACATCAATGACTGCAAAGACACTCGGTCAAATGGCTAAAAGGTTTAGTCTATGTTATTTACAACTAATTTTGCTTTACCTTAACTTACGTGTACTTATTAAACCTTATTAGAACTTATCTTTATAAATTATCTTAAACTAACCTAATTATGTTACTTTCTTAATTTATCTGAAATCAAAAAAATTGTGATTTATCAAAGAGTACAAGATAATTTAAGGCCCTTATATTGTCCAACTTATAATAACTTCTATATTGTTTGGTGTTTGATGTCCCGAAGCGGCAAGGAGATCAAAAACGGCCCTAAAATTTTGAAATCTTTAGAGGAATAGTAATGGTTTGTCTAAGGAAAATTAACCAAAAGTATAGAAACTTGCTTTATGCTTAGTTAGGTCACAACTCACAACTTAAAGTACATCCAGAACATCGGCAACACACAAAAACAATGTCATTAGCTAAGCAACTTTCTCTAACTTAGTTACTCTAACAAGTTTATTTTGAGAAAAAAGTAATGACATAAATACTGGTCCACATATTTACATCATCAAAGGAAAAAATGGGTTTGAGTGATCTAAATGTGGGGTTGTTCTCAACCAAAGACTGTGCAATTAGTGCTCATCCCACTATCAGAAAAAACTGGGCATGCAAAGTTAAAGGCTATAAGTTTATCTTAGGTGTTAAATGGTCTTTGTTTACCTTTAACAACAAAGAAACAAATGAAAGCTAAAACCTTTTTGGGTGTCAAAAGGAATGTTTAATGGCAATGGCATAGATAAAGTGATCAAACAAGAACTACTATTCAAGGAAGACATATGGAACAAGTAATATACGAGTCAGGAAATTAGATGTCCAATAATGGCGCATTCTGTCTTAAACAACCTTCTTGAAAGACTATGGCTAATTGGAGAACACTTATTTTAGCGAACAAGTGAAAAGGGGGCGAAAAAGGGGGCACTTTGGAAAATCCACTCGGTGTTAGATCTACACCAATTTTCTTTGTCTTGTTTGTTGGAGAATTGTTCATCATCTAGTCTTTTCTTCCCAGAAGGCTAGAACAGATTGTACCATATGAAGTATCAAGTATGTTCTCAATCTCAGCTCAAGAACACATGTGCCAAGCCAAAAGATTGCCAATTTTGTATGAGATGTTAATGCATAAGAAAATACAACATTTAATGGAGGAGGTTAGCTATTTAGCTAAGAAAAGAAAACATGTACAACAGGCCATAGGATGAGGAGCTATAATAAGTGTACATAAAAGATACAATTAATAACTTGAATTTATTTATTAGAAGAAAAAAAAAGGATTGACAATTCAACTTCAAAGGATTACATATCATGTGTATAATATAAAAAAAAATACAGAGTAAAAATGTATAAATAAATTGATCAGTAGATCCTTCTTCTCTTGCCATCCATCTTCAATTCTTCATAAGGGAGCTAGGGATGCAGATACTGGGAACTACCTTAAGCAGAAAACCTTTTTTCTGATAATAATTCATCTCCCAGACTCCCAATACCAAAAGAAGAAAACAATATGAAATAACATAAATAAAATTAATTTAGAAAAAAGAATACTTTCACTTGTAATAATATCCTGGAATTCCTATTGAATGTATCAGCAGAATTCTTCTTATTCTCTGCCCAATCTTCAGCTTACTTCCCCTTCGGGTGCGCGTTCTTGAATTTTTGTATTGATTTTGTTCAACCTACTAATCGGTAAGATAAGCACTAAAATCTTCAGTAATTAAGAAACTAAAATTGAATGTTAAGATTGGTGATTAAGCCACCATTGGTTCCTGCTCCATGTACAATTGCTCAACCCACGGCGGGATCCTCTCCATACCGCTGTTAAGATGATACTGCTCTTTCAGCTGCTCTTCAAAACCAAGCTGAGCTGAAGTTGCAGGTGGAGCATCCTTTACAAGAGAATGAACCCAAGAAACATCAGGCTCATTAACAGCATTCCTCATTGGGCCGGAATTACTACCATTGTTTCGATAAGCAAATGAAGCGGATTTTCTCAGCTTATTGAGCTCGTCTCCTTGAACACCCCAGTCCACTTTACCATCCGGTGAACCCCAATCTGAAGAATGATAAGGCATCCCACCACCATTAGAAAGCCGGTTGACTGCGTTTCTGTCAATGAAGCTCTGGCTCCTGTTAGCAAAAGCAGCCAATCTTGGGTTTGAAACGGGTGAACCACTTGGTTCGAGTCCAAAAGATGAACCTCTCACAGGGGAGGGTAGGCCAGAAGAATAGCTCGAAAGGAGCTGCTGGTTCATGTTCTGGCGCATTTGGACCCCAGTGGGAGAGGAGAGGGAGAGACCACCAAGCCTTCCCAACTCCCCGCTCCAGCTCGATGGGGAGGAGAGAGAGAGGCCAGCAAGCTCATCCAACAACTGCTGTCGGCGAAATCCAGCCTCAAAGTCCATATCCCTTGCACTTAGTGCAGCCTTTAACCTGCTACCAGGGAGCTGCAGGGCAGGAGGAGGTGTGATATTAAGGTGATTCTGCCAAGCAGAAGCTCCTCCAATGGGAGAAGAAGCACCAGTTGGAGTCATCGGTGGCGTGGAAGTTGAAGGCATCAACATAGAGGGGGAACCAAGAGCAAGGGGGCTCAGCGAACCCATATCAAATGAAGGGCCACTCTGTGAATATGACCTAGGAGAAGGAACAGCTGAGCCAGTAGAGGCATACAAGGGGCGAAGCTCCTCTGGCTTGTGTGCAAAGAAGCACACCCGTCTCGTACAGCTGGTTTCATCTTTGCAAAGACGGGTCCGATATTGGGCAGGATGCAGCCAGCACTCGAAGATTCCATGTGCATACTCGCACACATCTCCCCTTAGGACACGAGCCTTTTCGGAATTCCGGGCATGGGACACAGCTATAATGGTACTTCCGTGGATCCCGCCTCCTTGCGTTCTCCCCGGGATGCACAAACGGGCACTCGGTCCAATCATGAGAGTAAGCCCTAGAACAAGGCTTGACCTTGAAGGTGTACATCCTAAACTCATCAGTCCCATAAATTCCATTCTTAATATCAGGGAGAGATGGATCAATAGGATATTCTTTCCTCTCCGATCCACTCCCATCACTTGAGGACTTAGGAGATAAACCCTCATGCTGTTGTTGCTGCTGCCCCTCTTCTGTTTGATCACCTCCTTCTTCATCCTGATCACCCTTATTCAACAGAACATCGAGCGTTCTCCTCTTCAGTTTCGAGGAAAAACTGAAGCTAGGAGCAACAACATCACAAGGTCGGTTTCCATTTGCATCAACTCGGTTAACATCAGCAGATGATTCAACCAAGAGCTTGATCACCTCATGTGAATACAACGAACCCCCCGCCGCTGCACAGTGGAGGGCGGTGGCACCATCGGACCCACTAGCTCGATTGACATCGACACGGCCAGTTTGAAGGATATAGTTCAAGATATCCTTGCTACCAAACATGGCAGCAACCATCAAGGGTGTTCTCTCTTCAAAACCCATCTTCTTAGACCCAACTCTCCTCCCATACCAAAGACCTTCTTCATCAACATCATAACCCTCTTTCTCCACTGCAAACTTAAAGCTGCTTAAATCATTTGTTGCTGATAATTCAAGCAACACTGAAGAGTTTTGTTGTTCTTCAACAGAATCAATCTTAAAAACCTCACCCTCCATCACCTCTTCAGCAAGAACAACTTTCCTCTTTGAACCACTGCACATGGAAAATCTCTCTTACCTATAATGACAAAAAAGAAAAACCCTCTTCAGATTCTCTTCCAACATCATAAACACTTAATCAAATAAAGGTATCTTGAGAATTTCAGACAACATTTTGTCAGCAAAGTTAACATTTTACTGAAAAACCCAACAAAAAGGGTACTAAATAATTGCTCATATCATCATTCATTCTCACATAAAAAGTTCAAGTACATCCTCAACAACCAAGTAACAACATGACCAACACCAACTAACCAAAGTTTTTGCAATCAGTTGAAAAAAATAACAACTTTCATCACTCAAAAACCAAAATACACAACAAAACACTCAAATTAAACAAAAACCCATATTCTAATTCTTCATATTTTATCAAAATTAACAACACCCAGAAAATTTCACAAACTAATTATCAACAAAACAAACATAAAGATTCAAACTTTATTCAATCTCACATAAACCCATCAAAGAATCATGAACTATAAACTCAAAAATGAACCAAAAGTTCAAAACTTTACAAGAAAAAAACGTACCTTAAGAGTTTGTTGTAAGTTTTTTTTACTAGTTGAGAGAGTTTGAGCAATGAAAATATGGTAAAGAAAATAAAAATCCCTTTTAACTAATTCACCAACTCAAAGCTTAGCACCCTCTCTCCCTTTTATGTCCGCCCAACGACGAAGACCAAACCCACAATTGAAAGTGACTGTTGGAGAGAGAAAATTGCCAATATTTTTTATTTTATTTTTTCACAAAAAAAAAAAAAACAGAGGAAAGAAAAGAGAGAAAAAGGAAGACTTTTCTTCCATTAATTTTCTTTTTTCTTTTTGTTTTTTGTTTTCTATATTTCCCTCCTTTTGTTTTGGTCAAAAAAGTTTAGCCTGTAGTATTTTCTTTTTAATTTTTTCCTAATTTAGTACACATAATAATAACTTTAGTGAAATGAAGATGAAATTGGAATTCAAATGCAAATGAAATGGAAATTGAAATTGAAATTTAATAAAAAGGGAAATTCGCAGATGGGACCCACATGATGACTGAATATCTTAACTGCCCATAAGTGTAAAACTGACACGTGTAGGTTACCTTCTTTGTGCAAGTCACCGGCTTTTGGATTCTCTCACTATCATACTTTTTGCATTTTGGCATTTCCGTGAATTTGCTTGATGACGTGGATCAAGGAGGACCGTCCTTTTAGTTTGGTTGATTTCATCGTATGGTTTTTTTAACGGACGGTTCAGATCAAACTGTATATTCAATCCGATGGTCAGTGATGTATTTAAAGTAAACAGGCGGTGATTTTATATCCTTGGTTCGTAAGGTTTGAGATTTTTTGGATTTGGGAGATAGTACGGCTTGGTATTATATAGCCTTCTAGGTGATAAGGACTAAGGAGTTACCCTAGAACTAACATGGAGAGTTAGAGTAGCTCGATTCGGCTCGGCTCAAAATTATTGAACTCAACGTGTTAGGCTTAGTTGCTAACATGAATCAAGCTATATAGTACGGCTTGATTGTTATAGCCTTATAGGTGGTGAGGGCTAAGGAGTCACACTAGAACTAGTTTAGAGAGTTAGAGTAGTTCGAGCAGGCCAAACTTATTGAACTCAAACGTTTTAGGCTCAGTTGCTAACATGAATGAAGCTCAAACAGCTTGATTCGAATAATAAGTTGTAATTATGAAATTTATTTGTACTCGAGTTTCTCTAATTTTGATAAAATATTTGGAAAATTAGTTATGATATTCCTATAATTGCTAAAATTGTGATATTTGTCAAATAAATATACTTCCTCAAATCCTCTAACAAAATACACTTCCTCAATTTTTATATTAATAGCAACATGTAGAGTTTCAAGTCTACTACACACAACTTTACGTCTTTGACCATTAGCATCTTTAATTATATAAGTAAATATTATAAAAAGTTGATATTGTGATATTATGTATCGAAATGAATCTAATAAGATTTCCACATAACTATATATTATTCTTAAGTATAGATCACAATAGATGCTCAAGGGAGAGTGTAAATAGTGTAAAGTTCATACGTTGCGATTAATATAGAGTGGAGGAAATATGGATTAAGTGACACTTCTTGCAATGCCGACCCTCGTGAAATGGAAAAGTTAGAGAATTATCAATCCAAGGTCTTGACGCCACAAAATAAAAACTGTGGAAAAAACCTAGCCGTTATCCCCCCATCTCTCTCTCTATTCTCTTTCCACAGAATACCCTCTAGAGGGCTGTCGTGGATATTTTCATCCATGGTAAGCCCCTCTTTATCTTCTTTTTGGATGTTCTTGTTTATTTTCTTGCTTTTCCGCTTTTTGCTGTTTCCAATAAGTCCTATTTGTATGATGGATTTAATTAGTCCCCTTTTATGGATTTTGTAGTCACCCCCTTCACGGTGGGTTTATTAGTTTGGTTTCTTTGTGTGTTAGCGGGATTTGGATTCTGGCTCCAGTTGCAGGTTGATTTGTTGAAAGGATTTTGTACGGGATTGCAACAACGGTCAGCTGTTCGCGTACAATCGGTTGGATTAACTCTAATTCTACATCAAAACTACATTAGATCGTTAGACCCCCTCGTAAAAGACTGCATCAGACAACAATGTGAAAGAGGGTACTTAGACAAGTTATTTCAGCTTAATGATCGTGGTTTTGTCAGATTAGAATTAAGTTTCTGTCAAATTGATTTGTATTTTTTTGTTTCTGACTTTTATTATTGATGTTGTATGACTTCATATTAATAAATGAATTTTCCTTTAGCAACAAAAAAAGTCTTCAGCCCACAACTTCAAGCATAGATGTTAGGCCATGTTTGGTAAATGGCTTTTTCATTGGCTTTTGACGTTTGACTTTTCAATTTGGTCAAACATCCAAAAAAAGTGTTTGGTTATTGGCTTTTTGGTTGGCTGAGAAGCTGGCTTTTAAGCCAAAATGAAAAAGTTGTCTGGAGCAGCTTTTTGGATTGGCTTTTGGCATTGTTACCACAAACTCTCTAATAAACAACCAACAGCCACAACTAATTTTACCAAACACTTTTGCAAACAGCTGGCTTAAACAACCAACTTAAAAAGCCAATATATACAGCCAATTCTTCCAGCCAGTTAAACAAGCCAACTAAATCAGCCAAAAGCCAACAGCCAACAACTAATTATTGCCAAACAACCCCTAGCCATCGATTTGCTCTTGGCGTTTGGCTTTTTTTTTTTTCAAAATTAAAGATGATATTGTTGGTTTCGTTTATCAAATCAATCTCGCATATAAAATCTTTTCTTCTAATTGTGACACCACATAGAAACTTACCATAACTTGTCTATACTGTTAAAGTATGAATGTTATGGTAGACGTATCACTATTCATATTAAATGAAGGTTATTGTGGCTGTTGAACTTTCAGGAGTTATGCTTAGAGTGGCCCATATACTCTCAATGTAGAAGTGTTATAAGATTAAGAGTCTTTAGTTACATTGTACATAGGACATCACGAAGTGGTCTTTATACCTTGAAAAAAATATGTTTTAAGCAAAAAATATAGAAGAGGTCGAAATGATGAAATTGTCAATGATGTCAATCAAGTGCCATTATGAATTAGGGGTGTAAATGAGTTGAAATTGGTGATGAACAACTTGAGCTGGATTAAATTAAAACCTATATATTTTTGCTCATTTGTTTAATATATATACAAAGTTTTGGAGCTTGATTTCATAACGAGTTTGAACATGAATACAATAATACACATTAATTAATGTATTACTTGAACAAGTCGTTGGGGATAAGGGAAATTATTTAAATGGGTCCTATGAGGTTTGATGCCTATACCTCAGGGTTTCAAGGGAGGGAAGTGATGCCACTACTCCACCACCTCAACCTCGAACAAGTCGTTTGTATGTCCATGAACAAACTCTTGTTTTCTCCAGTACAAAAAAAAAAATGTTCATCCTCAATATTAGGGATCTTTTTTTTTTGAGATAATGAATAGTTTTGTCATCAATTTATATGAAGCTATCAAAACACAAAATATCGTTTGTGAACTGGACTCGACTAATGAACGAGCCGAACATGAGATGTACTCGAACATGATAATTCCTAAACTAGTTGGATTCGAACAAATTTTTGAGATCACTGGATAACTCGAACTTGACTTAATATATTATCACAGTTCTTACTTCTTACCATATACACTTGGTTATTGTTCCTAACCAGTAACCACTATGTATCTCTCAAAAAAGAAGAAGCCTTTCTTACAAAAGTTGAATTTAACAAGCCTAAAAATTTAATAAAAACCAGTCTACTACAAAATTATCATCAAAGTAAAGTATGAGTAAAAGATTTGTGTTTAAAATAAAAGGAGGGTGGGAACTGGGAGGGAACCACTAATTATATAGATATTGATAGGGACGATGCGCTAAAAGGCATAAAACATTAACGTCGACACAAAGAGAAAGAGGGATGGGTCATGTCATCTAAGGATTCTCTAGAAACACCTCTTTTATCCCTCTAATCTCCCTCGTGGGAGAAATAAAAGAATTTTTCTATCAAAAAAGCCAAGAAACTATAAATAAAAAAACACTAAGTTGAGTTGACACCAAAAGAATAATTATTATATTTTCTTATAAAAATAAAAGAATAATTATTTTACTTGTAGTCAAAATTGACAACCACAAACATTTCATATCATTGGCAAGATAGTGTATATGGAATACTCCCTGTTTTCCCAATATTTTAAAATTTATGTTTGTCGCTTCAGTTATATTTTATGCTTGTTCTATTTATCCATTAACAAAAATGAAAAAAAAAATATATTGAGATGAGTAATACAGTAGAATTTCACATGCTTAATTTTTTTTTTATAAGGAGAGAAAACTAGGAGGTGTCTACACAAGAGACACCCCCTAAAGCACCCCTAAGGGTGGTTACAATAAGCATCAAGTACAGAAATAACGAAGAAAAAAGGAGCACTAAGGAACTCGAGTAAATGCTCCGCATCGGCCTCACGCCATCTCCCCAGGCCCAAATCGACGTCGAACCCTTCGCGGGGGGCAAGACGAACACCACCGAAAATAAATAAGCTCCCAAATCTTCACAAGAGAAGCACAATTACTTGAGGGTTGAAGCCATAAGATCAACACAAAGCTAACCAACTAAAAAACAAGAGCTAAATAAAACAGAAAAATACATAAAACATGAAAAAGAAATAGAACCCAACAACCAACTAAAACGCGAACACGATCATCGCCAACGAGACACCGTCGACCACGAACCACCGCGAGAACAAACTGAACACGAGCAATGAAGCCCGAACTGGAAGGAGAATATTCAGGATAGGAGCCCGAACCCGAAGCCCGTAGCCCGCAGCCCGTAGCCCGCAGCCCGTAGCCCAGCAGCGAACCCTCACCCGAAACTAGGGCTGACAAAAGTTGACCCAACCCGATAACCCGACCTGAAATTGACCTGAAAATTCTGGGTTTGGGTTGAGATTTTCGACCTGAAATAAAAAATGGGTCGACCCAACCCGACCTGAAAATATAATGGGTTAGGTTTGGGTTGACTTTTTGAACCTGAAAATAACCCAAATAACTTGATTTAGAAGTCGGATTATTTTCAGGTCGGGACAACCTGAAATTAACCCAGACTTTCATAACTTATACAACCTATCTTTTGTTATTCTTTATTTGTATTGGGCCAAGACCATTTCTTGGATCACCTAAATTTCATTTCAGGTCATTAACCCATACTTTCATAACTTAGCGTGTATAGTTGAATTTCATTCCAGGGCATTTTGGGTTGGTTTCGGGTCAACCCAAAATCGGTAAGGTCGGGTTTAGGTTACGATTTTCGACCTGAAATTAGAATCAGGTCGGGTTTGGGTTAGGGGTAAGTGACCTGAAATATAAATCAGGTCAACCTGAAATTGACTCAACCCAACCTGATTGTCAGCCCTACCCGAAACTGACGAACAAATCTCCACCGCCAGCGCTGCCCAAAGAAAGGCAGCGAGAAGCGAAACACCGCCACTAACGAACCATCGCGAGAATAGAGAAAGGGCTAGAGAGACAAGTCCGACTGAGGACATGATAAATTAGGCTAAATTGATAAGAACAAAGCCATAACAATGGCTAGATCTAGAAAGAGATGAAGAGAAGGGAGGCTAGGGTTTCAATTTCTAATGAAATTGATTTGAAATTTAGGGTTTTTAGAGTTGGCTTTTGGGAAACCAGGGGGTTTTCTGCAGAAGTCAGCACCCCTCTCTCTAGACATCCTTACTTTCCTATTCTTGGGACATTTCTTTTATGAAAACAGCTTTTATCTCACATGCATAATAGTATATTAGTAAATGGCTTACTGTTAAAATTAGTTTGTAAATAGTGTACAATTCAAATCTAACTGAATACTGGGATTTGTTAGCCACAAAATGAATTCAAAATTATTTGGACCTTAGCTTGATTAAAGATAGAAATTCAAGGTAGAAATCGCTGTGTATATTGGTACCTTTTTTTTTTGGACGGGGTGTAGATGGTATATTCAAATTTCTTTGTCGTGCAATAAAATGAAAATATATCCTTTATATGACCGTCCTAATGATATTGCCGAAGTTGTTCTTTTTACCTCAAGACGAACTAATGAAGTATATACAAATTGAGAATGGCTAAACACCAGGATATTATAATAAAGGAGATGGATAGATTGAAAGATTAGAAATGTGAGGTTCCGTGGTTGTTCTTTTTCCGTCTTTGTGGGTAAATATGAATAATATAAATTGTCTCACTATGATTAATGGGTAAATATAGAAGGATATAAATTGTCTAACAATGATAAATATTCGGAATAATAAATTTTGTACGATAAGATAATTCAAAGACAAAGTGCAAGTAGTATACCTTATAGTTTGATGGAGAGAATTTTGAAAAAAAAAATACAGGATAAAACCAAAAGTAGAGGTTTGGCTATACGTCCAAACCCCTAAGATGGTACTGTTTGGTAGGCAACTATTTGGATTAGAAGATTGGACTCAAAATATGATTCTAAAGATTTGTTGAGTCAATTTTATATTATTATGCTAAAGAAGGGCACCCCAAAAATAACCAAAACAGAATTGAACACCAATAATGCATGGTGTAGCCACACCTACAATATCATTGTGTAAGATTATAGTTTGTTTTTTATAATTGGTGTTTTCATTTCATTAAACCACAAAGAGGAAGGCAACCTCTACTCAACTTAGGTATTTCTTCTTCAGAAGAAAACTTTCATAGTGTTAACACACACCCAAGGATGACAAGGCCGTCCACCACTTTGCGACAAAAAAACATTACACAGGCTTAAAACCTGGATTACATACTCATGCTCAAGTGCGAAAAAAACCAACAAACTACATTAACACACCTACACATTCTGCTAAACAGAGGCAAGCTGGACATCACAAGGAGCCAATCCCAAGAGGTTGGAATAAAAGATCTCAAAGTCATGCTATGAATTCGGATTGACGGTGCAACCCTTGCTTAGCCAGTGAGTCAGCAACCACATTGGTGCCCCTCCTTTTGTGAATGATAGTAATGTCTAGGAATTTAGTCCTAGCATTTCGAATGAAATTGAGATGATAGTTCATGTTCCATGGCCCACCACTATCATTGTTGCACCACATCACAGCATTGGCCGAGTCCGATTCAAGAATGATTTTGGCATTCTTAGTACCTTCACTTGCAAGGGAGATGGAGATTGTACGTTGAATTGCAAGGATTTCTGCACAACTAATTTCAATGAACGGGATAGGCGATGAGAACAAGCACATAAAGTTCCCAAGGTGATTCCGTAATACACCTTCAATGGCTGAGCCCGATGCAAGAAGGTTGACAGAAGCATCAACATTCCACTTAATCTGGGACTGATTTGGGGCCATCCATACATCCGGGATCGCAATCGAGGAAAGAGAGCCCCGTGGGCCGCAATTTCGTTCCACATGAGACATGAAGGGTTCCTTTGGACGTCCAAAGGTGAGTAAGGAAAGTTACAACACCAACCACTGATCCACCATCCAAGTCTTAGTAACATCATTCCTTGGAGATCTTTGATCGAGGTGAATGAGTTGCCAAAAATGCGATGATTTCTCTCTTTCCACACCGTCCATACAATTATGAAGAAGCTGGCAACCCATATCTTTTTAAAGAATGGGCTTTTCTTCAGACATTGCCATTGATCAAAGGCTCCTATGAGATTTGATGGGAAGACCCATTTTACGTGTCAAAGCTCGAGCCACCATGCCCATATTTGGTGAGCGAAACTGCAGTGCAGTAGAAGGTGATTACTTGTCTCAGGGCATGATTCACATAGAGCGCACATACCATTTTCGGCTTGAATAATGCCAAGAGAGACAAGTTTATGGCGTGTGTTGATTCTTTCAAGCAAAGCTAACCACACAAATACCTCGACGCGATGAGGGACAAGACCTCTACACACGCCTTTAATCGCATCTTGGATAGGCAGGGGCTGGAGTTTATCCAGCTCTTGAGTGAAGGACTTTGTTGAAAATAGGCCGGTTTTGTTGAAGGCCCAAACGAAAGAATTTCATTGTTTTGGGCTGGGCACACTTGCATCAACAGTGCATCAAGATTCAATTTTTCGATTGAGTCACGAGGTCGGAGATCTCTTCGCCAAGCGAAGCTCCAAATCCAATTATATATCCATCCCAACAACCTTGCGCTGCTACTGTTGAGTTTGGATTAATTGAAATTGAAAAATAGCCTTGGAAATATTTTTTTCAGTGGAAGAGAGCCAATCCAAGGATCATGCCAAAATAGCGAGTCAAGTCCATTGCTAATGCTTTTACGCACTCCTTTTATCATGAGCGATTTTGCACCTGAGTGTTGAAATATGGCAGCACATATTTTTGCCCATGGGCCACCAGATTTGGGACTGGATAAATCCGAGATGGATAGAGTGGGAGCGTAGTTGTACTTGTCTTGAATAACCTTGCACCAAAGAGAAGATGGATTGTTGAAGAATCGCCAAATCCATTTGAATAGTAGTGCAAGGTTCTTACGCATTACATTGCCAATGCCAAGACCCCCAAGATGTTTTGGTAATTGCACTAAATTCCACGAGACAAGAGGAAGTGCTCTTCTTTCCGAGCTACCACACCAAAGGAATTGACGGGTGATTTTGTTGATCTTTTCAATCACACCTTTGGGTATGGGGAAGAGAGACATGTAGTAAAGAGGGAGGTTAGATAGGGAGGATTTGATGACAGTAATCCTCCCTCCTATGGAAAGCATTATCCCTTTCCATGTTGCAAGCTTCTTTGATAGTTTTTCAATAACCGGGTCCCATGCTTGAATGCGAGATGGATTCCCACCAATAGGCAAGCCAAGATATGTGAATGGAATGTTGCCAACTTTGCATAAGAGAGTGCTTGCGGCACTTTTAAGCCATGATTCGGATTTGTTTATTCCCATTAGTGAACTTTTATGAAAGTTCACTTGAAGACCGGAGGCTAGGTGGAATAATATGAGTGCTTTTTTGATGTTTTTGAGAGAGTCCAAGCTCGCATCACTAAATATAAGAGTGTCATCGGCGTATTGCAAGTGAGTGATCATTAGGCCATTCTTGGAGCATTCGATTCCCTTCCATAGATTCAAACTTGTTGCCTTCATTATAACTTGATTAAGAGCTTCCACAATGAGAACGAATAGGAAAGGTGATAGTGGATCACCTTGTCTAAGGTTGCGATGAAGCTTGAAAGGCCGGCTAGGAGAACCATTGATCAATATCGATGCCGATGCCGTAGTGACACAAGCCATCACCCACTTGCACCATTGAGGTGGAAAATTCATTTGAGTAAGAACCCATTGAAGAAAGTTCCATGACACAATATCATAAGCTTTGTGAAAGTCCAATTTGAGGAGGAGGGCTTCAATTCGCTTCCTTTTGCACAAATCAATAACTTCACTAGCAACTAAGGCACCATCTAAGATTTGACGCCCTTCAATATAGGAAGATTGAAGGGGGCCAATGAGAGAGCACATTACCCCTTGAAGCCTTCTTGCCATTAATTTGGCAATTATTTTGTAGATACACCCAACCATGCTAATTGGGCGGTAATCCTTGAAGCTTTTCGGATTTTCAATTTTTGGAATGAGAGTTATGAATGCTACGTTGCTCCCTTTGGGGAGGTGAGAAGTAGCCCAAAACTCTCGGACCATTGAGTATATATCATGCTTGATGGTGTCCCATGCGCTTTTGATAAATTTGAAGTTGAAGTCGTCGGGCCCCGGAGCCTTGTCGAGGCGCCCGAACTCACCTTTGTCAATCTCCTCATCGGATCGGAGAATGGAAGAATGAGGGAGCTTGCTTGCTCTTGTGATAGGAGATTAAAACTCAAGCTCTCAAAAGTGGGTCTATTCTGAATTCTTCTTTAAATATTTCTTTAAAGAAAGAAGTGGCCTCGTTTTTTATGCGAGTTGGGTCGTCAATACACTGTCCATCAACATCAATACACACAATGGAATTCCTTCTTCTCTTGTTTGAAGCAACCGCATGAAATTTTTTTGGTGTTGCGGTCACCGTCTTTTAGCCACGAGTTTCTGGAGTTTTGAGCCCAATAGAGCTCTTTTCTTTTCATCCATGACCATAGGTCAGTTTGCGCCATTTTCCTTCTGTCAAGCTCCTGCTCAGTCAAGTCTCTTTCGTTACACAAGACATCAAGGCTTTGGATTTCTTCTTCGAATTTTTTGATGTTTGAATCAATGTTTCCAAAGTCATTGTGGTTCCATGTTTTGAGATTCATTTTCACCGTACGAAGCTTTTCTACCATGAGAAGATTTGATGAGTCGTGTCACGATTTCTGAATTATTTTCAAGCAGTTCGGATATGTTAACCAACAATTTTGGAACCGAAAAGGCTTCGATCCCCAATTTTGCATATGAGAGTGTGCTAGCAAGGGACAATGATCCGATAAACCCCTTTGCAACAATGATACTTTCAACGACGGGAAGATGATGATCCATTCCGGATTGACCAATAATCTATCAATAATGCTTTTAGAGTTTCCCCTAAACCAAGTGAAGCCTTTGTTTGAGGATGGAATCTCCAATAAATTATAGTTAAACCATGAGGAGGATCATAATGAGTCACTTGACGATCATATTGCTTCAAACCTAAACTCGCTAACCAATTGCCGGCTTTGATGATCAGTATGTCGAACAATACAATTGGAAGGACAACGAGTTTTGGCAGAAAATAACATTTTTCCTAATACCTCCGATACTTCCCATATTGTAATGTTGGTATGGTAATGTGAACAATACAATTGGAAGGACAATAATCAGTAGGTTGAGAAGGTCAACTGTGATGATCTTCAATTGTAGGTCGAGAAGGTCAACTGTGATGATCTTCAATTGTAGGTCGAGAAGGTCAAATGTGATGATATTCAATTTTGTCCAAAATTCAAGGAATTAAGATCAAGAAAGTCGAACTCAATCTGTATTTCAAGGTTAATGTGCATAGTCAATGCAACACTAGGTCTATGGTGTCACAATTATCGTATTTGATGGAATTTTTAAGGTTAATTAAAAATTCGATGGTGAGATACAAATCCTCCATAGTGCACATTATATTTGCACATTTTACATTTTGCTCATTTGAGCGAAGTATGTGACAAATGTATAAAAAAAATCTGCTTTTTTTAAAAAAAATTGGCAAGATAAATTACACTAACGCCCTCTCACAAGACACCTAAGTACAACCTACGTTACCTACCCCACAACAACCCCCTTTATGAAAATTAAAAAACACAACCCACGGGTGGAAGATGGAAGAGTTTGCCACTTTTGCACTTCCTCATTCTCACAAAAAAGGTGCTTAGGAGCATATAGTTTTACGAATTTCAGAAAGCGCCTAAAAATTTGCAGATCAAGTTTTAATGTTTGGTGGAGAAAGTCCGTGGTTATATAGATTTGATGTAGTACGTTGTTATTCATGGTTACACTAAACAAACTTTGTATTCACGATTTTTTAAGTCACATAAAAGATCAAGAATTTTGTGGAGTGGTTTCATGTTCTATCTCGTCTTTGAGAAGATCTTACTCTCGTCAATGTAATTTTTTCTTTGTGTGAAGTTCAAGTAACTCAAACTTCAAAATGGCCTAAGTAATCCGCGTTTCACCTAAGTACTATGAGATCAACCATTTATGAGTCAGAAATGGGTCGTTTCAACAACGCAAAATACTCTATTGGTGAGGCAAGGTGGAAAACAACAGGCTCAAGAACCATTTTTTTATATGTTGTGGACTAAAAAATGTGGACCGTTGGTGGCCTAGTGGCCAGGTGGATTATGATTTATGAAAAGTGCAAATTATGGAAAACCTTAATTTTCATAATTTGATTTCATTCTATCGATCCTCAATTATTTACTAGATATGAAAACTTGGATCTTCTGTTTCAATCAGTTTTGATCCAATCATATTTGGTTTTAGATTTATGTACTGTTGTCTTTGAGAACAAACAAGGGAACCGGATATCCACTCCAAGGCACGGAAACTACGCTTTCCTATTAGTTTAATTTCGCCCCTCTAGGATCACCGGGTTAACACGAAATAACTAATGAGATACAATGGAGAAAACAATTCACTAGATGATCTTCTAAGTGAATCAACAAGAACTTTGTGTTTGATGTTTGTGAAGAACACTCAAGAGAAAGTTGCAAGTTTTCTCTCAAGCAAAGCAAGAAGATTAGATTATCCCCAAAAACTGATTTTCTCTCTCTCTTAACTCATATACATAATAAGGGTGATGAATCATCTTCCCTCTTGATTAGAGCTGTTACAGCATTCATCCTTCTTTAATCCCCTGATTAAGAATACTTAATCATCTTAAAACGGATAGCAAATGCATTACAACGGTTATAAACCGTCCACGCAAAATTACACGCCCCAAAAGAAGAATCCACGTCGCGACTCGCGATACGGATCGCGAGTCGCGACGGCCTCCCGATCGCGACCCGCGACGATTGTCGCGACCCGCGACCCGACCCTCTCGTCTTGCTTGATTTACTCCACGTGATTTTGCGCATTCTAATCTTAACATACTAGACCTCCTCCTCTTCTAGTATATACTCATATGAGCTAACAAAACCCATTACCCTATAAATGTTCCAACAATCCTCCTCCCATTTATAGGGTAATGTTGAAAAGTTTTCAACTTGCTATAAATCACAAACGAAACATGCTCATGCATCATGGAAATATCTTACGATTGAATTTCCACTTAGTAAAAGTAACTTTACAACAATTTCGATCATAATGATAGACAAAGCTTTGAATCATATAACCACTACAAATTATTGAAGATACTAATACACATAAGCATAAACTTAGTTCTTAACCTCCGACACCTATGAAGCCTTGGTGTCCATATCCATTCATAAGCGTTCCAAGTCAAGCCTTAGACTTGGTGAAGCGGCCAAACCTCTAGCTTATATAGGTAAATCTTTACGCACATGCTCCTACAATTGAGCACTTATCAAAGATTTATTAAGAAACTTAATTCAACCTCTTATCATTGTAGTAACAAGCACTAACCTTGGGATGTTTTAAACAAGTGCTCCCAACCTTCTAGAGAAGTACTTTCCTCATTGAATTTGGGATCTAATGTTGTATTAGACATCAAATTGAGTTTTCCTTCACCATAGGTTGTTCAATAGGCTTAAGACCCATCCCTTTATTCATTTTGTTCACTAGTTCCCTTGACAACGCTTTAGTAAACGTATCCGCCAAGTTCAAACTAGACCGAACAAAATTAATAGTTATACAACTATTCCTTATCAATTCACGCACATAGCTATGTCTAACTCCAATGTGCCTTGACTTGCCATTGTAGACTTCACTATAAGTTTTAGCTATGGTTGATGCACTATCACAATGAATAGCAAGAGGTGACATAGGTTTGACCCACAAGTCAACCTCACTCAACACATTCCTTAGCCATTCCGCTTCTTGGCAACAAGATGCCAATGCAATGAATTCCGATGCCATAGTGGAATCTGTTATACATGTTTGCTTCTTGGATGCCCATGAAATAGCACCTCCTCCAAGAAGAAACACCCATCCACTTGTGGATGAATAATCTTCCTTGTTGGAAATCCAACTAGCATCCGAGTAACCTTCTAGAATAGAAGGTTCTCCTTTGTAAGTTATGACATAATCCAAGGTTTTATTCAAATACCTTAACACTCTTCTCAATGCTTGCCAATGCAACATACTAGGATTACTAGTATACCTACCGAGTTTACCAATAGCAAAAGCTATATCCGGTCGAGTGCTAGTCATAGCATACATCAAGCTTCCAATTAAGCTTGCATACTCCAATTGTGAAATAGGAGTACCACTACTCGGAACCAAGTGAACACTAGGATCCATCGGAGTAGCAAAATGAGTCGAATTCGATTCATTAAACCTCTTGATCACTTTCTCAATGTAATGAGATTGTGATAAAGAAATTGACCCTTTACCTCTCATTATTCTAATACCTAGAATAACATCCGCTTCACCCAAATCTTTCATGGAGAAGCTAGAAGAGAGAAAGACTTTGGTCTTTTCCACTTGTTCCAAATCAGTCCCAAAGATAAGCATATCATCAACATATAAGCAAATTATAACTCCATTACCGTTATTATCAAATTTACTATATACACACTTATCGGACTGATTTATTTTGAACCCACTAGACAAAATGACCTCATCAAATTTTTGATGCCATTGCTTAGGTGCTTGTTTAAGACCATACAAAGATCGAACTAATTTGCAAACCTTAGTCTCTTGACCTTTAACCACAAAACCTTCAGAGTTGATTCATGTACACTTCCTCCTCCAATTCACCATTAAGGAAAGCAGTTTTAACATCCATTTGGTGAATTACTAGACCATGAATCGCAGCTAATGCTATCAAAAGTCTAATGGTAGCTATTCTAGCAACCGGAGCATAAGTGTCAAAATAATCGATACCATATCTTTGCCTAAAGCCTTGGACCACTAACCGAGCCTTATGTTTTAGTATGGTTCCATCGATCTTCCTTTTCCTTACGAAAATCCACTTACAACCTAAAGGTTTGCATCCGGGGGGTAAATTAGCTAAAATCCAAGTATGATTGCCCATTATCGAATCCATTTCATCATTCACCGCCTCTTTCCGAAAGCGTAATCATGAGACTTCATAGCCTCATCAAAGGTCCTAGGATCCTCCTCCATATTGTAACAATATGAAATTTGAGTCACAACAGACTCCCTTGACCCCAACTAAATATAGTTGAAAATCCGGTCCAAAAGATTTCTCTTTTCTAATTCTTTTACTTTTCCTAATTTCCGGTGTTGTAGTATCATGATCATTGTTAATGTCATCCACAACATTGGAACTAGTACTAGGTATCATGTCCTTTGGTCTAGGAATCGATGAGAATCTAGTCTCATCAAATATTGCATCCCTTGACTCTATCACAGTATGAATAGAGACAACATCATTTGGCTCAATGACATAAAACCTATAGGCTTTGCTATGTACCGCATAGCCTATAAAAATGCAATCAATTCCTTTTTCACCTAAAGTTTTCCTTTTAGGTTTCGTCAATTTGACAATTGCCCTACAACCCCATACCTTAAGGTAATTGAGATTAGGCTTTTTGTTACACCAAAGTTCATAAGGGGTAGTCTTATTCCTTTTATTAGGAACTCGATTTAAAATATAACAAGCGGTTAAAATTGCATCACCCCAAAACCGTCATTTAGACCCGAATTAGAAAGCATGGTGTTAACCATTTCTTTTAGAACCCTATTTTTCCTTTCCGCTATACCATTACTTTGAGGTGAGTATGGAGCGGTTGTCTCATGAATTACACCAATGGAACTAAAAAAAACTAGGATTATAGTATTCACCACCCTTATCCGTCCGAAGTCTTTTAACTTTTTCATTAAGTTGAAGTTCCACTTCGGTCTTAAAAATCTTAAACTTTTCTAGTGCTTCATCTTTAGTAAATAATAAATATATGTAACAAAACCTTGAATAATCATCAATAAAAGTCACAATATATTTTTTATTTCCCAAAGAAGGTGAACTATGAAAGTCACACAAGTCACTATGCACCAATTCAAGCAAAACCGTTTGTCTAGTCACACTAGGATAAGGATTCTTTGTAATCTTATTTAGCATGCATGTCTTACACTTCTCTAACTTTAAATCGAAAGAAGGTATTAAACCTAGCTTAGACATGTCATATAATCTACGATAGTTTACATGACATAAACGATTGTGCCATAGAGAAGAAACATCAAGCATGTAAATAGAACTAGTATCAATTTCATTATTAATACTAAATTTAAACATTCCATTACAATAAAATCCTTGTCCAACAAAAATACCACCCTTAGAAACTATAAACTTATCCGATTCAAATACAACTTTAAAACCAAATTTATTCAAAAGACCCCCGACACAAGATTCTTCCTAACTTCCGGTACATAAACAACATCCCGGAGAGTTAAAGTCTTTCCCGAGGTTAACAACAATTCTACTTGGCCTATACCCTTGGCCTTTACCGTAGAATCATTCCCCATATACAAGATTGGACCATCATCCAATTCTTCCAAAGACTTGAAGAAGTGCTTATTATTGCACACATGTCTAGAGGCCCCCGAATCTATCCACCAAGCATCATCAACTCCGCACAAACATAATTTCGGAAATCATAGCCACAAAATTCATTTCTTCAACTACATGTTCATGTGCAACTTTACCTTGGTTTTGAACAACACTAGGTTGCCCATTCTTTGTCTTCTTCTTCTTAGAAGGACAATCCCTCTTGAGATGAGGTCCATTGCATACCCAACAAGTGAGGGTCTTCCTCTTCTTGTTTGCAAAGTTGGTTTTAGAGTTGTTATTGTTGGATTTCTTGGTCCCACTAGACCCACCAACCTCTACCATATTCACGGTAGACTTAGGAATACTAGGAGTAGTATCCTTAACCCCATCTTGAGCCCGGATACCCTCTTCAATACGAAGATGAGTTCCTAATTGCTCCATGGAAATATCTTCCTTCCTATGTTTCAAGGAATGCTTAGTTTCTTTCCAAGAATGTGGTAATTTATCAATGATTGAGGCTACGGCAATAGCCTCATCCATCACCATACCATGTGATCTAATTTGGTTCAAAATATGATGAACTTCATGAAATTGTTCTATAATAGGCCTATCATTAGTCATTTTAAATGAATTAAAATTACTAACAAGAAATTTCTTACTTGAAGCATCTTCAGAAATATACTTGGCCTCAAGAGTATCCCAAAGTTCCTTTGCACTCTCCACATTTTGATAGAGATCGAACAAAGGGTCGGTAAGAGAGTTGAGAATGTGACCCCGGCAAATGTAGTCATCATTCTCCCACTTTGTCCTCTTCCTTGTAGTCTCTACGGACTCTTCCTCTCCATCTTTCGGGAATGGTGGCATGGGTGTTGATAGAACATACACCACATTCAAAGTTGTCAACAAGAAGTGCATCTTCTTTTGCCATCTTCGATAACCCACCCCCTCAAACTTGTCCAACTTTTGGAAGTTCATAGTCATGTCCTTGAGTGATTGAGCCATATCCGAAAAGAAAAGAAATTAAACTAATAGATTGTTGCCTTTGAGAACAAACAAGGGAACCGGATATCCACTCCAAGGCACGGAAACTACGCTTTCCTATTAGTTTAATTTCGCCCCTCTAGGATCACCGGGTTAACACGAAATAACTAATGAGATACAATGGAGAAAACAATTCACTAGATGATCTTCTAAGTGAATCAACAAGAACTTTGTGTTTGATGTTTGTGAAGAACACTCAAGAGAAAGTTGCAAGTTTTCTCTCAAGCAAAGCAAGAAGATTAGATTATCCCCAAAAACTGATTTTCTCTCTCTCTTAACTCATATACATAATAAGGGTGATGAATCATCTTCCCTCTTGATTAGAGTCATTCTGAAGATTCATCCTTCTTTAATCCCCGATTAAGAATACTTAATCATCTTAAAACGGATAGCAAATGCATTACAACGGTTATAAACCGTCCACGCAAAATTACACGCCCCAAAACAGAATCCACGTCGCGACTCGCGATACGGATCGCGAGTCGCGACGGCCTCCTGATCGCGACCCGCGACGATTGTCGCGACCCGCGACCAGCCCTCTGTCTTGCTTGATTTACTCCACGTGATTTTGCGCATTCTAATCTTAACATACTAGACCTCCTCCTCTTCTAGTATATACTCATATGAGCTAACAAAACCCATTACCCTATAAATGTTCCAACATGTACAACTATTGTCAGGAATATAAAGTTATCCCAAAAACGTGAGGTCACTCTTCAAATAATGAAAAACTTCACAACCATATTTTCACAATAATGTCCTCTTATTCTCCATATTCCCAAAGAAAACAGTTATTTCTCAACGTATGTGTTGTGAGTTTGTGACTCTAAGTCAATTTTATTTTGATGATGATAAACACCTTATGCTATAACATGAATATTTGTAACAGTGATCTAACTATCAAGATTGGATGATTTGAAGACAAGGAAGCTTAAGTCTAGTTATATTAAATTCATGTATATGCATGTAATTAACTTATTGGAACTTTGTGCTAAATTAGAAATATGAAATTAGGATGATTAACTATTTTCTTAGAGTTAATAAGAAAATAGGTGATTATATTAATTTCATGTTTGTATGATTAAGAAATAAAAAGGGGAGTTTTTAATTTCGAAAATTAGTTTTGAAAAGAAAATATTTTTGTAAAGATTTTCGTAAAAAGTTTTATGAAAAGAAAAACTGATTTTTAAAGAAAACGTTTCTTTAAAAGATTTTCGAAAAAGAAGTTTTATAAAAAGAGAAAAACTGATTTTTAATGATAACGATTTTGATAAAGTTTGTTTGATAAAAAAACTGATTTAAAATCTGATTTAGAGTTGGCATAAGATATGGAGGAATCCTTATCTTATAAGAAAAGAAGGAAATCAGTTTTTATAAAAGATAAAATTGGATTTTGAAAAGGAAAAGAATTATATCCCTTTATTTTAGGAATAAAAATTATTCAAGAAGATAATTATATCTTGGAGAATAATTCTTATTCAGTTGATGAAGTTATATAAGGGGTAGAAATCAGTATGATATCACACGTTTTCAAATTTGGCGAGATTAATATTTTTGAGAGCTGAAAACGAACTCCCAGAACAGAGTGTACGGCACAGAGTCCTAGTAAGTTAAGGTTTCTAAACAACGATTGTAACGATCCTCTAATTGCTTGAATAAGAAGCACGCTTGTGAGGAATTTTTCTTTCTGTAATTTTCATATTATAGAGAGTAGCAACACTTAGGGTTAAGTGTTGGGGAGCACTACTAGAGTTAGTGGTGGGGGAATCGAATTGTATCAAGAGTTTGGTATTTTATGATTCAAATAATAAAAGGGTAGTTTGTGTGGACGTAAATCTCAGAGGTGAGATTGAACCACGTTAAATTCCTGTGTCTTATTATTTGATTTCATTGTTTAAAAAAATTTTGTTCGAGCAAAAACATCAATCGGAGAATTAACGAGTGAATAACACAGTGCACGACACTGTGCTATAAGAGTGTTTTTGCGATAATCGATTAGTTTTAGCTACTCAATTCAACCCCCCCTTCTTGAGTGTCACCTTGTTTTCCAACAAGTGGTAACAGAGTAGACTATTCTCGAAAGGCTCATCCCTAGAGAATAGAAGTCATGAACTTGCAAGATGACTCTCGAGAAAGACACTCAAAGTGTCCGATTTTCAATGAAAAAGATTACGGATGGTGGAAGGCTAGGATGAGAATCTACATCCAAGGATCGGATTATGAATGCTGGAAAGTCATAAGAAAATGACCAATCGTTATCCAAGCCAAAAATGTTGAAGGAAAGATGGTCGACAAAGATGAAGACGACTACAATTCAGTCGACTATGCAAAAGCCGAAAAGAACTTCAAAGCTATGAGTATTCTCCAATATGGAATTGGACCTGATGAATACTCAAGGATCTCGGCATGCTCTACAGCAAAGGAGATATGGGATACTTTAGAATTGGCCCACTAAGGTACGAATGAGGTAAAACAATCTTGAATTGATTTACTTGTGCAACAATATGAACTGTTTACTATGAATAAGGAAGAATCTATTAAAGAGATGTTTACCCGATTCACACTAATTACTAATGAATTGCGTTCTCTAGGAAAAACCTATACTTCTGAAAATTTAGTAAGAAAGGTGTTAAGAAGTTTAATAAATCGTTGGCTCCCTAAAATAACTGATATTCAAGAAGCTAAAGATTTGAAAAAACTCTCACTAGAACAACTCATAGGATCATTAATGACTCATGAACTTTTTTTAGATTCTAAGACTAATGAACCAAAAATTAAGGGTATAGCCTTAAGAACTGAATTGGAAAGTGAAGGTAGTGATAGTGATGATGATATTGATCTTCTTACTAGGAGATTTAAAATTTTTCTCAAAAAGAACAAAACAACAATCATAAAAAAGATGGAAATTTCAAAGGTAAGAGCACTACCTCTAACTTTAAGAAAAGTGCTACTAATTCTGGTTGTTTCAAGTGTGGTGAGTACAATCATAGGATAAAGGAATGTCCCTTATGGGATGATGAGAAGCCTAAAGAAAAAAGGGAGCAAACAAAGAAGGAGTTCAAGAAAGCAATGATTGCTGCCGTTTGGGGAGATTCGGATTATAAAGAAGAACGATCGAGGCACAAAGGCCATGAAGCAAAATTGTGTCTGAATGCTGTACAGACAACTCAGAGAAAGGCACAGTGCCTGGATGATTCTCACTTGTGTCTAATGGCAAAAAATTCGAACTCACAAGATGAAACCGAGGATAGTGAGGCAAGTCTTCTTTCTCTAAAACCTTCAATATATCTTCTTTCAAAAAACCAACTTGTTACTTTGCTTGGAAATGTCATTGATGATTGTCAAGAAATGAATGATGATTTTTCAATCATGAAAAAAGGAAGTAAAAAATTTAACTAAGCAAAAGATTGGGTTGGAATTGGAATATAAGGATTTATTAAAGGACTGTAAAGAACTGATGAAAAAGAATGATGAACTTGAAAAAACTGTTGAAGAGAAAAATGATGAGTTAAATGCTTTAAGGTACGAAAAGTCTCTCGCAAAAGAAGTTGTTAATAACACTGTGTCATACACTGTGCTAGAGGCTAAAAATTCGGATCTTGAAAATCAAATTGAATCGTTAAAACATGAGTTAACTGAGTTAAAAGAATCAAGACAAATGTCCAAAATTGTTCCACTTATGCTACCTCATGATGCTAAGTTAAGTGATGAACTTGATAAAGTTAAAAGAGATTTGGAAATTTCGAGAAAAAGAAATAGCGATCTACAAGGTTGTTAAAATAGCGATTTGAATCGTAAAATCGTACGATTTTACGATCCAATTTTCGCTAAACGATCTAAATCGCACTTAGAATCGCTTTTGAAAAAAATCGCATGTAGAATCGGTCAAAATCGGTAAAATCGTAAAATCGCATGTAGAATCGTAAGATTTTAACCGATTTTACCGATTCTCTTTTTGGCCCATTATACTGAATCGTGTAGCTGGAGATTAGAAAAAAAATGGGCCAGGCTCATTTTCTCTCACCCACACAATACCTAATTGATGCAACACGCACGCTGCTCATTAGCTGGTTCTTCTTTCTCTCTCCTTCGGTTCATTTTTTTTCTTCAGTTCTTCGGTTCTTCAAATCTTCAGATTCAACTACCAGCCCCATCCCTCTGGTAATTATTTTCGTTTTTTGCTGCGTATTATTTCTTTCTTTCGATCTCCAAATCAATAATCTCATAAATTGTTGTTTTAATTGGTAATTTAGTTTTCGATTTTCTTTTGGTAATCTTCGATTATTTCGAGTAGTCAAGTGTGAAGTACTGAATTTTGTGGGACTTGAGCTCGTTTACAAATCTGGTTATAAGGAGTTCATAACGAATTTTGTGGTTTGACAGAAGTCCCTGTTGGGGCGATCAATTTTGGTGTTTTACAATAATCATTTATGTGTCCTTTGCAATATGAAGCGTGTTGTGTACTATTATGTTTCACTAATATTTCAATCTAGTGAGCTAATTATTTCATTCTTCTTGTTATGTTGCAAGTTATCATGGTCACATTCCTAGTTATCATTAAGGATAAAATTGAATTTTTAGTGTTGTTCATTGAAAAAATAGGTAAACAGTTTACATATTTTATCATAGAATCTTATTCCCGCAAAATTCGTAGAATCTTACGATTTTACGATCCGATTCTAACAGGCCCTTCCGATTTAAAGTAGAATCGCGATTTTGACAACCTTGGCGATCTAAACACTTCGTTGAATTCTTGGAATCACAATTGGCTATTGCTCGAAAAATGTATGAAAAATGGTCACCGGTCAAAAAGCCCTAGATTATATGTCCAAGACAATTAGCAATCGAAACAGAATTGGTTTAGGATATACGGACCAGAGACACAGTGTAAGGCTGCCAAATTTTTTGAAAGAGATCACTTTCATAAAAGAAAATATGTCGATCTACCTGAATATTTGATTTGCAACTTCTGTGGAAAGAATGGACACCTTATGGATAACTGTAATGTCAAGAAAAAGAGTGTTGCGAAAAATGTAAAGTATGTAACTCAAATATGGGTTAGAAAAGACTTGTTAGAAGCTCAACGAAAGAAAAAGGGACCCAAACAGATTTGGGTTCCTAAAACTAACAAGTGATCTTTTTGTAGCAAACGTGAGAGGAAGCGGCCTATGGTATCTCGACAAAGGGCCGTTCAAGACATATGACTGGTGATAAATCTCAATTCCTCTCACTAGTAGCCTACCATGGAGGGTGTGTTACATTTGGCGACAACAAAAAGGTAGAAATAATTGGTTTTGGAAACGTCGGCAAATCTCTAACACACTCCATAGAGAATGTGATGTTGGTAAGTGGTTTGAAACACAATTTTTTGAACACATCACAATTGTGTGATCAAGGTAATTTTGTTGAATTTCATGCATGAGTGTTTTACAAGATAATTCGTGGCTTTGGGATCAATTTGTGGAAATTAGTTGAGTATTATGCATGTTGTCCTCCTTTTAAATATGTTACTTGGAGTCGGAGTGCATGTTTTTGTGAAACTTTGTGAGTAAAGGTCTACTTGATATAAAAAGGACTCGTAATGGTCTAATGATGCTGTCCTAATGTCATGAACCTAAGTTGCCGAACTAATGAGCTATATGATCCTAAGTTGTCGAATTATTGAGCTATGAAATGTTAATTCTTTCTCCTATGGCAAGCTTGATCTTTAGCCCGATATTCTGATTTTACGTTTATAAGTTTGACATTTGTGCCTCATTATTTCTTTATTTCATATGTCTTACCTCATCTTCATTTCCCTATTATTATCCTTCTTTTACTTACCCATTGCTCCAAAGTTCAACAAGTGCTTTTAATCATTCATGATAATCTATGGGGAAAGAACATCTTGATAATTTGATGGAAGAAAAAGACGCATCAGTTAAGGAGGAACATGAAAAGGTTGGAATAAAACACAAATACGTGAAAGAATGAAAAGTACTGATTCACACTGTGCAAGGCACAGTGCCAGGAGATGTATCAAAAAGAAAATGAGGTCCGAATTAACTTATTGTCTTTGATCTCTTATTGATTGACTCTAGTATTATTGTATGGTCTGACTCTCCTTTAAAAAAAATTAAAAAAATATGAAAAGAAAAAGAAAAGAAAAGAAAAGAAGAAGACAAGGAGAGTAAGACACTTGTGTTAGATAAATCTTATAGTTCAATTCACAGATCAAAGTTTTAAAGATCATCATTTTGAATTCTTGTATATCCGAAGATCAGTTATATTTGGAAGGGAATAGATTGTTCAATGGCACAGAACCACACAGTGCCACAGTGAAGAAAGTCATATGATTTTTATTTGCGGAAGTTGCAAATCTGAAAAGAAAGGTTTAAGCACTTGTTGAGCCAATTGCCATTTCAAATCTTCAAGCTTGCATTACCTATCTTTATCTTACATCCTTAGCTATTAGCCATGATCCTTCATGATTAATTCTTGCTTCATAATTTCGGATTGTGAGTTGGATTATTATTTTTGCTTAATGACTTCGGATTGTGAGTTGGATTATGACATAGCACAAGCATCCTTAGTATTTATTGCTTGAGCTACTTGCATTATTTTGCTGACTATATCTCACTTTGACTTACTAAACATGTTGATGCTCTCCTTTTTGATGATGTCAAAAGAGGGAAGATAGGAATACTTAGACTAATGAATGGAATTATCTCATGTATAAGTATTTGGCTATTTGGTTATATTGGTTATCTTGGTTATCATGTTACTTGTGAATGTATGTGAATGATGTTGAGTTATTTTCCCTAATGTGATTAATGGTGCATTTTTTTGAGGGGGAAGTATTATTTGTTTGTCATCATAAAAAAGGGGGAATTTATTGTGACTCTAAGTCAATGTTACTTTGATGATGATAAACACCCTATGCTATAACATGAATATTTGTAACAGTGATCTAGCTATCAAGATTAGATGATTTGAAGACAAAGAAGCTTAGGTCTAGTTATATTAAATTCATGTATATGCAATGTAATTAACTTATTGGAACTTTGTGCTAAATTAGAAATATGAAATTAGGATGATTAACTATTTTCTTAGAGTTAATAAGAAAATAGGCGATTATATTAATTTCATGTTTGTATGATTAAGAAATAAAAAGGGAAGTTTTTAATTTCGAAAATTAGTTTTGAAAGGAAAATATTTTTGTAAAGATTTTCGGATATAAAGTTTTATGAAAAGAAAAACTGATTTTAAAGAAAACGTTTCTTTAAAAGATTTTCGAAAAAGAAGTTTTATAAAAAGAGAAAAACTGATTTTTAATGATAACGATTTTGATAATGTTTGTTTGATAAAAAAACTGATTTAAAATCTGATTTAGAGTTGGCATAAGATATGGAGGAATCCATATCTTATAAGAAAAGAAGGAAATCAGTTTTTATAAAAGATAAAATTGGATTTTGAAAAGGAAAAGAATTATATCCCTTTATTTTAGGAATAAAAATTATTCAAGAAGATAATTATATCTTGGAGAATAATTCTTATTCAGTTGATGAAGTTATATAAGGGGTAGAAATCAGTATGATATCACACGTTTTCAAATTTGGCGAGATTAATATTTTTGAGAGCTGAAAACGAACTCCCAGAACACAGTGTACGACACAGAGTCCTAGTAAGTTAAGGTTTCTAAACAACGATTGTAACGATCCTCTATTTGCTTGAATAAGAAGCACGCTTGTGAGGAATCTTTCTTTCTGTAATTTTCATATTATAGAGAGTAGCAACACTTAGGGTTAAGTGTTGAGGAGCACTACTAGAGTTAGTAGTGGGGGAATCGAATTGTATCAAGAGTTTGGTATTTTACGATTCAAATAATAAAAGAGTAGTTTGTGTGGACGTAGATCTCAGAGGTGAGATTGAACCACGTTAAATTCCTGTGTCTTATTATTTGATTTCATTGTTTTATTGTTTGATACAATTTCGTTCGAGCAAAAACATCAATCGGAGAATTAACGAGTGAATAACACAGTGCACGACACTGTGCTATAAGAGTGTTTTTGCGAAAATCGATTAGTTTTAGCTACTCAATGCAACCCTCCTTCTTGAGTGTCACCTTGTTTTCCAACAGTATGTATATGTGAGTATTAGAGACTCAAATGAAGCAGAATTCTTTTGGCAATTGTACATTTGTATTTATCTTTCAACGTCCTTACAAAAAAAATGTTATTAGATCAATAAAAACCCATTTTCGATCAAATTCAAAGAATGCTTTTACATGGGTGATAAGCTCATAACATACTCGTCGAAAAATGAAATTGAAAATCTCCTGCATCCTTTAAAAAAGGTGAATGTCCAACACCGTATTTATGAAACAAACTATGTGGTTGATGCATGATTGGTCTAATAATAAGAGGCAAAAAGGTTTATGATGTAGATTAATTGGACATATTCTTTGCGTACTTGATAACTCAACTATGCATTAAACAACAACTAAGCATTAATAACGTTGATATATATGACTGTTAATAAAACAAAAGTAGAATGATTAAACAACAACTAAGCATTAATAACATTGATTGACACGAAATTTCGTTATAAATTCGTAAACTAATATCGTACTCTTCTAGCCGATCCAAACGGTTCGGTAGAACAGGGCCCCAAATTTTTAGGGCCCAAAAAAATTTATAAACTAGGAAGGCAACAGATCATCACGCGTGAAAGGCGTCAGAAGTGCAGAACGCTTCTTCTCCCCTAATTTGTTTCTCTAATTACTATTGTAATTCCCATAAAAAATTGGAACTTTCTATATTTCATTCTTCCCGAATCTCTATATTTGTCATTAATTTTCACATTTCATCAAGTTTCCAGTCTCAATCAACAAATATGAAGAAAAAACGCCAATACTTGGAAATTGGATACTGTCAATGGAAGATTTCAAGTTCTCCTCCATTAAATCACTATCAAGCGACCAAATTTTTACCCCCTATACCCAATTACAATACTTTCTTCAAAGAGACATAGACCAACAATATCATAATTTCAAGCATTATATAGATTCAACTATTTCAAGCATTATACCAGTAGTCCAACATGATAGAGGTATTGAGTTGAAGTTGCTTCTAAATTCAATAACATAAAGTATTTATTTTAAGTTGCAGATTATATAGCTTCACCAATCACCCCAGATATAGTTCTTACATTAGCGTTAATATTATGTTCTATTAACTTCTATGTTTGCTACTAATTACTGAACTACATGATTTCATCTCTTGCAATTACAGCATACTAAAAGTTGTCCTTAGCTTGTTAAAATATTATTAGTTATCTTTTTGTAGAAGAGCAAAAAAGCAATACTTTAATTGGAACTTGGTAGTGAAGAAGACAAGCACTTTAAGTCAATTTTGAATTAGAAGGATGACTCTTTTTGTATAGGTAGAACGTCGATATTAGCTTAATGTTGTATTGGAATGTTATTTACAATTCGAATAAATTAGTTTGAGTTTTTGGTTATATTTTGGTAAAAAATTGATTATATTTTGACATAATTTGTAATTATTAAAATTGTACTTTAAAAAATTAGGGGCCCAACTTTTAAGATTAGAACAGGGCCCTCTCAATGGTTTAAGACGGCCTTGTCTTCTAGAAATGTATTTAATTCTTATTGTTAATCCTCAAAGATATATATTAAAATTGTTAATAATATTAACCAATTCATCTAATAAGAATCTCACAACAATATTATAAGAGTCTCAAAGCGAGACTTACACCTTATCAAAATCCATCGTAGTTGCTCACTTGCTCTATCGAAGATGAGTATTATCCCACTATTAAAGAAGAGTGGGTGGTGATTAACTCCAGAGCAAAGATGACATCCCTATTTGTTGGTGTCTATTTTCTGTTGGATTTTTAATTTGCACTATACCTAGTCCAAATCAGTCTGAAGCATGCTCACCGCCTCTGCTTAGAAAATGCTTTTAAATGAGGTTGGCATACTACTATGACGAGTTGACGACCATTAATCTATACAAATTTCTTATGGTTGTCAAAGTAAAATTTAATTTGGATCATCATGTAGGAAAATATAGATGCATATAGCGGAATTTCAGGAAACAATTTCCTAACATCTATCATAGGATCGCAGACATAATCAAACATATGAATCATTCAATAGGGATTAAATATCAAACCTTTGTAGCGTGATTTCCCCGTTGTATGCAAGCTTTGAAGATCCGAGAGCCCCACGTGTTGCTCCTCTAATCGCCCACGAGCACCGCTTGAACACCAACGTTTGCTAGAACGGAAGAGAAGAAAATCTCTTGCTTTTGATGGTATAGGCGCCGGTTTATGGAGAATAGATTTAGGGTTTCTCTTTCTCTCTCTAGTGAAAAGAAACTGACTAATGAATTAATTACCTAAACCCTAATATTATATCCTATATATAATAGAAGAGTCATAGGTTAGTTAGGAGAACTAATTATCCTCCTATTCTCCTTTGGACCGGCCCAATCCTAATCCTAAATGGATTTGGATTGTTTTGTCCAACTTGTGCTACAATGTGTGACCTCATAGGATTAATCTATTTTAGTTATAGGCCCAATCAATATTGTCCTATTAATCATATTTATTCTCTAGCAAGTAAATACGATTACCAAAATAATTAACTTTATTATCTTCATAATAACATTCCTATTTATATTTAGTAATTGCCGGAATGTCTAAGGACATATTCCTTCACATCAATATGCCTAAATAAAAGTACAATATTTTTTAAGCATATGTTAACGGATCTAATAAAATGGTATATAATTAGGTTTTTTGTCGAGTAACCTACCCTACTATCCCCGGAACTATGAGCAACACCCTGCTTTGGCAGAACCTATTACTCATGATCTAAGGCTTTATAGGTGTTGTTTGGAAAAGCAATCAAAACTCAATATTACTTGTGGGGACCTAAGTTTACTAATATGGTCAATTAATAGTGAACACATGAATCGATTAACCACAAACAAACTTAGAAGCAAGCATTTAAACAAGATAAATGCAAGAGAATTATTATAAGCAATAACTAAATGATCTAGTATGACCCCTATACTTAGGAAAATAACTAATCTTCATGAATCCTCCCTTGAATCTCCATGGATCACCATCCTTGAAACTCCTTGGATCCTCATGCTTGATTACATAAGTTGAATTAAATAAATAACTAAAATTTAAAGTTACAAAAATACAAACGATTCGCAGATCGTATTTAATTTTACATTCAAATTTAACGATTCGCAGATCGTAATTACTATCCTAATTTGGGCCATACTAGTCATAACATGCAAATATAATATCATACATATTACATTAAACATCCACGCATTTATAATATCAAATACAATAAACACAAATTTACTTATTAACAATTAATAAGCAAATCAACTTTTTCATAATAATTATAAAACTTAACAAATTTAAGCTAAAAATTATTTAGGAAACTTTATTATTTTAATTCAATTACTTATTTAAACATGGCAATAATCATTATTATTCACAAATTTGCAAAATAGGAAACTTTTGGATTTATGCTCAACTTAGGAAAATCAGATTTTCCTTAAAACAAATTTTTTTTTTTTTTTTTTTTAAAAGGAAACATTGACCGTTGACCAGCAGCACAAGGCTGCCAGTCAACAGCCAAAACCGACGCTTAACATTACCGCTGGAAACACCAGCCATCACAGCACACACTGCACGTTAAAATAACTTGCCACCCACAACCACCGGCCCAAGGACAGACCGCGGCTCTCGGACCTCAGTCCGCCGGTCGGGCAGCGCCACCATCGTGCGCCGAGTCTCGCGCGAGGAGGCAGGGGCCGCGCACGCCGCACGCGGGCCGCCCAGCCATCCCCACCAAGTGCCGCCCCAAAGACCGCCCCTATTCCGGCACCTCTCCGCGACCCCACCGTGGTTCCACCGTCACCGGTGGGCCACCCAGCCATGGTTGGTTTCCCTTTTAATTTATGTAACAATTTACAAAAAATTAAACTAAAGTAATCTTTATTTAACAATTAATTAAAGATTTAGGAGATAATTAGGTTATAAAATCCGAAAAATTATGGCAGAAATTTTGAATTCATCAACAAATCTTAAACAAATTTTTAGGTTTGTTGAAATTAGATTTGAATGAATAATCTCTATTAAACATTAAATCAAACAAGAATTCAAAATTAGGGCAAAACTTCAATTATATCCAAAATTTCAGAAAATTAACAATTAAATTCTGAAAAATTCGAAAATAACTTTTAGGGTGATCTACTGAATTATCATAACAAATAAAATCAAATATTTTAATTGTTATCCTTAAATTATATGAATAATCAAATTAAACATAAAATTTAACCAAAATTCATAAATAATATAATAATTCAAAAATTTATGGAAAAAATCCGAAAATTATTTCCAACTATCATAATATTTTAGATCTATGTGGGTGATGAACATTAGATTTATTTAACAAGTAAAAATCAAATCTTTCAATTGTTAACAAATTATTTCAATGATTAATCGAATTAAACATAAATAATTTTAAATCTAACAAAAATATTTATAAAAATCCGAAAATTTTAGAGTGAATTAAACAATTTATTTCGTCCCTCATATAAAAAAATCGGAACTTTATAAAATTATTTGAGCATAAATCACAATTAAATCGAATATTTACAATTTCCAATAAATTAATATCAAATATTAATTTTGCAAATTCAAGCCATAAATAAATCCTCCCTTAATTGAATAAAAATAATAACTTTGCATACAATTATATGATCATATGAATATTATGAATTAGGCAAAACTGATACCACTGTAGGAAAATATAGATGCATATAGCGGAATTTCAGGAAACAATTTCCTAACATCTATCATAGGATCGCAGACATAATCAAACATATGAATCATTCAATAGGGATTAAATATCAAACCTTTGTAGCGTGATTTCCCCGTTGTATGCAAGCTTTGAAGATCCGAGAGCCCCACGTGTTGCTCCTCTAATCAGTCCACGAGCACCAGTTGAACACCAACGTTTGCTAGAACGGAAGAGAAGAAAATCTCTTGCTTTTGATGGTATAGGCGCCGGTTTATGGAGAATAGATTTAGGGTTTCTCTTTCTCTCTCTAGTGAAAAGAAACTGACTAATGAATTAATTACCTAAACCCTAATATTATATCCTATATATAATAGAAGAGTCATAGGTTAGTTAGGAGAACTAATTCTCCTCCTATTCTCCTTTGGACCGGCCCAATCCTAATCCTAAATGGATTTGGATTGTTTTGTCCAACTTGTGCTACAATGTGTGACCTCATAGGATTAATCTATTTTAGTTATAGGCCCAATCAATATTGTCCTATTAATCATATTTATTCTCTAGCAAGTAAATACGATTACTAAAATAATTAACTTTATTATCTTCATAATAACATTCCTATTTATATTTAGTAATTGCCGGAATGTCTAAGGACATATTCCTTCACATCAATATGCCTAAATAAAAGTACAATATTTTTTAAGCATATGTTAACGGATCTAATAAAATGGTATATAATTAGGTTTTTTGTCGAGTAACCACCAATGGTCAAAATTAAGTATGATGTGATTGAATAATACTACAGGAAAACAAAGGGAGCAATATATCTTGAAATATTATTATTGCGTCAAAAAATTGATGTCAAGACTCAAGAACCATAAAGATAGGTTAGTGCAAAATCTACAATAAATTGCAACGTAGATAAGTGTTTTCACGTTAGTAAAAAGAAAAGAAATGTGATATTAGTATTTTTTTTTTGGAAAAATTGGTAAGAGCAGACCCAACTATGGCCACCCTTCCATAATACGTCCCAACTTTCGATTATTCCACACCAGTCCCAACTTTGGGGGGTGTTTTACATTAATGGTCCAAGTAGAAGGGTGACCTACTTAGCCAGTAAAAAAAAAATTAAACCCCCCTCCTTCTTCCTTTTTCGCCTTTCTCTCTCCTCCCCTCGCCACCAAATCCTCTTCCCCCCCCCCGCCACCCCCACCCCGCCACCCCACAATCCCAGCCCCCCCCCGCCACCCCCGAAACACCCACAACCCCTCCTCATCCCTCCCGCACCCACCGTCTTCATCTCACCGGCAACTCCGCCTTCATCCTTCCTATTTGCTCTCTCATCCTCCCACCGTCTTTCCTCTCTCCTCCTCTCTCACTAAGTTCGTGTCACCGCCATCTTCTGCGCCAACCAAGCACCACCGCCATCGTAGCCGCGCCAACCAACTACCATCAACCACGACCAACCACGAAGCGTTATCGCTTCATCTTCCTCTCGCTCAAATCTAGATTGTCTTCTTGTCATCATCAACACCACCATTGTGGCAGCAGCTTCGTCTATGTTGGTATTTTTTGTTGCCGATTTTGATCTTAATTTGGTCAATTTTGTCAATTTTGATCCGCAATTGGTCAATTTTGTCAATTTTGATCCGTAATTGGTCAATTTTGTAATTATTCTCCCATTTTAAATGAATCCACTTTAAAGCCTTCAACTTTTTCACTATGTTGGTATTTTTTGTCGCCGATTTTGATCCCGATTTAGAAATTAAACACCTCTCGGTTCAATGTCTATCGAATTTTGCTTGTTTGAAAATTCCGATTTTGGGGGAGATGGTAGGCGGGAATGGGGTTCTCGTAGCAGTGTGGTGCAACAAAGGGCTGCGTGGTAATCGGGATGGTGTTGGTGGGTTGAGGCGTGGCTTTGTGGGGGGGGTATGGACATGGGTTTGGGTGGGGTGAGGATGGTGTTGATGGGTTTGGGCATGGGTTTTGGAGGTGGTGTTGGTAGATTTCGGGCTTGTTGTGGATGGGTGGGGTAATTAGGGGCGTTTCGGGGTGGATGGTGGTGTTTTGAGGATGGCTGGTGGTGTTTTTGGGGGTGGTTGGTGATGGTTGGGAGTGGTTGGTGGTAGACCTTGGAAGGGGAAGAGAAAGAGAGTTGCGTGGGGAGAGGGGGAAGGAGGCAGGGGGTCGGTGACGTGCGGGAGGGTGGCGGGGATCCGATGAGCCGGTGGCAGTGAGTCAGAGAGTGGCGGTTTCAGGGGAGGGGAAGGGGTGGCGGGGCACGATAGGATGTTTCGAGGGCAGGGGAGGGGTGGGAGTGCAGGGAAGAGGGTGGCAGGGATGGTAAGGGTGGTGGCTTAGGAAGTTTACCTGTTGTAGCAGGTTAGGTGACCTGCTAGGACCACTTTTGTAAAGCACACTCCAAAGTTGGGACCTGTGTGGAATAATCGAAAGTTGGGATGTATTATGGAAGGGGGGCCATAGTTGGGCCTGCTCTTATCAATTTTTCCTTTTTTTTTGGTGTAGAGAGAGTTACAAGGAAAAATGATGTAGACGGGATTTGATCCTAATTTTGGGTACCAGCTATCGATACTTTAGTAAATTATTTGGTTACTTAATTAAGAAACAAGTTTCAAAAATTGTCGTAGCTAAAGCTTATATAAACTTAAAACCATACACATTGCTAAATTGCCCATAATTTTCCTTCCCTTTCCTTTTCACCTTTGACTAACTTTATTTCTTACCCTCTCGAATTTTACTCCTCATATTGTTATGCTTGTGCAACCCTTTCTTTCTCCTATATTTTCTCCAACCCACTAATTTTTCTACCTCTTATCCTCTAAAGTTTACTTGCTACTACCCCCACGTGGCAGCCTGTAATTGGTGTCTATTTTGGGAAGGTGCCCAATTTTTGGAGTATCTCTAAATTTGAACAACTTACTTGTATATCTATATTACACTCTCTTTGTATCTTTTTATTTTTCTCACTTGGAATTTTAACGCTATTCACAATTAAAAAGAATCTTCTAAATTCTTCTCAATATATATGAGCAAATATAGTCATGTGGCTTGTTTTTCGTCTCAATGAGTACTTTATTAATATTCAGTCGTTATAAATTTTACTAATATGTAATCAAAGATACTTAAGGTCAAAGAAGTGCATTGACAAACGCGCACAGTCAAATGAGAAAAGATAAAAAGATATAGAGAGAGTAATAAATAAAAGCCAATGTTGTTACCATTTCCCTCCCAAACTGCTAAAGTTTCCTCCTAAATTCTTTAAATTGAACGCATTTAATAAGAACAACTACATGCATATGATTCCGTTTCTTTTTAAATGACACACTTCTAACAAAAAAATTTCACATAAAAAGGTAAAATGTGTCCCCTAAAAGAAACCGAGGAATTAAGTAATTAATTGTGTATTTTCTCAATAAAGAATAATATTGAAAAAGAGATAATTCTATAAATTGAAAGCATTTAATAGATGCAACTATAGGTAATTTTTTTTCCATTTCACTATTAGTGATAACATTAAAAAGGAGAAATTTTTTTAGTTTCTTGATTTTTGTTTTAAAAAAAAAATCATTATGTTTTATACTCATATATTAATTTAAGAAAAATAACAAGCATTGCTCAGATATTAACTAGTTGCAAGTTGGTAATTATCCAGATAGAGGATAGAGTGAATTGTATGAAGTATATGTAATAAACTAATGTTACTAAAGCTGTCATTAGCTTCTAGTTATTCTGTTAGTTGGTTGTAACTAACCAAACTATAAATACTCGGCTGTAATAATCATTACTCACTTTTTCTGAATACTTGAGAAAGATAAATTCTTTCTCTAAACTGATTTTCATGGTATCAGAGCAGGTTCATTCAATTGACCTGTGAATCGATTCAATCAAACTAGATTTTAATCATTTCTTCTTTGATCATTTCTTCTTCTTTGAATTGATCTAATAGCTCAGAATTCTCACAAAATTTCTTTCGACTCTGTGTATTCTTGAAACCTCAAAATTTTACTGAGATTTTCCTTTGATTTCTTCATCAATGGCAGAGATATCTGGAGAAAATTCTATCACTGGTGATAGCAATGTAAGTAATAGCTACAACGATCCATTTTATATTTCGAATTCTGATCAAACTATGAACAAATTAGTTGCAAATAGCTTGAATGCGAACAATTTTGTTAGCTGGAAGAGAAATGTTAAACGTGCGTTGATTGCGAAAAATAAGCTAGGGTTTCTTGATGGTTCAATTGCAAAACCTGATTAGAAGAATAAGGATTTTAATTGTTGGCTGAGATGTGATTATTCAATTACTTGCTGGATAGTTAATTCTATGGAACCAGAAATTGGTGAGAACTTTTCATTTGTAAAAGTTCTAATCAGTTATGGAGTGATGTTTGTGGAAAGATACGGCGCCTAATGGACCTCGCATTTATCAATTGATCAAGAAGGATACGGAGAAATTAAAACAAGAAAATATGTCAATTGTTGCTTACTTTGGAAAGATGAAGCGACTTTGGGATGAAATGCAGAATTTGAGGAATTTTCCAGATTGTAATTGTGGAGTTCTATCTGAGTGTACTTCCAATTTTCTGAAGAAAATTGCTGATTTTCAAGCTGAAGAAAAATTCGTGGAGTTCTTGCTAGGTCTTAATGATGGATATGAAAATGTTAGCATCACTAATATTTTGTCAATGGATCATTTACCTTCAATTAATCGAGCTTTTGCTTTAGCTCAACAAATTGAAAAGCAAAACCAGATTTCTGCAATACAATATTCTCCGAATGAAGCTAGTGCTCTAGCTGTTCAAAGGAGTTCTGGTGGTAAGAGAGATTGGAAGAAAGAGAAACTAGAGAAAATGAATCTACATTGCGATTATTGTAAAGGGAGAGGACATACAAAGGATCAATGTTTCAAGCTCATTGAATTCCCTGATTGGTATCATTAGAAGTTTGGATCATCTGCTTCAGTTTCATCTGGAAAGCTTGTTGCACATGTTGTTGCTGATAACAGCTTTCAAGATACTCCCCTTGAGTATATTGTTGTTGGACCTTCATCTTCTGTTTAAGCAAATCATGTGGATAGTGCTATGTTACGCTTAATGTTTCAGGAGTTTCTCAGGAATGTGAAAGGCAACAGATTATTGGAGAATCTTCCAATAATCACGCATCTTCGTCTGCTCACTTTGCAGAATCTGGTTTTCCACGAGAGGATCAAGCATTTGAACCGTGATTGTCACTATGTCAAAGAACAAGTGGTTTTAGGCTTCATTAATTCAAACTTCACATGTTCCTAGCTCTCTTCAACTAGCAGATGCGTTCACTAAACCTCAAGCGGTGTCCTCAACATCAAGCAAATCTCTTCCAAGCTTCGTCTTGTGCACTCCTCCCATGTCCACTTGAAGGGGGGATATGAAGTATATGTAATAAATTGATGTTACTAAAGCTATTATTAGCTTCTAGTTATTCTGTTAGTTGGTTGTAACTAACCAAACTATAAATACTCAGCTGTAATAATCAAAACTCACTTTTTCTGAGCTTCAATAACAAGAATAGTAGAGAGATAGAAATTATCTCTCTAAACCGATTCTCAATTGGATAGGGTCATACATGAGGGGTTCCTCGAACAATGTAAGTGGTCATAATAATAATAATAATAATAATAATAATAATAATAATAATAATAATAATAATAATAATAATAATTATTATTATTATTATTATTATTATTATTATTATTATTATTATTATTATTATTATTATTATTATTATTATTATTATTATTATTATTATTATTATTATTATTATTATTATTATTACTTGTTCTTCGATCCGTGCAACGGGGGGGAAGGTTCTGGGGAGTGGTTGAGTGACCCTAAGGGTTGCCAACTCTCTTATTATTGAATTTTCATTGGTTAGGAATACATTAACACATTATTTTTATGTCACTTCTCTTCTCAATTTATTACATAAATACCAATATTTTATTTTAATGTGTTTAAGAGGATTAGCAACCCTTAGGATTACTTAAACATTTTCCGGAGGGTTCACATTTATTTGTTGATAAACGGTAATGTTTCAAATGAAGTAATCAAACGGTAAAATTCATGTTAAAGGGAAAGGTGCAAGTGCAATGACAATTGACCGGAGTATATAAAAAGAGACACAAAGTAATCCTATCTAATACAACACTAATGATTTATTACCATAACTAGTTTTTGGACCCGTGCAAAAATGCACGGGAACTTTTTTGTTTAATAAGAAAGTTTATATATCAACTACCGTACGTCTACTCGATCAAATATAGGCTTATGTACTACTCAAAGCTCAAATGAGTTTAACCTTTATACCATATTAAATTAATAAACTTTGAACGATATATTGAAATACAGAATAATCCTATACATATTTAACCAAACACAAAGCATCAATGATACACTTTACACAGAAAGACAAAAAATGCTCCTTTATTTTAATTATGAAATTGTTTAACAAATACATGACACTCTTAGGTTGTATAAGACTTATTTATATATGTCATTAGTTGTAATATTAGACATCTCATGTTCTTTCTCACAAATTATATAGTATTATTATACACTTTCTGTCAGTGACTTTAGAAATGACCACATGAATTTGGCTATGGTTGAAAACCGAACTTGGAAGATACAAACCCATATGTGATAGGGATATCTTTGACTTTTATTTATAGTCATTGCAAAACACAATCAAGGGAAATTTTGTTCCATTTGACAGAATGAGTGTCATACGGGGTATAAATACCATATTACTCCCCTTTCCATGACATACTCAAGCCCCTTTAAATGATTCTCTAGGAAATACCGAATATATATCTTCTACTATAGCTGATATAGGATCATTTCCCTTTCCCCAGCGAAAAAATAAACGTGATTGATTTTCTTATTGTTGGCTCCTTGAGCCACCCCGTGTCCTTGCTACCGCCTGATTGGTGATTTTTGCATCTTATTTTATTCTCATTTTAGTAGTGTAGTCTCCTTTTATTTGGAACCCCTTAGCTTGAACATGTCTATGACCTCGAAGATGAATATTCGATTATCCATGTACCACAATTAACCAAAATTAGTAGAAGAAATATGTTGCCCATTGGTACAAAATATGATTTGTTTTTGTAGAAAATTAAATAATTCATAATTTATGTTAAATAAATAAAAGTAAAAGCAAAAATAACATATAGTTATCATTTTTTTTCATTGTGTTGCAAAATACTAAAACAATGATTTTCCTAAGTTATATTGTTAAGCGACTTTGCATTTCACTCTAATAGATGGTTAATGTAGTTGATTTTGTTAAGGCAAAATTTAAAATATAAAAATGCCCTCACATTATGATATGAGTAAAAGTTACAATGAGTTCCATAATGTTATTTTAGTCCATTATTATTTTGTCGTCTCTCTTATCTCTCTTATTTTTGTACCCTAACTTAACAGCCTAAAAGAAGCAATAAGATTTTTCCCAAATCCAAACCCTCAAAAAATTTATCTCTCGAACATTTCTTAATTTCTTTTGCATATCTCAGACATGCATGCTTTATATTTGAAATGCAGTTAGTAGATAACTGACCTTGTTTTAAAGTCACTATTCTCAGAATATCTGTATTTTTGAACAAACACTTGGGATATCCTCAATTGGATACACGAAATTTTCTTCATAAAATCTCCCTTTACATTAGCTAATTATAATGAAAGTTACACTATAAGTCCTTGGATGCAACAGTTACACCATAACTTATGGTGTAACAACCCAAAGACCACTATTTTTTTTGTAAAAAAAAAAATTCAAATGGCATGAGATAAATGACATCATGTTGATGTCATTATTTGTATAATCCATGTCATTTTAAACCCATTAAATTTACTCAAATAAAATTATGATTTTGTCTTAAAGAATTATAAGCGAATAGCATAAAGAATTATGATTACCATAACTATCATAACTTACTAATAGAAAATGGTCCTACTCGACCAAAATGCACACTAAACCACACCTCTATTATGCAACTTAGCATAGTAAAATCAGAATTTAGCATATACTATTTTTCATATTGTTTTGCCGTACACAATGTAAACCAACATTAAATATAAACCACCCTCATCCCTTTAATTTTATTCCCATAGCCACCCCACTAATCATACAATTAACTTCAAATTGAACAAAAATATCGACTTCAATTTATACTTGACATTCACCTATCGCCTATCTCTAGAGCAAAGGGGTATTATAGACATCTATTTAGTTCCATTATAAATATCATGATCTGAATATAATATTTAAGGAAATTTAACACGCCAAGTTTGGATTTGTCAATATTTAAATTTATAGTATGATTATTATGATTCGATAAGTGTTTCAATAAAATAACCAACCGATTTCTTTACATTTGAAAATTTCGTGTGATGGAATAAATCTAGTTCGATCTTGGTTATATATTAGTTCTAGGTGATTATGCTCCACTTATGATGAAATTAATTTTAATTATGTTATAATCTTAACATATATTTATTGAGATTTAAAGAGTTTCCTAACTTTCTTCCTTCCTTAATATATCATAATTGCAGAAATGGAATCTCCCAATCATCTACGAACTTTATTTAACTTATAAATAGTTACCTATTTTTCTTTTCATTGAGATCTAAAGAGTTCCTTAAATCTGAACCATAATGTTGTGATGTTATCAACTGAACTTTCCTTTGATCTTTTTTGTTTTTCAACTAAATTTATCTTCATAATCTTTTGTGTTCCTTCACCAAGTAATATCTACCATTTTATTTGATAACTCAATTTTTTTAGCTTCATTGAAGAAACCTTAGTAAGTTGCTTCTTATTGGGAAAAAAGAAGCAATGTTCTTTTTAAGGAAGGTTCAGTCGATTTTCATTTTTTCATATTGCTTTTATACATTCGATGTTCTTTTTAATTTCATGCCATATCAATATAATTCCCTGCCATATTCTTTTTAAATTTCATACTGTGTTTCTTTTTTCAAATTATTTTTTGTTTTGGATTTAAAAAAATATATACATTTTTATTTCATGCCATCTTCTTTTTATTTTATGTCAAATTCTTATTAGATTGAGTGAACTTTCTTAATAGATGAAACACATACTTAAAAAAAAACATATCTTACTCCATTTATAAAAGGAGGTAATAAAAAAACAACATATAGTTAAATTTAAAAAGAACATACATTCTTGATAAAAGAACATATGGCTTGAAAAAAAGGAAATTTTATATGATCACCTCGTGGTTTGGAGAATTCTACATGGTGGTTTCTTTTCATATTCTACAATGACTCTATATTATTGTCTAAACTACTACTGTGACATTAAGGAACTAATTTATGTTAATTGGGCGTTGAAACATTTTTTAGATAATATTACAAATTTGTTTTTAATCATGTTCAACTAATGACCCCACAATCCTCTATATTTTCTCGACTTTTGTCTTCGGTTGTTTACTTGTCTTCCCTCCACCACTATTCAAGGAATATTCAAGATTGTTGGTGTCTCAATGAAGAAATTTCCACCTTAATTTTATTGAAATGTGTACAATGTTTACACCAAAAAGGGGTTTTGTCCTTAAAGAAGTAAATGCATAGACAAAACTTATACCATGCTTTCATGACAATGATATGCAACTTTTTAAGATGATTTTCATATACAAAGTTTGGAGTTGTTCTATCTTATGCTTGTATATGTTGAAAAATTTGGAGATATTAAGAATGTATTCACTAATACTTATATAAGATATTATTGAGTTAAAGATTATTTAGGATGTACATGAATGTCATATGTGCTTGATAATCACATTAGATTTATTGGCTATTATGAAATTGCACTTTTTAATGTTTGTATTATCAACACAGTTGTTCTATACTTATACAATAATAGGTGCTTATATTCCCGTACATTTATTGGTTCATTTGTTCTTTGGTGGTCTAATCAATATGATGTTTTTAATAGAATATGGCTTTAATAACTTGTACTCTTCCTACCAAAATGTTATTCATAACTTTCTACTATGATATATTAAAATGAATTATCTTTTCATGATGTACAATTGTCATGAAATGAAACCATGTATTCATTCCTAATATAAACTGCGCAACCCATGTTTTAAGAAAAATATAACAAAACTTTTTTAAAAGGAAAAATTTAGTTAAAAGGCTAATAGTTTTAAATAAATGATTCAAAGGAAATGTACGGTATACTTTTATAGTATAGACTTTCTATTTTCATTTGCGTACTCTTGTGTATTATCTCCCGTCGTTGCGTGGTAGTTTTTTTTACACACTATGCCACCTGAAATTCTATCTTTAAATAATACACAAATTTATTCTACTTCTTTTGTTATAATCGCAAAATCATTCTTCTAATTTGGTGTTGTATTTTAGATTCTTGACAGCTGAAACCTTACCAATGGGAATTAAATTTGTATAAAAATATGGCAAATTATTTTCCAAGCATGTATACATATAAAAGTATCTCTTATCAACTTTCGGAAATTATGATAACTGCATCCCTTTTAAAATTAACTCATTAGTGAAAATATGTTGCAGATACATACCATTGGTTATTCTATTTGTGAGAAATATAGCGAGAATCTCGGATTTTAGTAAGGCAATATCACAATCTCCTCCTTTTTTTAATGTAGCTAACCTTTTGAATTTGAGTTTTAAAATTTTGAAAAATGGCGATAGAGGGTATGCCACATATTTTCTCAAGCATTTAAAAAAGTGAAAGTAACTATAAGTTATAGGATGTCTTTTAAGTAATCTTTTTTATCCTTTTGTATTGTCCCCGTTTTTCAAACTTCCTCTAATTCATCATTCAAAGGCATCTAATATATTACGGTTTTTTCACCAAATACCCCTGACAAATAAATTTATTCACCAAATACTCCCACTTTTTTCAAAATTCACCAAATACCCCCTGACCTTTAAAAAAATTCACCAGATACCCCTGACAATTCAAAAAATACCCAAAATGCCCTTTTTGGCTAACGGACGTTAGTGCTCCGTTAACTAATTAACCTAAAAAACCTAATTAAACCCTAATTAAACCTAAAAACCCTAAAACTCTAACTAACCCAAAAACCCTAACTAACCCTAAACCCACCCCCAAGCCCACCACCCTCGCCCACCACCCCCACCCCCCACAACTCCAACCCCACCGCCCCTCCCCTCCCCCCGTCGCGCCTCCCCCTCCCCACCACCCCCGCCCCGCCGCGCCCCCTCCCCACCACCCCGGTCCGCATCCCTTCCCCTTCCCCTTCCCCAGCAGAATAAGTTGCCCCCACCCCTTCCCCGCGAACTCGGCCGCTCCCCTCTCCCCTCCCCTCCCCACCACCCCCGCCGCCGCGCCTCCCCTCCCGACCACCCTAGCGCGCATCCCCCCTCCCCTTCCCCAAACAAATCGGTTGCCCCCCCCTCTCCGCTTCCCCGCGAACTCATCGCTCCCCTCCCCTCCCCGCCGCAAAATCTTTCGTTCGAAGGTAATCATTTGAAATTATGATCGCCCGTGAACTCGCCGCGAATCGTTCGAAAGAGTGAGGGGGGGGGAGGCGCCGCGAGATCGAGGGAAGGGGACTCAGATCTAGTGCGTAAATCGTTCGAAGGAGTGAGGGAGGGAGGCGCGAGGAGGAGGGGGAGAGGGGATGCGGGCTGGCGCCGGGGATGTCGAGGGGGAGGGGAGCCTCGCGTAGGGGTTGCCGGGGGAGGGGGTCTCGTCGTGGGGCCGCCGGGGAGGGGGTCTACGTCGTGGGGGCTACCGGGGAGGGGGGGGGAGGGGCTGCCCGGAGGGTCGAGGGGAGGGAGGGGGGAGGGGGTAGGGATGAGGTTGGGTGGTGGGGCCGGTGGGTCTAGGGTGGGTTGGGGTTGGGTTAGGGAGAGAGAGTATTAGGTTTCTAGGGTTTATTTAGGGTTTAGTTAGGTTTAATTAGGGTTTATTTAGGGTTAATTAGGTTTTTTAGAGTTAATGACTAACGGAGTTTAACTCCGTTAGTCATTAAGGGCATCTGGTGAATTTTTTTAAAGGTCAGGGGTATTTTGTGAATTTTGAAAAAAGTGGGGGTATTTGGTGAATAAATTTATTTGTCAGGGGTATTTGGTGAAAAAACCGAATATATTATAACCAAAAGGCTAAACTTCAAAAGCCTTCAAGTGGGGTGGCAAGAATAAAAAAAACATATGAAAATTCAGGATTATTGCTTGTCTAATATGTTTAATAGTCACCAATTCACCAGATAGGCAGATAAAATACTTATCTACTACCCTCTAGCTCTCTGTTCTTTATTTCGTTTCTTCCTATTTATGATTTTTAAAAGAGAAAAAAAATGTCAAAATAGCAAAAACAAATAGGAACGCATTTCTCAATTTATAAACATAGCCTAAAAAACATTAGATAACATAAACTTATGATTGTTAGAAATAGAATCATCAAGATATTTAGTAAGATTACAAATCGATGCTAGACTGCTTATCAAAATGATACTCCTCCTCTTCTCAAAATCATCAGCTAGACTATTGTCTTCAACCTCAAGAAGCTGCATTCGAACTCCACAAGAATCTGTATCTCTCTTTCTATGTCTACATCCATCGACCATTGTGATCATCTGCTGCCTTGTATCCAAGTTCTCCTTCCAATATCTCTCTCCTCCATCAACATCAGTACACCACCCCCACGTCAACACTCCTACCACCAACGCAACTCCAAACCCCTTCTCGCTAGTCTCTCTCCTCTGACCGCCGTCTCACCCTCCTGTAATGGTTAGTTTTTTTGACATTGGTACGAATCGCTAATTGTTTGATGGTGTGAGAAGGTCTACCATATGCCGCCATTTTTTTCTACTCCAATTTCTTTCTTTTTCTGCTTCAATGGGGTACTTATATCTCTTATATATAATCGTGCAAAGTGATATAATAGCAGTGATTTTCTAATTGATTTTATAACAATAATAATAATGATTTCCTTAACATTAGCTTTCTAAAATGGTATATTGAGGATGGAATATACGTGTTTCCTAAACTATAGAACTACTTATCAATTAGAAAGCGTGATTGGGGGCAATTTAAAATCATAATTGGTCGAAATGCTTCAAGGAAAGGGTAGATTGATGATGGATTAGTTAAATTTCCTAAATAACACCAATTCCTAAATCAATTAAATCATTGATTGTAGGAATCAATCACACGCCTAAGTGGCCGAATTTGCTGAAGGATTGATTTGCTTGCCACGTGGACCATCTCATTGAATCCCTAAACAATAGAGCATGCCACCATAGCATCAATTGTCTAGCTTAAAGACACGTGGCATGAAGGATGTTGTTTTAGATATTTACTAGTCTTCTTTGCACGCGATGCGTGCGTGGATTATTTTGGCGGTTATCATTAAATTTCATTTAAGTGTAATTTTGAAGAATGCAATTTACAATCATCGTTAGTTCTAATTGAATATCGTTTGGTGTAAATACAAAATATAAAAATTACTTGATGAAGAAGTTGTTTTCTTGGTATTTTTATTACTTCTTAATGGATGTTGGTATTGTTATTGCATTTCAAAGTTTAGGTAAAATTAAAATTTTTGTCTTTGATTTTGTAATTGATTTGAAAACTGCTTTAGTTATTTTAATTTGTTCTTCAATCATAAATTTTTTCTTTCACTACACATATTTTTATGAAAGTTTATTTTAGCTATTTTGAACTTCTTTTGATATACATATTTTAAATTAGGAAGGACTATGATTGAGGAAAATTTCAAAATCTTAATAGGTAAGTATTTTTATTAGATGAAGGGTTAAAAGGTCTTTTCAAAGGGGGACACTATAGCTCCCCCCTTCACCCCTTGGCTTATATAATAGAGATATAGATAATAATTTTATAATCATCATTATTTTAATCTATCTATATATATAAACCTAGAAAAATATGTCTACGTGTCGCAACCTTATTCACTTCGCCACAATGTCAGCTTCTAATCCACCTTCACTTCTTAAACTGCCACATGTAGCCTTTTGCATTAGATACGCTGATGTGTCGCTTGGTTGTTAGTCTTGAATCATATCAAATGATATTGATTGAGTGAATTACGGTCCCTAGAATCAAGCAAAGTTATATCAAACAATGTTCAAAGCTTGCCGTTACACTATTTTCCCATGAACATATCCACGGCAGTTCAATATTTTCAATAAAAATGAAAGCAAACCATCAAAAACTCCCTACATCTAAAGGAGTCACTAGCCTTCGCAAAATTAACAACCTTACAGATGTTGAAGACATGCTTATAAGTAAGTAACTATTATAATGTCCTCGGTATCATTATTATACTTTAAATGCATGAATATAATTTCTTCGCCACATTTTTTTCAATGCTAGGTATAATTGGTATCATTGTATATGCGAGTTCTATCACCTTGGCCAAAGATGGAGTGACATACCTACAAGATATTGTACTAATTGATAGAAGGTAAATTTTTTTTAAAGTTATCACAATAGATTCTCTTTTTTGTATTTAAAATAATGATTTCAATGTACTATGAATTAGTTGCATGGTAGTTATGTTGACTATCCCAAGCCATTTTATATTTGGTCCCAATGCATTGGACAACCTTAAAGATTCAATCAGTTGCCTTATTTGTGGATTAGTTGTCACAAGGAATTATGGTAATTGTATATCACAATTCAAAAAATCTGTAATTTTTTTGTCGGTTGGTTGAAATTGTAATTTAAAGATCCGTTTATTTTATATTTCCCTCCATTTTTATAACAATAGGTACATCTTCATTACATTGTGGAAGTGCTACAACTATAACATGCAATCCTAGGTGTAAAAAAGCAACGAGAATGATGCGTTGGTAAGGAACTTACAATATGTATCTAAGTTCTTTTAAATGTTTACATTTACTTATCTTTTAAATTAAGTTGTAACAGGTTTCTTACTGATCGTTTTGTCCGACACAAAGTCAATTGGATAAAAAGAAGCACCTTCTCATTAAATATGACACTGAGGATATCTAATGCAAGGAGAACAACAATTAATAAATTTATTAACATGAACCATGTATGTCTACTTTAATTTAAAGCAATTCCAATATAATATATTTTTTATTTTGATTATGTTAATGATTAAATACTATTAATGCAGGAAATAAGTTGTCGAATCATTGGCCGATTAGTCCATGTGGGGCCACATAGTATGTGCTACATGTGCCACAATAAGAATTTGCCACCAAAGAAATGGTAAACATACCTATATTAAAAGTTAATCTACGTTTATACTTACTTACTAATAAGTGCACTAACAAATTTTTGTATTTAATTTACTACAAAGATGTCATTGAAGGTTACAATTAAGGACAAGAGTGGATCCATAAATGTCACTCTATGGGACAAGCAAATTGGTTTTCTATTAAATAAAAATGTTGAGGTAATCGATTATTTAGAGATCCATGATTTATTCGTTTAATGTTTTCGTAATACTTTTAACTTTTTTTTTTTTTACTAAACAGGGAGTTAGTACGGCAGAAATTTCGAAAATACTTGAAGCGCGTATAGGATATGCTTATATCTTCTTGCTACACTCAACCTTTGGCAATTCAACATTGCTCGAATTTAAGGTTATTCATATAACCTATGTTGATTGGACTGAAGAATGTGCTTATCTATTCGGTGTGTGTGTCCTATTTTGTTTTATTGGCTTTTGTATTTAGCTACACTCAACCTCCCGCGCTTCTTTTTTTTTCATTTAAGAGTGTTTTTTGTTGTTTTTTTCACAGGGATCGCTTGAAGAGAAAGGACCTTTTAAATTGTAATTTAAATTGTAATAAGGAATAAGCAAAGTTTATTAATGCCAGAATTTTGGTTGCTTATCGTTCGTGGTGTTATTTCAGAATGTTATGTTATCATCTTTATGTATATTTTCAACAAAATACAAAATAAAGTACATCTATAAGCGTGTTTTAAATAAAGTACAAAATAAAGTTGTTATTGGAACATATTATTGACCCCTTTTTTAACTAAGCTTTCATATATGGCAATGAATAAACTCTCGATTATTGACCCTGTCTTTATTTATCTTACGATAAAAACTCATGGTTCTCATACATATGGTATGTGATAAAATAAGATAACACCATCACATATCATGTTGAGTTGGCCACTTGAATTGGCAACTAATGTTTTCTTGGATTTTAACCATTAGATTAAAACCATATAATAAAACGGACTCCTCCTTTTCTGCAATTTTTGTAAATTAATTAGCCATCCTATTCCTTGATTTCAACCTTCTACATATATTGACCAACGTATCATAGGTAGCTATAATGATTGAACAATATTCCTTAATAGGAAGACCAACGTATCAATTAGCCTTCTACATATATTGCATTCCAAACGCTGTAAATAAATTAATGCCACAATATTCCTTGATTTCAGCCTTCTACATATATTGACCAACGTATCATTATATTCCTTAATAGGAAGACCAAAGTGTCAATTAGCCTTCTACATATATTGCATTACATACGCTGATGTGCCGCTTGAATGTTAATCTTAAATCATATCAATTACAAACAATTGATATTGATTGATTGAAATCCAAATCCTATAATCAAGCAAAGTTATACGCCGATATACCTTTTTAGAACAAACTATGACTAGCCATAGTGTTTGAACTTTAAGTTATTCACATATATATATTCTCTATCTTAGCTTAAACAAAAAGGGTGCATTGATATTATACTTTTTATTGCTACTAACAAATACAAACAATATTCATTGTAGTACAATGGGTTCAGAAATTGTGAAAATTTGTGACCTTTCTAAGGCATCAAAGCGATGTTCAATAAAAGTAAGGGCGATTCGTGTTTGGGAGAAGCCCGCATTCAAAAAAAAGGATGCCAAACATGAGATAGAAAATAATGTCGTTGGTCAGATAGATGCTATTTTGATGGATAAGGAGGTAATCAACAAACACATAAAATTGTTTTTATATTTATAAATCGTGTGAATTTCATAATTTAAACGCACTAATATATGCTTCTCAAATGTGTAGGGACACAAAATTCAACTTACATGTAAGAAATCACTTTTGTCTACCTTTTCATCGAGGCCGAAGGAAGGAAAATACTTGGAGGTCTCTAATTTTTCGCTTAGAGACAATGATGGTGTAGATCGAGGAACTAGACATTCTTATAGAATTGATCTAATTTATTCGTCCCATATTGATGAGTGTGAGGATTTACAAATTGATTCATATGGACTGGAGTTTGTCACATTTGATGACATACTATCAGAGAAAGATTCCAATGTTTTTTTAATAGGTATTTTAAATCTACATGAATTATATTTTGTAATTAATATGTTATTGTGTTGTTTACTTTTTACATATTATGTACTCACTTACTATTGTTCTTCTATTTAGATTTTATTGGAGAAGTTAGTGGCTATAGTTCTATCCAAGAGAAACCTTCTTCAAAATTGATGACCATCGACCTTATAGATTTAGAGTAAGTCCAAAAACTATGTATAGTTGTTTTACGAAAATTAACTTATTAAGTTAATAGACTAATCTTTTTAATTTTTTCATATTATTTACTTTGACTGTCATATTCACAGGAATAAGTCTCTTACATGTGTTTTGTGGGGTAAATATGCTGACCAATTCACTACATACCTCAAGACTAGGAAGGATGACGAAAGTATTGTTGTCGTTGGACAACAAGGAAACAGTATTACGTATCAAGGTAATTTTAAAAGCATCATTTTATATTTACACCTTATACTTTCGTAATTTTATTAAATTTACTTCGTACAAAAAATTTAAATACTTCTAATTTACTTTGCATAATAAGGTGAGGTTCGGATCGCTACTTCTCGCCATGCAACTCGATTATTCATCAACTCCGAAATCCCGGCAATTATTGAGTTCAACAATAAGTATGTATTGCTTTTTAAATTAGTTAAAATTTTAGTCATATTTCCAAGTACAACATCTATTGTTTACATCCTAATGTATTTAACAATGAAACAAATTTTTATATGGCTGTTTAGTAAAATCCTTATATTAGCCTAAAGATATATGATTTGATTAAAACATTAGATGCATAAATGTGAATTTTTTATCACGTTGAAAATAATTCCCTTTATTCGGCAGCATTAAGGCGTAAAATAATTGAAAATTGTTTGAAATGTCTTATTATGTTTTCAATAATGGCTACCCTTTTGGTGCGTTTTAAATTTTTGGCCCAAATATTAACTCACGTTTTACGACCCACTACTTTAGAGTGTTTTATGTTTGGGTAATAAATATGTTACTTTGCCAATGAGCCAGCCTCTACACATTTGACCAACTATAAGCTTTAGGTTTACATGTCCAAGATAACTACGTACCTAATTAAAAAATAAAAACAATTAGTTCAACCTTCTTACATATTTTGACCAAATATAATAAACTTATTCATTTTTTACCTAGAACATCTAATGCATTACTATTATACTCTAATAAACCTATCGACTTAAAGGCAAAAAACGGTCATCTTTGGTTTATCATTCTATTTTAATATTTGTATGACTAATATTATTCAATCATTATAAATAATAACCATGCGTTCTTTAAGAATTATTAAGATTTGATTATACTTTTATACATGTTATGTTTACTAATTTCTTATTAGGAAAAATGCAATTGGAGCAAGAACAATTTCTCCACGACCAAGTGAGATATCAACTGAGACTAATGAGTTTCTAAAAGAGGATATCGTAAAAGACATTAGTGATTTGGTGCAGTGTGAACAGGTAAAACAACATGATAATTAAAATAATATATTTTGTTATACTACTTTTAAAAGCAATACACTTAGTATAAATAATTTAACTATAATCTTTTTTTAAAAGTCTGGGTTCGGTGTGTGCCTTGCTACAATTGAAGACATTGATACGAATTTCAATTGGTACTATGAGTCATGCAAGATTTGTTACAAGGCAGTCAAACGAGATGGTGATAAGATAACTTGCAAAAAGTGCGAGAAAGTTTTGAAGACAACCGTGCCTAGGTAAAAAAAAATGTTATGCACATGTATATGTATGTATATAAATAGTTATTGTCATTCACAAAAAAATATATATAAAAGTAAATCTAACATATCTATATAAATTACAGGTTTAGATTGAAGATAATAGTTTCTGACAAAACAGATGATGCAACGTTTGTTCTATTCGAAAAAGAGGTGCACAAGTTGTTGGATAAATCTGCTTCAGATTTGTTAGAAATCCAAGTGAAGGTATGTACATAATAATATTATACGCTTAACGAAAAATAGTTAAAGATTGAAAATTAACTAATATTAGAATAATTATATATTCTAATTCATAAGCCTCAACAGACAGGGTGACAAGGATGGGTTTCTGAAGAATTCACAAAATTACTTGGCAAAAGATTACTCTTTAAAGTGGAGATTCCTCATCCTAATAAGGTTGGTCAGTCAAAGGACTTTGCCGTTATGAATACAACTGACGATCAAACGATTATAGACAAATGGATGGGACTCTACATGAAAATGGCGGTACATTGTCATTCAAAATTATATTTTTAACCAATAATTTAATTACATATTTCGTGAGATAGTTGGAGTACCCGATTCTCGCCATACTTTTTTTGTTGTTATAATGTCCAAGTATGAGGAAGCCAAAGAAGCACAAAAAGAAAATGAGAGTGTCAAGGAAATTGAAGTGGATAAGGTAACAATTGACCTATCTAATAGTGCTTTTCAAGAAAAATAATATGAATGTAATCTATGTGTTATTTAACTAACCAAAATTGATGTCTTTATTTATTATAGGACCATAATATGAGCAACCAAAGAAGATTCGGCAACTTCGTTACACCTCAAAAGCGCATCTTAGAAACTAATGGTGATAGTGATAAATGCATATATAGCTCCCCTTTGGATGCTCAATTATCAACAAACAAGAAGCCCATGATTGTTAAGGAAGAAAAGAAGTGATAATCGTAGTGTTGGAGTTTTTTTTGTCTATCTTGAATAAATTTCAAAACAATGTTCGATTGTTTATTTAAAGTTATTTAGAATGGAGTTTATGCATTGGATTATAAATTTTTCAGTTTCTAATTATTTAAGATTCAACTTTTCGAGTGTTATATGAATTTTTTGATCTTATAATAGGCAACGTTATATGGATTTATTGATCTTATGTATACCTATATTTGTACTTCGCTTAAATGGTTCTCCTACATTTTGTATGTGATAAAAAACGATAACACCATCACATATCATCTTGAATTGGCCACTTGAATTGGCAACTACTTTATCAATTTTTTGGACCTTTTATCTTTAACAAAATTTTTTTTAAAAAAAAAAAAAACGCTATGGCCCAACCTTATATATAAAACTAAAGGCCCAAATTATGGATCAATCTCGTATGAAATAACGAGTGGGGCAAAATATAATTTATTAGTAATCCAATAAGGTCTAACCTAATCTATAAAATTTTGATATATTATTATTCGGTTGAGGCCCAACCTCAAATCCACTAATGTTTTCTTGGCTTTTAACCATTAGATTAAAACCATATAATAAGATCACAAAATCTTCAATGAATTTGAATATTAACATAAAACGGACTCCTCCTTTTCCTAGCTTATTGTAAATTAATTATTCTCCAAGATCACATATCGGGAAAGTTGTTATTGGAACATATTCTTGACCTTTTTTCTCACTAAGCTTTCATACAAGACAATGAATAATTATCTTATGATAGGCCTTTCAAAAAAAAAAAAGTATATTAGTTTGGTATGAAAACCTTAGCTTTAAATAGATGTGGAAGCTAAGGCGTATCTTACAATTATGTTACTGATTAATGTAAGTCATGTTATAATAGTTATATTCTTTTATTTTTCCAATGTAACATAAGACTATCACAAGTAAATACTAAGGTCACCAATACACGGTTTTTTCCAATTGCTTGGTAGGTCTTACAAATTAATTGGGTATTTAAAGCAAAGCTATATAAACAATTAATTGTTAGGTCTCCCCCTAAAAAAAAAAATTAATTGTTAGGTCTTATGTAAGAATTGATCATATGGTTGTACTATACTTGCCGTTATAAATTTTTAATTTAATTAATGTAAAAGATATCTAATGTGATATGAGTATACTATTCCAATCATAATAATATCTTTTTAATAATAATCATGGTGAGTATAACCAAGATTACTACAATTAAGGATATAATCTTGGCATAGTTTTTGTTGATGAATATTCTTACCAAAAATATTTAAATGTAAATAGGTAACTTAAAACATAAATACTCCTTATAATTAGTGCTTTACCACAAATGCATCACTATAAAACTCATTAGTCATTAGTCAAAATGCTCAGTGATTCCTTCCATTCAGTTCTTGGTAAGGGGGTCAAAATCTAAATAACTAAGAAAAACTAAATCAATAAGATAATGGATGAAGAGACAACAAAGCTGAATCGTGCTAAAAGGAAGGAAGCAATGGCTACAAAACGTGCTAGAAACAGACACAATGAGAAAGGTAAGACATTGTATATACTTCTATGGTTTTTGTCCGCCAATTATTACGCAATATTTAAATCATCCATTGGTAAAACAATTAAACTCGACAGTATTTTGCAATCATAATAGTTTCTTCGTTGGCCGAAAAAATTAGTGAAAAATACATCATTAACCAACCAAAAAAATAACTAAACTAATCTATTAAGACTAACAATTTGAGTTACCCAATCTCATCTCATCGGCGAAAAAAAAAAAAATCAACATCAACAAATCGAAAAAATTATGAACCGGTTCTTTAAGATTGTAAGACGATAATTATTAGTTGCTATTTAAAAAATCAAATTTTGTTACATGCAAATTCATAACCAAAAAATCTGTGTAGATATTTTATAAACTTGATTTTTATATGAATTAAATTAATGTGAATTATACATGCATTATGTTTATTATCTTCTATATAACTTAAACATTAATGTCAATAAGAAAATGAAAGATAAAACTTACTGCTTTGGGCATAACTTGGAACATATATTGGATCTCCTCAATTACGAGAGATGATATTACCCTCCATTTTTCCTTGCGTTGCCATTAAGTGAACAATCCTCCACCATAACCAACATGCATGTTGTTTTAACCTCTTGGTGATGAATAGATCTTCAATTTTTTGCCATTGATGCAACTTTTGTTTGCTTTCTATTTGTTTAATTTTTTTTAGATAATTGCTATTTGCTTCACCCTTTGAAACTTGAATTGCATGTGTAGAGATTAATTACCAACATAGAAACTTCATCACCAACGAAACATTTATGTGAAACATTTCTAGAAAGATTTATTTGTGTTTAGAAAGGTAGATATCATCCATGTTTAGAAAACAACGAAACTTCATTGTTTTGTGAATAGATAGCACAATGCACGATATTAGATATTTGTGTGTATGATGAAACTTCATTGTTTTGTGAATAGATAGCAGTAGAAAGAATTAGTTATGGGTTGTAAAGAGAGAGAATTACTAATGGGTTGTAAGGAGAGATGGGTTGTTAGGAGAGATAAGTAGTGGGGCATAAAAAAAAGCTCACATAAGTTGCAAATGAGATCAACTCCACATGAAGGTGATTGGTTAATTGAGTGATGATTCATATGTCAACATTAGATAAAAGGATGTAATAAAGGTAACCAAAGTCACTATTTTCAACTACCATTGCTGTCAAATTTTTTTTTTTTGCTGATATTAAGTTCCTTATATGTAAGGTTAAATAAGGTAAGGAATGTGCGAATTGGTTGAGAAGACGAATTGGTCATTAAATTTTTTTTTACCTTCTGTTTACTTTGAGTTGAATAGCACTTAAATTCATTTTGTCGGAGGTTTAATGTAATTGGTTGAGGTGATATAGTCTCCTAAAATACGTTATTATAATAAAGTTAAACCATAGTAGATATCGAAAAGGTTATTTAATTCAAACAACACCGATTTTCTATTGCTTTATGTACGACTTTTAAGTCCGCATTAATAAAATTGTGTTAAGATACTATTTTTCATACCCACTCTTTCACAGTTTTATTATTAAAATATTGAATAATTTACCCTTATATGATGATTTATAGCTTAATTTCATTTCTGTTTGTAATAATCTAGATTTTTTTCACGTCAAAAAATCCGTATCAGGTGCAAATTTGACATCAACAAGTAACTATGTACTGAAGGAGCAAACTCAACCTTTATCTGATATATCTAACGGTATGACAATTAATATTTCATGCCAATTAATATAATAACTATATTTTTTTGAATTAAGCTATAAGAACACTATTGTATGTTGTCTAATTTGATCTACCTTCTTAAACAAGTCCTTAGTCGTGCAACCTCTATTCGTAATAGCGATGCACATATTGCAAGACAAAAAAGAAGGTGTATACTGAAAGACAAACGTCACAGGGGTACATGTTCTTTCGAAAATATGAAAGATAATGGAACTCCATTCAGTTGTATTTCTTATAACAACCAATGTAATTTCGCATACTATCACTATCAGTTACTAATCAAATGACCTGTTTTTAGTATTATTATAATTTTCTTATTTCTTTTTGGACGGTTAACCTCGGAAAACTACGAAAACACATAAATTTCTCTTTTCATCAAATTAACCTAATACCTTAAAATCTCATATTAAATATGTCATAACTAATTCATTTACAAATAGATCATTTTAAGGAATTCGAAGTTATAAGTACTGATACCCAGCATTGTTAAAATATTGGATATGTTACTTTTATTGTATATATATTGTCATTTGTTATCAAATATATGAGTTTTTTTGCGGGGAAATACCAGAGTAATAGGGCATTTTGTGGGGCTATACCTCACTAATTTTTTTTTGTGGGGATATACCAACCTAAAATTAAGTTTTGTTAACAGGTACCAGAAACCCTATTTTCGACGAGAAAATCAAATTTCTAGCCTTTGACTTGGTAACTTAACCCTAATTTATACCCTATAGCACAGATTCAAACCACATAGTATAATTGTAGAACACAAGAAGTAAATTGAATTGAGATTAAAGCTAAAATAAGACATCATATCTTGCAATTTATGATTTTTGGCTGCCCTTTCGTCCTGAATTTAAGAGCGTTCTTTTTCAAGGTTTAAGGAGAGGGAAATGTTAAGGGATGGGGTTGGTTATTAAGAGCGCTTAAAAAAATTGTTAAAAAAACATTTCAATAGTATGCGCGTGGTCGAGGGGATAAAACACAACAGCTGTGGCTCACTCGCGAGTTCCTACCAAGTCAAAGGCCGGAAGTTTTTTCCATCTGCACAAATAGTGTTTTTGATACCTTTTAACAAAAGTTAAATTTAGGTTGGTATATCCTCACAAAAAGAATTTAGTGAGGTATATCCCCACAAAATGCCCTATTAACCTGGTATATCCCCGCAAAAAACTCCAAATATATATGTAATTTTTTGAAACTAATAATATTTCTTTCTTAAGGCCCGAGTTACAGTTATACTCCACTAATTATTGATCAACCATCATCCAACCAGCGTAACATCGACATAACACCGCTTAGCAACATTACAAACGATCAGTATATTTAAATTGAATGTTGTGGGTCATTCCACATTCAAAATATACATAGATTTAATCTATCTATATATATTTTCAGATATGAGCATTAATGAATATGATTGCCATTCTACTAAGGTCAATCGACAAAAGCGAAGGGCAATAATAGTCGAGAAGCAAGCAAAAGGTTGAACAATAAATTATGTAGCATAATGAAGTTTGATGAACATTATTTTATCTATTACCATTCAGTTGGATACTTAAAACGATTTCTTACTATCTGTGTAGATGTTCCAAATCATGTACAACTATCAGCTACATCTGGAATCATGGTAAATCGTCAATGTACTATTAATGACATCGAACGGGAACGTGAGTGCTTTATTTTTGTTATTTGATATCCACCAAATGAAGTAATAATTTATTTATTGATATTTCTAACAACAAATTGTTATATTACATCTTTAGAAAATGAGGTCACTCCTACCTACGAAAGTGGATATTTGTCATCCTCTGTTGTTAACAACGAAAATATATGTATGTGTTACAACCATACTCTACATATGCAATTTATTCCACACTTGAACTATTATTATTTTAACAATTATTATTTATTATGTTTAGATATTAATTTCGATTCAAAGTCAGCACGACAAAAAAGAAGGCTCATATTGAATCAAAAGCGTAATCTTGGTATGTATATGTGTATATGTATATGTGTATATATGTACATATGAAACTATTTATTGTGCAAAATAATATTATTAACTAAACATCGTGTTTTTTACTTTGAGTTAATGAAGTTGGAAACCGAAACCACCTACGTTTAGAAGAATCCAGAACGAAGTGCAGATATAACAAAACTTTCGCTCAGAGTAAAAAAGTTCTCAATCAAGTTAGACAACAGTTAAATCTAGGTATAGTTTCTTATGTTTTTTAATAATCAAATTGAAAATATTTGTTGTGAATCTTTTATGTATAACTAATTAAATATTATGTTTCAAACATAGTAGATCGTTCCCTTGAGATAGAGGTGGATGATCATGAGAATATTGGCACTACTGCTAGCAATGATAACAATGTTTCAGGTATTGAAAAACAAAGTTTACAATTAGTTGAAAGTTACTTGGCAAGTTATAAGTACATTGAAATTATATTATACTTAAATTTGAAATTTTTAATATAGATTATTGGGATATTGGAGATCCAGTATGGGAATGTGAATTTTGTGGCGCAATGATGTGGTTCGAGGAAAGGGCAAAAAAACATATCAAAACTGACAAGCCCAAGTTCTCACTTTGCTGTATGCAAGGCAAAGTTGTGCTACCTTTACTACGTCGCCCTCCACAACTCCTCATTGATTTGCTTGAAGGAAAACATCCAAGAAGTAGGAACTTCATCGAGAACATCCGACCATATAATATGATGCATTCGTTCACATCGATGGGAGGGAAGATACAAGCACCATCCACTCAAGGACGTGGACCATATAACTTTAAAATAGGAGGTCAGAATCATCATTTAATTGGTAGTTTGTTGCCGAATGAAGGCTCGCGTCCAAAGTTTTCTCAGCTTTACATATATGACACAGAACATGAGATTACTAATAGAAAGGCTGCTTATAGGTAAATCACACATTACCTTTTATAAAATATACTACCTTGCTTTACTAATTAAAAAAAATATGAAAATATTTGCCTTAAAATAATGTAACTATTTTTTCAATGTTTATGCCAGTTCTAGAAATTCCGAAAATTTTGAAGATCCTCTAATTGCGCAATTACAAGATATGATAGATGAACACAATCCTCTTGCAAAGAATTTTAGGATGGTCAGAGATCGTTTTATTAGTGATTCGTGTCAAAATGTTCGGTTACAGCTAATTGGAAGGAGGGATACTGATGGTAGGACATACAATTTACCAACAACATCTGAGGTTGTTGCGTTAATAGTTGGAGACATTGATACTGCAGATAAAAGAGATATTATTATCGAAACACGAAATGGAAAATTAAAGCAAATCTCTGAACTTCATCCTTCTTATCTACCTTTGCAGTATCCCCTTCTCTTCCCATATGGCGAGGATGGATATCGGGTAGATGTTTTCCATAGAGATAAAAGTCCCCCTACTAGCAATTCAAAAAAAAGAGACAGACTTACTATGAGGGAGTGGTTTGCATATCGGATGCAAGATCGTAAAAATGAGGCCCCCACCATACTACTTTCGCGGCGACTATGCCAGCAATTTTGCATCGATGGATATACGATGATGGAAGCTGAACGATTGTCGTTTGTAAAGTATAACCAACAAAGTTTTAGAGCTGATAATGTAAAGAACCTAAGGGGAGCAACAGAACGAGGAGATACAGAAGGTGCATCTACCGGTAGTCGTGTTGTTATACCAGCCTCATTCACTGGAGGACATAGTTACATGAGGGAGAATTACCAAGATGCGATGGCTATTTGTAGGTGGTATGGCTACCCAGATCTGTTTATAACCTTCACATGTAACCCAAAGTGGCCCGAGATCACACGGTTTGTATCAAAGAGGGGCTTAAGACCTGAAGATAGACCGGATATTATATGTCGAGTGTTTAAGATGAAACTTGATCAGCTGGTCAAAGATTTAAAGGATAAAAACATCTTCGGCCGAGTACGAGCAGGTAATCAAATTGTTGAGGTTCAAGTAAAAATATGTACATATGAATGTGATATTATTGCAAGTGTATTGTATGAATATCATGAAACTTGAAACTTACGCTTCAAAAATATCCTATAACATGTTGTCTTAACATTTATCTAAATTTCAATCTTACAGTTGTGTACACCGTTGAATTTCAAAAGCGTGGATTGCCACATGCACACATACTTTTGTTCTTACATCGTGATGACAAGTTTCCTAATGGCGAGGCAATAGACAAAATTATTTGTCTTTGCCGCCAAACAAAGATAAAAATCCGAGTTGTACGATGTTGTCACAGAGTTCATGATCCATGGTCCATGTGGTGCTTTGAACCATGATGCGCCATGTACCACGGACAAGAAGTGCACAAAAAATTTCCCAAAAAAGTTCAATGAGAGAACAACTGTTGATGAAGATGGATATCCTGTTTACAGGAGAAGAGATAGTGGTGCAACCGTCGAAAAGAATGGCATCACGCTCGACAATAGATTTGTCGTTCCTCATAATCCAGAGTTGTTGTGTAAGTATCGTGCCCATATTAATGTAGAATGGTGCAACCAATCTAGATCGATCAAATATTTGTTTAAGTATATTAATAAGGGGTATGATAGAGTCACGGCAACAAATAGTACCAAAACCGTCAAAACTCTGAAGATCCAAAGGAAATAGATGAAATCAAAATGTATTATGATTGTCGATACATATCCCCATGTGAAGCCATGTGGAGGATTTTTGGTTTCACTATTCACTATAGAACCCCAGCTGTCGAAAGGTTGAGTTTTCACTTGCCGGACGAGCAGACCGTGCTTTACACTGATGATGCTGATTTAGAATCCGTGCTTGAGAGACCTAATATTGAGAGGACAAAATTTTTGTCATGGATGGAGTGCAACAAAAGATATGCTGAAGCAAGAGAACTAAGCTATGTTGAATTCCCTACAAAATTTGTATGGCAACAAGGTCCACGTGAATGGACACCTCGAAAAAAGGGATTTTGCATCGGAAGAATTTATCATGTGTCCCCAGGAGCAGGTGAAAAATTCTATTTGCGGACATTGTTAAATTTTGTGAAAGGTGCAACGTGTTATGAAGACATACGCGTTGTTGATGGAGTACAATATGCAACATTCAAAGAAGCATGTTATGCTAGAGGTTTGTTAGATGATGACAAGGAGTATATTGATGCTATAATAGAAGCTGGTTTTAGAGAATCTGGACAATATCTCCGCAATCTTTTCTGCATGCTATTGTTGTCATGCAGTTTGACAAAACTTGAGACTATTTGGGGAAAAACTTGGCACCTTCTTTCCGACGATATTCTACATAGACAACGCAGACTTCTCCAAGACGGAGGTATATTTACTTTTATATCACTTTATGTAATAAATGTGTGTATTAAATTATCCTAGAGAAATAACTTAAATTTGTTCCTATCACACGTTGTGTTCGTCTTGCAGCATTACGTCTAAGTGATGAACAGTTGAAAAACTTTGCTTTGGCTGACATCGAAGCTAAGTTACAAAGTAATGGTAGCACCCTTCGTAAATTTACGGGAATGCCATTTCCAAATGACTTGATTGTATCAGATGGTCAAAATAAGCTCATTATGGATGAGCTTTCGTATGACCAAGAGCAATTACAAAAGGAGTTTCAAGATCTTTATGCTGGACTGACTGATGAGCAGCGTGGAATTTATAATGAAATCATGTCTGCTGCATTGCGCGGTAAAGGAGGTGTATTCTTTGTATATGGTTATGGGGGAACGGGAAAGACATACATGTGGAGATTATTATGTGCAGCATTAAGGCGTAAAGGGGAAATTGTTTTGCCAGTTGCATCAAGTGGAATCGCCTCTTTGTTGCTTCCACGTGGAAGAACTGCGCATTCTAGATTTGGCCTACCGCTAAATGTCGATGAGAACTCAACATGTCATGGCATTAAGCCTGGATCAGACTTGACAGGACTACTTATGAAGACAAAGCTTATCATTTGGGATGAAGCTCCCATGATGCATAAATATTGCTTTGAAGCTCTTGATAGAAGCTTAAAGGATGTTATGCAATCAATAAATCCAGCAAATCGTCATATCCCATTTGGTGGTAAGGTGGTTGTGTTCGCTGGTGACTTAAGACAAATATTGCCTGTTGTTCCCAAAGGTAGCAGGCAAGATATTGTCTTCTCAGCAATCAATAGTTCTTATTTGTGGGACTTTTGTCGTGTGCTTAGATTGACGCAAAACATGCGTCTCAGAACAGGGTCCGGTAAGTCAAATCTGGAAGAAATTAAAGAGTTCTCTGAGTGGATTCTGAACATCGGAGATGGCAAAGTTGGTGAACCGAATGATGGTGAAGCCCATGTAGAAATTCCTCATGAAACATTGATATACGGAGGAGATGACCCTATTTCTGCAATAGTCGATAGCACATATCCTGATCTAGAAGACAACATCTGGGAAGCAAGTTATTTTCAAGAAAGAGCTATTCTTGCTCCAACTAATGAAATTGCTAACATGGTTAATGACCGTGTTTTGTCATGCTTACCAGGTGAAGAAAGAACGTACTTGAGTTCAGATGCAATCTCAATGGAGGAAGGGAATTTCGGAATACACGAGATGTACTCAACTGAATTTCTGAATACAATCAAGTGCGGGGGTTTGCCAAATCATAATATAACCTTGAAGGTAGGGGCACCGGTGATGCTACTACGGAATATTGATCAGACGTCTGGGCTTTGCAATGGTACTAGGTTAGTCGTTAAGCACCTTGGCAATCGAATTATTGAGGCAGTCGTTGTATCTGGTAGTAATGTTGGTGATAAAGTTTTTATTCCGCGGATGACACTTACCCCATTAGATGCAACAAAGTTCCCCATAAAATTTCAAAGAAGACAATTCCCATTGGTTGTTTGTTTTGCAATGACAATCAATAAAAGCCAAGGACAGTCCTTAGCGCATGTTGGCTTATATCTCCCCCGGCCAGTGTTCAGCCACGGACAATTGTATGTGGCTATTTCAAGAGTTACAAGCAAAAAAGGTTTGAAAATCTTGATCTGCGATAAAGATCGTGGTAACTCATTCGTTACAACCAATGTGGTCTATAAGGAAGTTTTTCAAAATGTTTGAATTGTATATAGAATTGTAATTGACAATATTTTTTATGTTTTAATAAAGATAAAGTGTAACTATTTGTTCCTTTAATAATGTGTTGTGTATTCAATTTCATTTGCAGTTTCATTTTCATACTCTCATTAAACAAAAATGTTGTTGTCATTAATAACATGTCTCTTTTCGTCTAAAAAATAATAAATAATATGAGATAAAAGTATGGCCTCCCGTGCATTTTTGCACGGGTTAAAAACTAGTTTTATAATAATATAATAAAAATAAAAAATCATGTATTCTACAGGTTTCATGATCAATTAATGAAAGTGTACCACGATTCACGAATATGTACTATATGGAGATTGGATTTGGAGTATAAGAATACAACAGGTCCCTTATCTATGATCCACGGATAGATAGACCCACATTCGTGTACTTATTAACACAAGATAATATATTTAATAATTCTAAACAACATATGAAAAGTAGTGATGAAATTTATGAAAAATAGAATAGAGATGGCAAAATAAAGTATCTCGATAAATCATTTTCTTGTTGAAATAAAATGTGTGTGGAAAGACTTGAACCTATAATCTCAAGTTAGACACTAACCAACTAATCTACAATCTCATATTGGTCTTTGTAGGAAAAAAAATATATTTAGAAACAAGATAACCTACACCCCCACAATTATTGAATTGAGTAACTGGTAAACAAATAGATTACAAACAATTACATCTCATTATTCCAAAATGACAATTTCATATCTTAACACACAAAACCAAATAATTTGAATAAAATAAATTTATATATGATCAAATTTTTTCTCTTTCATGGTATGATGACTCCTTTAATCTTTTCCATGAGTAGTATTCTTTTCAAATGACTCTCAATCGTATGTTTAACTTTCATCATGTTTAGTTAAAATTTTGACTGTATTTGCTAGATCAGTAACAAAAGATGGATAAAGTCAAAGCTACATGTGTGTTTTTAAACTACAATTCTACAAGTGTGTGTCAAATTGACTTATCGTCATTTATTTGTTGTTGAAAGGTTTTAGTTTGGCTTTATTCAAAATAAATAAATAGAGGTTTTAGTTTGGTAATTGTTTCATAAAATTAGGATCCAATTTTTCTTAGTAATGGAAGATGGTTAATTGGTTTAGGTTGATCTATTACAATACTGCAACTATCACAAAATGTGATGTTTCATGATATAAAATATAATCTCGCACATTAGTAAATATAATGATTTAATTGGTGCGTTTTCGAGCTAACAACTAATTAGAAAATAAAAGTGATATATATAATGACGTTGTTTAAATTATATTTACAACGTATTACCTGTAACCTATAATATATTTAATACAGACGCTTGGCTGACTATATTTATATCTGAGACAAGATTGTCCCATTTAATTTGACTAACAGTATGAATCAGCCGTTCTATATCTTTAGGATCACGAAATGTAAGACAATTAATTTAAAGACTATTCTTTGAACAAAATAGTATAATGTAAATTGATGTCTTCCTGTAGTAGGACTAAGAATATAGTAATATTAAAATTAATTATTATACTTAGTTCTTTCCTAGCTGAATATTATACTAAGCTAATTAAGACAATATAAAATGTAAAATGTCACCATCACTTAAGACCTATTCTCTTCGGCATAAAACAACTGAACTGAACTGAACTGAAATAAATTATAACTAATTAATAGTAATGATTATCATTTAGAATCGAACCGAACCGAATCGAAACTAAATCGAATCGAACCGAATTGACCGAATGGCGGGCGAAAATAAGTTGGGAGAAAGCACTTTAATAAGCTAATTAATACAATATAGGATAATTTATGTGTTCAATATAATATGCAAAAAACGAAAACAAAGTAATCGTTAATTAAACAGAAAATATTTTGCTTCGGTTGACCTGTTCACGTTAGTCATATTTGGATTTGTCTAAACAGTATAGATTCAATATAATATTCTCTTGATAATACCTGATTAAACATCAATGTTGATGATGATACGGAGATTAGTTGAACCTAAACTTAGCTTCAAATCTTCATTCTTGTTATAATATGATAAAAGATGTAATCCTATTAGTATGTTACACCTCATTAAACAAAAGCATATAATCTTATTATTATAAGTGGAATAAAGTAAACATATGCTAATTATTATTATTGCATTATATTCATGTGAATTACCAAAGCTTAGCACCCAAAAAAAACTTTTAAGCTCCTTTTATCAACCGCATTTGTGGCTTGTAACAAAACCCTTCTCGTGTAATTTCACTTTTCTAGAGTAATAAATATACTTATTAATTGAATACAATAATTCTTATATGACACCGACTTATATCAATTTATGGTAAGACAAAGGTAAAATTTTGCACTAAACGAACGATTTCTACTATAAGTGATCCTTTTTACGATAAAATAATGTGAACTCTTGTCTAAAAGTTACCCCTTTAACTCAAAAATTAAGGCGACTCCTCTTACCTTAAAACTTGACTATTTTAAGCAAAAAGTGAAGTGGTCTTGCAATAATTTTATTATAAATTGGTCTTACACAAAATTTGCAATTAATTATATTGAAAGCCGAATAACTACTGCATTAATAAATTAAATGCTCTATAACATTGAAAAAAATGTAACAAAAGCAAACAATGCAAAAATCTTTTGTCAAAAAAATATGAATCCAAAAGCTAACATTTGACAACTTGACAAATTCTTGAATTGTTGTCTCTATATAAGTTTTTATAACTGGATTCATCATTCCATCATAAACTTGAGAAGAAAATATTTTATATTGACTGGGATGACTACCGACGAAGTATTTATGACACTACATACTCGAGTAAAAAACATCAATTAACTTCAAATACATAAATTCCCTTAATGAAAACACCATACAGGCCCGCCCTTAAATAAGCCTAGATCTTGAAACTCCTATAAAAAACAAAAATACTCACCCATAGCTAAGACAAAATACTAAGAAAGAGATTATAAATTAATGGTGGATACTTGAAAACAAACAAGAACTTGGGGATTAACCTCACCAAAATTGGTGGATGACAACCCCTAAATAAAAATTAAAATATTTCTTTTTGATAGAGAGGGAGATGAGAGAGATGACAAGTTTTTTTTTTTTTTATTAGGAAATTAAGTCACTAATTGCGCTACTTTTTGGCTTGCAGTAAGGCGCATAAGATGCTAGTGAGATACCCCAAAGATAACGCGGGGTAAGGATCGAACCCCGACCTCGCGGCGAGGGAAGTCTTCTTCATCCACTTGAGCTAACTCCTATCCTTAGAGAGATGACAAGTTTATTTCTATGATTTCTTTTTGTGTAACTTAATTCATTTTTAAAATTAACACTCAATTTTTATAATTAATTTCATTAAAATTAAAGACAAATTGTTATGAAACTAGACAAAACTTTATCCCTAATTTGAGGCTCGTTAGGTTTCACTTAATTTAGGACCCTTTAGTCTAACATGCGTGAGCCTGTGACCAATTTGATCATTAATTTTAAATGGACCATACATAGAAGATAAGAATGATATATAGTCAAAACTTAATAAAAAAATAAAATAAGTGAACGGCTCTGATTGCACATTCGCACTTCACAAAATAAATGACATCATTCTTATAATATGTCAAGAATTGAGACCGAGGAATAAGTCTATGGTTGATTAATTTGCCATTTGCCATTTGCCATTTGCCATTTGCCATTTGCCACATCCAATCCATATATCAACAAGATATGAGAGATGAAAAAGGTACCATGGAAAAAGACCCTATCCCCCACAGGCCAGCCCACAATATTGAATATCATGGATTTTTTTTTTTTAAAGGGTGAATATCATGAATATCATGGATCTTAATTTTTTAATACTCGTTCTGTTTCTAATTAGTGCTCCACCTTTTTTTCTTTTCTTCTTTCTTTTTCTTACTCATATATTAAGTATATTAAAATAATAGTAAGTGGAATCTCGCTAGATTTGTTATAATTTGTATTTTCAAAATAGCATATCTTGTGTTCATTATGATTTGTATTTTTAGAATAGGGAAATATTATGAATAATCTCATATACATAATTAGTAACTCTCTCCATGTATATGAGTAACAATATATTGCATTAACAATAACTACATTAAAACTCTCTCTACCTCAAGAAAACCCTAAGTAGCTTACAGCCGCCCAGAGCAGGTCGTTGGCTACCGGCCTGAGCTTGCGCGGCTCCACTACCACTGAAGCCGAGTTTGTTTAGTATCTTTTCAATTAGTTTAAAGTTACAATTCACCGGCCGAGACGAAGAACGGTGCTGCTCAGCGTGTTCTCGCCTAGCTTTTCGTGGTTTCCTCAGCAGAGAAGAAAGCAGAGGAGTCTTTGCGCCTTGTCTCGTGCTTCCTGCGAGCTCTTGGGTCCCACCGGGTTTCTTTTTGGAGTTTTCGGTCAGTTCACCGCGTCGTAGTAAGGAGGAACAACTCAGATATAGTGTTACTTCCTCGGACAGCCTCTCTCCAAAGCTTTCCCGGACGCCGCCGTCGATAATCTCGTCGGTAAAAGGTAAAGTTCAGGGTTAGGGTTTCTTGTTTGGGTTAGGAAGTGCTAAATTCGAGGTTGTCGGGTCTGTTTTGATAAGGAATTGTCTACCTTTTACTGGAGCTAACCTTGTTGATGCCGTCTTGCGGTTTCGGAGTCACCCCGATCTTGACGGTAAAGGTAAAGATGAGGTTAGGGTTTCTATTTTGGTATTAGGTTTGACGATTTACTTGAATTTCCCCCTGCGTTTGTTTTGTTTAGTGGTGCTTAGTTTTGCTTGTTAGTTGTTTGTCTAATAATGTTTGCTGCTTGTTTTTACTGCTGGGTAGTGTTGGTTTGGCTTCTCTTTAGTGAGGTTGGATGTTATCAGGTTGTTTTAAGTGTTAGATTGTGGTTTACAAAGTTATGCTATGTGGGATAGTTTAGTTTGGATGCTTGTTGATGTAAAACAGTTGGAGTTATGGAATAGGAGCCTTCTGCTTAGTGTTGTCTGCTCCTTTAGTGGATGGAGTTCGAAGTTTGGAGGACATGTGTTTGTGGGTCAGGAGGACCCCTTTTTCTTCATTAGAAATTTTGAAGTTTACATTCTGGGTAGTATGTCAAGGAAAAGAGATTTGAGTGGGAGGGGGTGTGGGTGTGGGTGTTCTTGGGTCAGGTTTCTCAGGTTGTGTCTGAGATTAACTTATGTTAATTCTCAATTTCGGTTAGCAATGTCATTCATTGCTTTCAAAAAAGCTTATCTTAACGCTGCTCCTCATATTTTGGGGGTTCATAGCATGCTTATCAAGTCACTTTTAGTGACTGTTGTTGCTTGTGAGCAATTCACAAGTATGGTGTCTTGGACTCGTATTACTACCCTTCTATGTCTCTCCTTGTTCTTAAAATTTCTCAGGTTTTCATATGTCCTCGGTGTTTATGATCCCAACTGGCACTCAATCATCTTAAATGAAAGTACTACCGATGGCTCTAACAAGTGTGGATGTTGCAAACAGAGTCATCTCGGCAACCAAAGGTCCAACGGAGAAGTGTATCTTACCCATGTAATGTCTTGTAATTTGTTTTTCATTTCACTTCTAAGTGTTGTAAGGGTCCCTAATGACCCATGTTGTGTGTAAACTCTCTTTTATTTATGCAAATTAAGCCGATGTAAAAAAAAAAAAACAATAACTACATTACAACCTTGGCATTTCCTATTAATAACCAGTATATGCACTAAATATGTTCTCCATGACAAGTTTAATTTACAACATCATGTATTTCTTAGTATACTTCCTCCGTTCCAAAATAAGTGAAACACTTGTCACAAAAAGCTCTCACATAAATGAGAGAAGTGTTTCACTTATTTTGGAACGGAGGAAGTATATATTATCAGTAACCTCGTTTTGCTAATTAACATGTGAACCATGTCGCATCATCAAAGAACAACAATGCATGACTCCCAAGAGCTCTTATCGACGGAGTCGTTTGGCACCTCGATGTCGTCATTTCCTTATCTAAAATTCTTATTCTTATTAAAAATCATAAGAGAATTTTGTTGATACCGTATGGAGCCACCGTCGTGAGCAGTATAGCATGTGAAGGGCTTGTCCGCTTGTAGCGTCCACTAGCTAGTCGATTCGAGGCAGCCTCGTATGGAGATGCCAAAGCGAAAGAGTAGAGCAGCGGAAATGAGTTGACACACATATAGAAATTTGTAATTTTATTGTGTCATATATTTTTATTTTAATATATAGTTAAATTTATTAATGATTAGATGTGTACGTTAGAAATCGAGATTTTTTTTTTTACTATCTATTCACAGACGGATGTAATACTTGCATGAAAATGTGACAGAAAAGACCATATTTAGGGACCCTCCATGGAGGCATGGACCATGACTATAACTCCATAAGAAGAGATTAGTCATTGGGGGATGCATTGAATGAAAGAAAGCGTAGCTTGTTTGTATGTTCTTTCATTTTCTACTTTGATGAGAATGTGGGGTCATATGATGTTAAACATATTAATATATAGACTTACATTTTGAAAAGTTCCAATTTTCTACTAATTCTTTAAACATTCTAAGACATCTGATGGAATGAATTTTGGACTTTGTTCAAATTTTTGGACCATCAATAATTCAAGGGTAAAAGAATTTAACCTACATAAAATATGCAAAACTTCCTTTTTTTTCTTTATATTTATGATCTTGTGGTTAGGATTCAAAATTTTATCCATACTGAGAAATGACCCATACAATGGAAATGAGTAACCCCTTCATGAAGAAACTGATTGTTATCATCACTTATTGACTAAAAACTCAAAAGGAAAAAGGAATTGAGGCTTACCATCTACAAATTTATTGATGGCAGAGCCGTTTAATCACTTTAATTTAATTTATTCCATTAATTCTTATTGAATTGATATGCAATTAATCTTATATAATTAGGTGTGCCAAAATTTGACCATTTGTCAAGGTTGTGAAAACATATGAATTGTATGCATATAGGTTGAAATTGAAGAATCACTCCTTACGATTTGAGGACGTTCTTAGCATATAGGAGAAAACAAAGTGCGTTATTGAACTTACATATTGCATAAGTACATACAACTTATGACATCATAATAACAATAGATCTTATTAGAGAAAATAAGACCATTTTCTTTGCACTTTAGCCCTAGTGGGATCAGTATACAATAACTTTTTTTTTGTGAACTACTTTATAGAAGAAGAAACCGAAAATTCCGTAAGAAAAATGAGATTTAGCTCTTTGTTATGGGATTGGGATCGAGAGAACAAATTAAGATTACATAACTAATCAAATGATTTAAAAAGAGTATAACAAAGCAAATCATGATGGTATGCGGTTCTTTATATGGCCAATGAATTAAGGTTTGTTCGTTTGAAAATGCTTGGGAATCCTTTAGATTCATACTAGTTCATAAAGTTTTCAATAGAAATGTAAATTGTAACCCTTCATTCTATGTAATGTTTTTCTATTTTATTTTTCAATTCAGAAAAAGGTGTAACAAACATTCAGACAGACACATTAAATGATTCAGAAAGAGCGTGGAAATTTCAACGAAGAAGATCTTAATGAAAGAACAGCTTATTACTATTTGGTGAAATGTGAATGGGAACATACACTGGCCTATTGCCTAACTCAACCTGCATCTGCATGCTCCAATCAGAATCACATACCAATCAAAATTTTATCTCCACCTTGAAATTGACACCCCTTAATATTAGTATAAGATTTGGACATAAAACTGTAGTATACTGTCTACTAGTGGTAGTTCTACTCCATTAATTAGTGTTACCATTGTCAAAAAAAGAACAAAAAAACGTTTTTGGCCTAAAAATGGCAGATGACATCCATGCTTACATCAAACATCTTCTAATTCCAAAATGTCCGGATCATCTAATCTCATTATATGTTATATGATTATTACTCCTTCCCTCAAATTTGAAATACTTAGGCCTGTTTTCCCCAACTTATTTTCAGTTCAGTTCAGTTCAGTTCCTAAATTATTATCATTACTATTAATTAGTTATAATTTAATTCAGTTCAGTTCAATTCAATTCAGTTCAGTTCAGTTGTTTTATGCCGAAGAAAACTGGGCTTTATTTTGGAAATTATGAGTCTTTTAATATGTAATATACATTTAAAATTGTATGTTTTCGCAAATTTTTGTCATATGGATATTTATATCATGAATATAGGTTGTCAAATTCTTTTGTTTAATACTTACCCACTTCTTGACTCTTGTAGAGTTGTAATGGATCCATGTGAAGCTTTAACCTTGACAATTATTTTGATGGATTTCGAAACGAAAAACCAGGGGGCCAAGGTGAACTACAATCTCTACTTTATAAAAATGAATAGTAAACATTATACTACAACTTTTTATATGTACTAGTTGTTGCACCGCGCGCCTACGCGCGCGGCACCCCAAAATAGTGTACTTGCAATATTCGAATTACGGTTGATTTAATTAGCAAGATGATTGTGAAGTAACTGTTCCAAAACAATTGGTGCTTGCACTTGTTGTTTCGGGTGTATGGGGTAAAGCACAATGCAAGGTGTACATACATTTATTCATACTCCCATACTATGGGGCACACAATATACATGCTAGTGGTTGTTTGAAGTGCAATTTAAAGGTTAAATGTAACAATTACAGAAGGTTAAACTGTAACTTATTGCTAACTTGTAATTATTTCACATGTCTCTAAAGTGCTTTTGAAATGGAGCTTTAGCCTACTCCCACAAGATGTATATAAGCTTCCACTGCAGGACCCTATTTATGGAAACTAATGCAGTTGGCGTGATTTGGATATACTTAATTAGCATATTGAATGTGAAGCTATTGCTCTAAGATGTTTAATGCTTGCACTCGGAATTTTGGTTTAATCTAAAATGTTTGCTTCCTTCCCTATATCTTTCTTGTCTTTTCTAGTTTTTCATGTTTAAACCTTTTTTAAAAAATTCATTTCCACCTTATATTTTCACCCTTTCTCCCTCCTTCTCACTTACTTTTCCTCCCTCACTTATATCCATATATCTTATAATTGTAGGTGACTCTTACTACTTACTTCTGGAACCATTTCTTTTTTAAAAAAAAACTCGAAAAAATGTATTTCCGTAAAGTGTTTTCTCTCCTCTTCCCCTTTGTTTTGGAAATTAGAAAGACCTTTTTTGTAACATTATTTGCATTGTAGATTAGGATTTAATTTCTCCATTTTTCTTTAAGAAATCGAATAAAAAAAGTTTCATGTTCAGTTTTGGATTATAGACATCAAAAAGGGGAAATTAACATCAACTTCTATTTTCGCCTTTTACTCCTTCTCCATTAATTAATGTGTTATTAAGCTGAATCTATTTCACTCATTAATTTGTCATATATAATAAGGATGTTCATGCAATTACTCTTTCAATTGACTTGTTTTTCCAATTTTAATAATTACTGTATTTTTTTGACAAATTATATTTAGTTATTAAGATATAAGGTCAAGCAACTCTTCTCTCCAAAATGGACTTTCTCTTTCTCTCTTGTTATTCTTTTTTTTGCCCCTTCTTTAGCTTGCTCAACCTCTCACAACTTTTATCTTTCCCATCATTCTCAACCACTCCTCTTCCCTCCATCTCACTCTCTCCCTCCTCCCCCTCTCCTTTTAGCCTACTCCTCACTTTTGTCCCTTTTTCACTCATAAGCTAAGTAAATAACAAGATTTCAGCGAGCTCATATAATTAGAATAATATGAAAGAAAAAGTATATGGTAAGCCTAATTCCCCACCTATATACCCTCGTCATATTATGAAGTTCCCTCCTACTCGGTCCCTCCATCCACTCGTTCTCTCCTCCCCTTTGTCATTTTTCCATAAGTAAATAGTAAGATTTCAGTGAGCTCATGTAATTAGACTAAGATGAAAGTTAAAGTATTTATTAACGCTAATTTTCCTCCTATATACCCTCTTCACATTAAAAAGGCCCCTCCTACTTAATCCTTCCATCCTTTCGCGGCTATTATTAAAAAGGAGAACACACTTCCTTCTTGGCAAGAAACTAAGGCTTTTTGCTGACAACACACGGTACCATAAGATTCTGTAATGGCAAGATTATTTGAGCAATATTCGTGTGATTGATACAAAATTCTATAGTTTTAAACTTAATATAATAACATGACAGATGCACTTAATATACTTATAACATCTACATTTTGAAAAAAAATGGATCGAGGTCAAACAAATTATTTAAAAAAAATTATAAATTTAATCGTTAAACCTTCTTATGGTTGGTCATGTAAATACTATCTCATATTGGTCAAGTTTTGTCGTTGTTAATCCGTTATTCTTTTTATTAAGTTTCTGATTCGGTGATTCCAATCAATGAATGGTTTATATTCCCTCTGTTTCAAAATAGATGACACAATTTGACTTTACACTATTCACACGCTCACCTTTGATTGTGTTTTGTGATTTTTACTTAAGGAAAAATATAATCATGTAAGATCTAATTAGATTCGTCTTAATATATACTCTCAGAATATTAACTTTTTATAATTTTTACATGTAGGAAATTAGAGATATTAATAGTTAAAATTACGCATTGGTAAGCATGCCTGGAAAAGTGCATCAAGTATTTTAAAACACATGGAGTGATCTCTTTTAAAAAAATTGACTAACCCAATGTCTTTCAGCTCTGAGCGAACTATTCACCTTCTTAATGCTTAGTGTTCATCAAGTGTTGGAAGAAGGTTTCCTAAGGCATTTATACAACTCAAAACTATAGACTAAGATATTGCAAGCTATTTAACTGTCAAATTTTTAAAATAACTATTGCAAACTTAGGCTGAATAATAAACCCAAATTTTCGAACCACATGCTTCTGATTGTTTAGCTTCTGGCTTATGCTTTGTGGTTTTCTCATTCCATGTCTTTTGCATAAAGATGCCGAGTAAGGCTCCTCGCTAATAATATCTTCCCTAAAATAATGACCTCTAGGTTTAAGTTGCTGACTGTTAGTTGCTGACTGTTGATACGCAAGATGCTTTCCTCAGGCTTCCAACTTCGTTATGCTTGACCTTTGACTAATGTTGGCTTCTGAAATTTTCTACAATCCCCTCTTAAAAGAGAAATAAGAAGAAAAAACAGAGGAGAGATGGGAGATATAGTGCAAATAAGAAGAAGAAAAAAACAGAGGAGACATGGGAGATATAAGCACATATATACTTATCATTTTAGTTAAGGAAAAAGATCTCTATCTGTTTACCCACACCAAGGAGGCAAGGAGTAACAAAATAAGTATACTTTGATCATATTTAAAAATCAGGATAACGAAACCAACTAATAGAATGTCACTCATGCACAGAAGAGAAGGCCCAAGCCAACAGATACACAATTGTGACCAAAATGTACAATAAAAATTCAAGAGGATGGGGCCAACGCAAAATGTGTAAGAGGTCCCAATAGATAAGAAAACTTAGTACGCTAATACAACAATACACATGTTGAAATATGTAACCTAATAATGTAATAGATGAAGCGTCTAAATTCAAAATCAGGACCCTCAATAACAAAGTCGTCCATTGTCAGCAAATGAGCTCAACCCATCACAATTCTGCTGGGAATACATAGCTACATTTAGTCTTGCTTATGTTAACATGCCTTGGAATGAAGCATAAAGTCTGAAGCAGCTGCATCTTATACATCCTATAGTATATGTAGCAATTAGAGTATTAGACTTAGACCCTTTATAAGTTAACATAATTGAAGTAGGAGAACTATGATCAGAGATAATGTAATTCCATGTTAAGACTGTAAAATAGTAAATTAGACTTCCATTTTCTCATCTCTTTAGAACACTTCTTAATCTTTATTCCAGTACATCACTCTATGCACCTTCAATTCCATAATCTAGGGACTGCGAGGTTACATTTTCGAGTAAATAAACCCCCAACTTAAAAAATATTGGGCAACAACTCTAGTAGCAAAGGTTGAAGCTAGAAATTAGGATTGAACTATCCTAGTGAGTCCACCGTGGAGTAGAAAACCAAACAAAGCTCATGCTCACCTAATTGGCTAGGTACCTTCTCTTTAACTCTCTTAAATTAGGACTATAGTGGGGGTACTTGTTTTGTCACCTGAAGAAAAGTCTCGCCCAAGTTTGGTTCATTATCTGGTAGATTATCGAATATTATCAACCAAGTTCATATTCCAAATTCAATACAATTATTGATAAACAAAATATCATTATGATAAGACCCGTCAATCATGTAAGCAAATCATGGCATCGTAATCAATGATAAAACAGAAAGCAAAACCTCCATAATGCACATAGCACATTCTTACCTTGCTGAAGAGAAAAGTCGATGACACAACAGCTTTGGAATTTTCCCCCCTCTCCTCATGTCCATATAAGGAAGATTTTTCACCAGGACGACCTTCCACAGACCAATGAATCCCATTATGTCGGGTATATGGCCTTCTAAATAAATAGTTTGCAAAGTATTTTCATCCATAAACATCACAAAGCAAACATTTTCCCTAGACAAACGACTGATCTGAAATGAAAATTAATATTCAAACTGCGCATTAGATTTCGCACAACTTGATGAAACTGTAACAATGGAGGTCTTGGAGAAACGTTGTTCAGGTGGCCTTATTAATCAAATTCATGAAGTCAATAATCATAAGGCATAGGACAGAGAGTCAAACAATATGGAAATACACCTAGGAAATAAATGTCTTACCACTTTAACAAATGGAGATCTCAGACGATCTAAGTTTCCAAATATACACGAAACAACAACAATGTGACATTTACTGTTTTATCTTGAATCATCCTCAGCTACGACCAAAGTTTCCAAATATACACGAAACAACAGCAACACGAATTTGCTACCATGCTCAGCTCTGACGACAAATACCACCATGTCTCCTGTCGGATTTGCTACTATGCTCGAAACCACTGGAAATCCTCCTCTCTATTTGTTGGGATGTCTAAATAACAAATGGCACAGATCACATAAGCACATTGAAAAAGAAAGACCAACAGCATAAACACAAGTGCCATGATTCAATTTGAGTCGGTTCAAGCAGCCATGACACTGAAATGGCCGGTTAGGTGACCGGTCCGGCTCAGTTTCAGAGCTAGTAAATGTCAAACCTAAACCGGTTTATGAACGGTACAAAGCGGTTTCATGGGCGGTTCGGTTCAGGGCCAGCCCACCGGTTCATTACTTAAAACCCCAATGTTCCCGGATCAAGCAACACCAACAAAGAATCAAGCAACACCAACAAAGAATCAAAAATCAAGAGCGCCATAATCGTAGGGCAGGTCAGGGATAGATTAGTATATGAAATTAGGGTTTTTAAAAATTGAGAATCCTAGCTATTGACCATGAAATCCAAAAGGCACAGGTTGTGTCAAACAAATTGGAACCCAGTTCAGAACAAACACAACATGATTAGCATTCTATCAAAGTATAGGACAGTGTACAGTGGAACCATACACAACATGCTATCAAAGTATGGCAAGACCTAAAACATAACAACAAAAAGCAAGCAAATTTGCAAATCAAACATAGTTTGTCAAGAATAGCACAAACAGATAGTTAGGTAGATTAAACTTTAAAGCAAGAGTTAAAATGCAGGATTACCACGCATTTCTTGCAAAGAGATTAGGGTCGATTAATCAGGGTAACAAAATTCCTACAACAAAATATAAAATTAGTCAGTTTTGCAAATCCTGAAAAAACAAAAACCCACCCAACATCTATACACAATTAGCAGTCAAGGGAAAAACCTGTACATCCTAATGGCCTATACAAAATGCTTCAGAGACACATGATTATTATGTAATGAAATTCGATATTACTAAATTTCGTTGACTGACATCAACCTGAGTATAAGGACCACGAGGAGTGTAATAATCATCATACTAAGCAGCAACAGAATGCTCCTCAACATCAACCTCCATAACATCATCACCGACATTGGACGTCTCCGGATTTTGTCTCTCCTCTTCTTCTTTAACATCTATTTCATTTGGACAAATAAATTACTTCACTACGTGGGAGAGACTTATGAGAAGCTGATTTAATAAAGGGGATCCACTTTTTGTCATAGAAGGTTTCTCTTTCTATCTCATTGAAAGTGCTAAGTTATTAGATATAGACTTATTAAACATTGGTCAACATGAATTTTTCAACTTTTTACATTACTATTAGCAATTTAGCATGTTAACAGTAGGAATTTTCTCTGCTTGGTTAAGTTAATTTCTGGTTTTGAATAAGCATTTCAAAAAGGCGGGGCACACACATTCTATGTTGAACTTTATCTCACAGACTCGTTGGTGGTGTAAGAAATCAACAAGTAAACGAAAGTCCAGAAATATAATCAGGATGAATTGCGATGTAAATCAATTGCAGACTTAAAATGTAAGTCCAACTGCTAGGGCTAAAATTCACTTCAATTCAGTCGTCAAATTTATTCAGCTACATAACACAATATAATATTGTTTCTGGTAATAAAACGATTCATCTTTTTGATAATCGGAATTCCAAACAATAAAAATCATCAGAGAGCAAAATAATTGAATTAAATGGAACATTAGAGAGAGAGAGAGAGAGAGAGAGTACAGTTAAAGTTCAAGAGACGTGAGAATGGAACGCTTGCAAGATTCGATCTCCCAACCACGAATACGCTGATAAAAATGGAGGGAAAGGAGTTACCTCTGAACCGGGAAACAATGTCGTTGAAGCGTTCGCTGGAACCATCACCTCCTTCTTAACCATCACCGGCGGGTTCGCTTTCGGCGTCGAATTCTTCGACTTCAACTGAAACCCTAGAAAAAATACCTAATTTTCGTCATTGATGGATTGCTAAAAAGCCCTACCAAACCCTAGAAAGTTTAGTAACAGAAACAAAGAGAAACAAGAGAGAGAATCGACTGGTGGGAAGGAAAAAGAAATGAAAACAGAGAGAGAAAACATATCACTGTTGACTGTTGATTTCAACATTAGCTTGAACTCCAACTTTTAAAAGGTTAAAGATAATATAGAAAACATACGTATTATATCTATTAAGCCAAAAGAGTATCAATGGTCAGACCCTTACTTCAACTAAAACTCGATTGTTAATAATGACATGACATTATATCATACCTATGTTTTCGATGCTTTTGTCATGTTTACTGGTTTCTAATAGTTGGGTACATATTTAACCGTGCAATGTATGGAATGTGTCTAGTTTAGGACTTTAATATACGAAATGCAGATTGAGCATAATTACAAATGGAATTAACTTAAATTTTATTACCGGTATGGAGAACTTGCTTATCCCCTGGGCCCTTGTCTAATATTGAGAAATTAATGAAGCAAGAGAGTCAGATGAAAAGTATCAAAAAGGAAATACGCTTTAAAGACAGATTATCTAATTGACCTTAATGTTCATGTTTTACTGGAGGTATTCACATAAGACTTGAGACACATCATAACTCATAAGCAACGTTTGAGGTAATTTGGAAGGCCAAATTTTGATTGTTTGATTCTTTGCAAATTACGACTCCTTTCATTCCAGCACAAATACAACTACGACTTGTCTTTTTCAATATTCACATGCCTGGGCTAAACGTGGATGTTTTTTTGGTCAAATGGCCAGCTGCAAAAAAAAAACATTAGCAACTTAAAGTTCATCCACCATATATACTAGTAATTTAAATATGTCAGTGGAGAGAATGTATTTGTTGAATTACATAAATATACCAAACTGAAAGTCCTATGTAGTACCACTGCTTTCATTTTTTCGAATTCTACCACACTTCTATTTTACAAAGTCTTTCTAGTGTACATATTCATGTTAGAGTATGTAATATTGGTGTATATATTAGCATCTCAGTGCTCGTTTGGTATACATGGGAATTTAATTCCTGTAGGAAGTTTTATCTCCTAGGAAATTACTTCCCTTATGTAATTCCTAGGAAATGGTCTAAATTTGTTTGGTCGACATCAAGGAATTTGCAATTCATGTGGGAATTCTGATTGACCAAGGAGGAGTAGGTAATTAAATTCCCACATTTTGTGGGAATTTCAATTTTCCAAGGAATTTCCATTCACTAGTGGAAAAAACCTTATATGTCACTTAGTAACAGATGCGGTTTTTGTAAAACCGCATCCGAAAAAGCAACCAAAAAATAAGAGGGAAAGTTGGCAAAAAAAATCTGATGCAGTCCTCAAAAAACCGCATCAGATTAAAAAAAAACGCTGCGGTTTTTAAAAAATATGATGCGGTTCTTGGACCGCATCAGAAAATCTGTCCATGAATTGATGAAACAGCCCAATATCTGCGGCCCAAATCTCATATATCACATGCTTAAACCAAACCCATCTCATTTCTAACCTAAATCCCTTATCTCATTTCTCTCTCTTCACTCCACGCCCCCACGCCTCCCTCCTCGCTCCCTCCTCTGAAACGACAAATATCTAAACCCTCCTCCGTCCTCCCTCCTCCGTCCTCTGAAACGACGAATATCACTTACTTTTTCCGCATTTCTCTCGGAAAATTCGACGGACTTCGTTCGTGTTCATTGTTCATCGAAAGCTCGCCGATTTCGTTCGTTGTTCGTCGAAAACTCTCGGTTTTGTCATCTCTTAAGCTTCGAAAACTCGCCGTCTCTTAAGCTTCGTCGCCGCGCACGAAATCACCATTCTCTCCATCATCGTCGTTCGTTTTCGTCGTTCATCAAAAGCAATAACTGCTTTGTCATCTCTCTATAAAAAATCACTCTATAGCGACGGACATAATCCGTCTCTAAATCGTCAAAATCCGTCGCTATATGTACTCAGAGACGGATTTAGAGACGGATTATGTCCGTTACTAAAGTCCTCGTCGCTAAACGAACTTAGAGACGGAATCCCAAATATCCGTCTCTAATTTAGCGACGGAATAATATCCGTTTCTAATTCCGTAGTAAAAACTTAGAGACGGATTTCAAAATCCGTCTCTGAGTTTAGGGACGGATTTCAAAATCCGTCTCTGAGTTTAGGGACGGATTTCAAAATCCGTCTCTCAGTTTAGGGACGGATTTCAAAAATCCGTCTCTAATTTTAGAGACGGAATTCAAAAATCCGTCTCTAATTTTAGAGACGGATTTTTGAAATCCGTCTCTAAGTTTAGGAATGGTTTTTTTAAAATCACCTATTGTTAGTTGTTCGGTTCAACCCGGTCCCATTACCGGTTCACAATCTCACTCGGTTCGGAACCTCGCTCTCGTCAACCCGGTCTGGCTTTGTAGGCAAGGCTCTTGGAAGCAGTGGAAATGGGTAAGGGGAATCCCCATTCTCAAGAACCGCAGTTGGTAGGAATCGAACCTGTAACCTCTAAGTCACAAGGAGAAACTCATACCAACTACACCAAGTACTACTTATTTACTTTTACGTGTGGAATTGATAATAATTGAAAGAAATATTTGAAACAGATCTTAAAAATCCGTCTCTAATTTAGAGACAAATTAGAATTTCCGTCTCTAATTTAGAGACGGATTTGAATTTCCGTCTCTAAAGTGCATTATAAAAAATATCTACTTGTCTAAATTAGAGACGGAAATGAAAATCCATCTCTAATTTAGAGACGGATTTGAATTTTCGTCTCTAATTTAGAGACGAATTTGAATTTTCGTCTCTAATTTAGAGACGGATTTGAAAGTGCATTTTAAAACATATCTACTTGACTAACTTAGGGACGGAATTTGAAAATCCGTCCCTAAATTAGAGACGGATTTTGTAAATCCATCCCTAAACTAGAGAGGGAATTTGAAAATCCGTCTCAAATTTAGAGACGGAATTTGAAAATCCGTCTCTAATTTAGAGACGGAATTTTAAAGATCCGTCTCTAAATTAGAGACGGAATTCAAAAATCCGTCTCTAATTTAGAGACAGAATTTCAAAATCCGTCTCTAATTTAGAGACGGAATTTCAAAATCCGTCTCTAAATTAGATCTAAATTTTAGACAAAGTCTGGAAAAATTGGTAAAACACACCAGAAACGGATTTTATAATTCCGTCTCTAACTTAGGGACGGATTTTAAAATCCGTCTCTAACTTAGGGACGGATTTTAAAATCCGTCTCTAATTTAGAGACGGATTTTAAAATCCGTCCCTATATTTTTTTAGAAACGGATTATTAATTTTCCGTCTCTAAATTAGAAACGGATACAAATCCGTTTCTAAAACTCCGTCGCTATACGAGCGTTTTTTTGTAGTCTCTTCGCATCAATTAATTTCGTTGGTAAATAGGTTTTTTTATTTAGGATTTCGTGTATTATTATTAGTTTATAAGTAGTTTTTTTGAATTTATTATATATTTTATAGATCTAGGGTTTTAGTTTTGTATTTTAGTTTTCAATTTTTTTTCTTTCTCTTTTAGATTTTGTTTATATGTTATATATATTTTTGTAAGTTTTTATTTTTTTTTACAAGTTTGTCAGATTTTTGTATTTTTTGTACACAATTTCATTTTTTAATTTGGTCTATAATTTTTTTTTCTGTATTTTGTATATATATGTATAATTTTTTTTTCTGTATTTTGTATATATATGTAACATTATTGATTATATTTTATATGAAAAATTATTGTGAAATTGTTGTCTGTTGTTAGTAGTAAAATGCCATTGTTGACTTTCTTTTGGCGATGTTTCATGCTTGTTGTGAAAACCTGATGCGCGCGCCACTTTTTTTTATTTTTCAACACCCACAATCTAATGCGGTTATTGTGGAAAACCGCATCAGATTCTCACTATATTGATGCGGTTTTTAACCGCATCAGTTTTTTTGGGTGAGCTGCTGCGGGCCCATCTGATGCGGACCAAAACCGCATCAGTAAGCCCGGTTTTGACCGCAACAGATGGGCTTTTTTCCACTAGTGATTGCACCCATTTTCTCAATTTCCTGTCAACCAAACAACTTTCCAAATGAGAAAATCATGGGAATTTTCATTGCCTGCATAAATTCCTGTCAACCAAACGAGCACTCAGTATATTAGTCAAGTGTATATTAGTTTCCCTAATTGTAGCCTAATTGATATTGTATATAAACCCCTTTAGTTAATGAAAATGATCAAGGGATTATCTTCTTTCATGGTATCAGTCAAACCCTAAGATCCTCTCTCTCTCCTTCTCAACTCTTCCGCCTCATACCTCTGTGCCCAGTCCTTCTTTGTCGTCAGCCCTGCCACCATGGTTGACACTAAGAGCTCTTCTTTCCACCCCGCTCTTGCCGTCTATAATATCAAAAACAACATCCCCATCATCCTTGAATTGGAGAATGTACAATACGGGACTTGGGCTGAACTTTTTAAAGTTCACGCACGTTCTCATCGTGTCCTTCATCACATCATCCCTCCAACTGATGATTCGGTGAAGCCACCCTCCACAACCGATGAGAAAGAATTGTGGGCTACGCTCGACGCCACAGTTCTTCAGTGGATATATTCCACGATATCCACCGATCTCTTGCACACAATCATTGAGCCTGATGCTACTGCCATGGCTACGTGGAATCGTCTCCGGGATATTTTTCAAGATAACAAAAATTCCCGCTCGGTGGCACTTGAACAGGAATTTTCCCATCTCTACATGGGCAACTTTCCTAATGCTTCCGCCTACGGCCAGCACTTAAAGGAGTTGTTGGATCAACTCAAGAACGTCGGTACACCGATCTCTAATGCCCAACTTGTGCTCCAACTTGTTTCGGGCATCACTCCTGCATATAATACGGTTGGTACTTTCATCCGTCAAACTACTCCTCTTCCGCCATTTTATCATGCTAGATTGATGCTTACACTTGAGGAGGCTGGCCATGCCAAGCAAGCCGCCTCCCTCCGGCGCTGCCTCGGCCATGGTGGCCACATCTCCTCATGACTCTGATGATTCTCTTCCCGAGTCCTCCACTCATCATCCAACTCATGGAGGGAAAAAGAATTATCGCAATACCGGTCATTAAGGCGGCAACCGTGGTGGTGGAAAGGGCGGCGGCCATGGCGGAGGTGGACGCCGCGGCGGCGGACAGCAGCAGCAAACCGGCCAGCAGTAGCAGACCTGGCCTGGCAGCGGGTTTAATTGGCCTTGGCAATGGCCTTGGACCCCTCCCCTGTGTCCATATCCAGCAACCCAAGCTACTGGGCTCGGCCCAATTATGCTCCTCTCCCTCAGCACTCAAGTCAGCAGCCCTCTGGGCCTGGCGTGTTGGGCCCTTGCCCACAAGCCTATGCAGTTTCTGGTCCAGCTCCAACTCCAACCGACATTGAGGCAGCAATGTATACTTTGGGGTTTACTCCTCCGGACCCCAATTGGTACATGGACACTGGTGCGACTTCACATATGACTTCCGAGCAAGGTAATCTTTCGTCTTATTTTAATTTGAGTAATAATCGTGGCATTCTAGTCGGTAATGGTCATTCCATTCCTATTCGTGGTTATGGTCACACACAATTGCCCCTTCCCAACCCACCTTTCATGCTAAAAAATGTCCTACATGCTCCCAAATTGATTAAAAACTTAGTGTATGTTCGCAAATTTACCACTGATAACTCTGTTTCAGTTGAATTTGATCCTTTTGGGTTTTCTATGAAGGATTTTCAGACGGGGATGCGTCTCATGAGATGTAATAGTCAGGGAGAGCTTTATCCTCTCACTACCACTCTCTCCTCCTATTCTGCTCAACCATCAGCTTTTGCAGCTTTAGCTCCCTCATTATGGCATGATCGTCTTGGGCACCCGGGGCATTCCATTCTTAGTACTCTTCAGCAAAATAAAGTTATTGAGTCTAGTAGTTCGTAGTTCTCATTTTTGTAATTCTTGTCCGCTTAGAAAACAAATAAAATTACCTTTTGTTGTAGCACCCCAGAATTTCAAAGCGGAAAAGAAAGAACTAATAATAGTATTAATAGGACGATGGAGGAAACATCGTCTTCTGGGAATGTCACTACTACAAGAAATGTGTTTAAATAACTAAGTGATAAACTAACATAAGTAAATAGTATAAATAAATTAAATTAATTAAAGTAATATCCAAAAGATAAAACTAACTCTTCAACTAACTAAAAGTCTAAGCCTAAAACATCTAACATTTTAATGCTCACAACTCAACCCGAGCCCAAAACCAAAGAAGATTCCCATCAACATAACCTGCAAAATATATAACAACAATCCACAATCAGTAGGGAGTAACTAGCAGTTCTCCCAGAACAAAAGAAATCAAAGCATGATTCAGACATAGATTAATAAGAAAGGAAATAATAAAGTCAAGTCAACTACGATATGCATCCACTTCCATATAACTCACAAATAACGCAAGTGAATAATAAATAGCAAGTGAGTTGGATAAAAATAAATAAATCATCTCAAGAGTACTTTTATAAAAATAAAAGTATAGGTAAAACAAGTAATTGAGTCAGAAACCGAACGCCAGTGAATCGCAATTCACTTCCTAAGGTTTATCAGATCGCAATCTCCAGGTCAGTCTATGGGCTTACGTTCCCCATTGCCCGTGTCTAAGAATGGACACACTCCCGATGCAGGGTAGAACACGCAGAACTCCCTGACCTCTCGGACGACAACAATTAACCCAGGTGTACCCCTAGTTCGCAAACCAGGTGGTTGGCATGTTCTTCACCGGGGACTACATCTATCCCACCGGATATTCTTATCTCAAAATAAAATCATAAATATCATCAAGTATCATTCATCTCAAAAACATTCGTCAAAAGGGATGCCACCCGACCTTATACCCATAATTCATCAAAAGATATTTCTTCAAAATTCCTTCAAAGTAGTAACTTACAAACTTAGAACAAATGTTCCAACAATAAATACTTTGAACATCCCTAAGCATCAACAATGATAATAAACTAGTTTTTACAGCACTAACAGTTCAATCAGAAATACATCACCAATTAACTACAAGACTTATTAAATAAAAGAGTAGTAACAATTAATCAATTTTCTTTCATAAATCAAACATAAACATAAGGATACCCAATAATACTTACTGCAACCTACTGAACATCAGCAACCAAGAACATAATAGATTACAAATTATTTCTGACTAACAAACTCTCAAATAATTTAAAAGAGTATCCTCAATTTCACAACAAAAACCCAATAATAATTATTAAACTAATAAGTTCGAGAAGAAAAATCACACAAAAATTATCATACGACCCTAATGGCTCTACTGACATGGTATTTTATTTATAATTTTCGGACTCTAAAAGTATTTTTAAACGTTAATATACAGAATACTCAATAAAGACAATATAATAATTAAAAATAAAAATAAACGTACAAAAATTACCAAAAATTTACACAACATGCATAAACTCATGGAAATACATAATGTACAAAGAAATTAATTTTTCGGCTTCCAGAAATAATTTTCATGATTTATATACTGACAGAAATGATAATGCGAAAACAGATATATTAATTAAATAAACAGGTAAACAGTAGGCAAAAATTATTCTAAGGCATGGAATACATACTAAACATATAACATGATCCACGAAAAATAATTTCAGTAATTTTAACATTCGTTTAATAATTATCATGCAAATAAGCCAAAAACGCACAAAACACCAATTAAATCAAATAAATACTAAAAATCAGACGAAAATTATTTTTCTTTATACAATATTCACACAGAATGCATCAAGTATATTCATGTCAAATTTCATCAATAATTTTCATTCAAAAAGTATTTTAAACAATTCCTAGCATAATAATCTAATACCGAATAATACCCTAATCACTATTGTTCTAAGATAACTACTAGTTACCTGGAACGTCGGGAGGAGAGCGAGTCTAAAGAGATACGAAAAATATGTGCAATCCAAGTCCTCCACGAATGAAAATTGTAGCAATAAGTCACTAGGCGTTTTCTTCTTGAACGTTGAAAAATCTCATTTCGTACTGCTCTGTTCCGACCATGATTCCCGGTGATCAAAAGCTCGGATTCTAAATCTCTCCGGTCAAAGTTAAGAACAAGATGTTGTAAACGTTCTGTCCAACTTTGAAGACGATCCAACGGTTAGATCGCCGGCTACGGTTATTTTCGTGAAGGTGTGACAGGAAAAACCGGGTTGAACCTTTCTATTCTTTTCCTCTTCCTTTTCTCTCTTTCTTTTCTTGAAAATGGTGAGGGTTAAATGAGAATGATGCTGAACTTCTTTTAATAAAAATCAGAATTTTATTGCAAGGAAAAAATGAAGGGTTTAGGAGAAATGATTAGGGGGGTTATGGAGTCATCAATTAAAAGAAATGAAATAAAAGAAGAGAAACTTCTTCCTTCTCCCTCCCCATAGCCGGCTGTCCAAGCCCAAGTACACCAAGATGATTTCGGCCCAAGTCATCAAAGGTCCACGCATCAAAAGTCCGTCACGCGATAAATCGATAAATTCATAAATCGCGCCTAAACTTTGAAAATACTTGATAATGAAAATAATTCTAATAAATTATATTATAAATATAAATATAATGCACACATTAAGACACCATAAAATAAAATAATAATTCGGCTCCCAAATTATAAAGAATAAAAATCATTAATCTAGAGAAAATAATAGTTTTAGGGAAAACTTTTGCGGAAAAACTATGAGCAAAATTATGGGTTGTTACATTTGTTGCTTCAACTTCTACTACTATGATGCCATTTGATATAATCCACAGTGATTTATGGACTTCGTTCTCCAATTTTGAGTTCTTCGGGACATCGATATTATATGTTGTTGTTGGATGATTACTCTAATTTTTTGTGGACTTTTCCTCTTTCTCACAAGTCTGATGTTTATTCCACATTCACTTCATTTAGAGCTTTTGTTCAAACTCAATTTGCCCAAGAAATCAAAAACAATCAATGTGATAATGGGAAGGAATATGATAATGGACCATTTTGGGATTTGTGCAAGCGTAATGGTATTAATTTTAGTCTCTCTTATCCTTATACATCCTCTCAAAATGGCAAAACTGAACAAAAAATCCGAACCATTAACAACATCATTCGCACCATCATGGCCCATGCTTCCTTACCCCCATCCTTTTGGCATCATGCTTTATCCATGGCAACTTATCTTCTCAATATTCTTCCAAGTAAACTGTTGAACAACCACTCTCCACGCAAAATTCTATATCAACGGGATCCCTCCTACTCTCATCTACGAGTTTTAAGGTGCTTATGTTATCCCCTCTTTCCATCCACTACTATCCATAAGCTTCAAGCCCGGTCCACTCCTTGTGTGTTTTTAGGCTATCCACCTAATAATCGGGGTTATATGTGCAATGACATTTCATCTCGTAAGATTATTATTAGCCGTCATGTTATTTTTGATGAGACACAATTCCCGTTTGCTAAGGTTTACACACCCACTCCTTCTTCTTACACTTTTTTAGATGATGGCTTATCCCCCCTATGTTGCACATCATTTGGCCCAAACCCATGCTCCAGCAGCCAACACGCCTCACCAACCCCCTGATGGGCCTGTGGCACCATCTCAGCCCAATTCCCCTCCCACGCGTGCTTCTCCCACGCTCCCCCTCACTGTTGGGCATGACTCCCCCCAGCATGTCTCCCTTCCCTCATTTGGGCCTAGCGTGTCCTACCAGCCCATGGATCTCTCCCCCCAACGTGTCTCTCCTACTTTCTCACCTCCCAGCCCAGCAGAGTTGCCTCCCCCACAGCCCAGTTCCACTGCTGTCTCGACCCACACCGCTCCCTTCCCAGCCTGGCCCTATTACCCGCAGCCAAAGGGGGCATTTTTCGACCCAAACACCATTTCAACATCCACACCACCACACAAAAATCCCCTTTACCCCGTAACCTTGTGGCGGCCTTGCGTGACCCGAACTGGAAACTGGCTATAGATGCTTAGTTTAATGCTCTTATTGAAAATCAGACGTGGGAATTAGTGCCTAGACCCCCGGGGGTTAATGTGATTCGTTCTATGTGGATTTTTACTCATAAAGAAAATGTTGATGGTTCTTTTGAGAGGCATAAAGCCCGTCTTGTAGGTGATGGCAAAACTCAACAGGTTGGCGTGGATTGTGGTGAGACTTTCAGCCGTGTGGTCAAACCGGCCACTATTCGTACTGTGCTCAGTCTAGCTCGCTCCAAAAACTGGTCTATTAATCAGTTGGATGTAAAAAAATGCTTTTTTACATGGGACTCTCAGCGAGACAGTTTACCTGCATCAGCCGTTGGGTTACCGGGATTCTGCTCATCCTAATCATGTGTGCCAGTTGAAGAAATCATTATATGGCCTGAAACAGGCACCCCGTGCTTCGTACCAACGGTTTGCAGACTATGTTTCAACTCTTGGTTTCATTCACAGCACTTCTGATCATTCATTGTTTATTTATCGCCGTGGCGAGTCTATGGCTTATTTGTTGTTTTATGTGGATGACATTATTTTGACTGCCTCTTCAGATGCTCTACTCAAGTTTATCATCTCTCATCTGAGTTCTGATTTTGCTATGAAAGACTTGGGTCCTTTAAGCTATTTTTTGGGTATTGTCGTTCATCGTCATGCAGGTGGTATGTTCCTCTCTCATCGCAAGTATGCTGCATAAATTATTGAACGTGCTGGAATGTCTTCGTGTAAGGCTTCCCCTACTCCAGTTGATACTAAGCCCAAATTGGGTGCTACGTCTAGTGAGCCTTATGAGGATCCTACTCATTATCGTAGTCTTGTCGGGGCTCTTCAGTATCTTACTTTCACCAGACCGGGTATTTCCTATGTTGTTCAACAGATCTGTCTTTACACGCATGACCCTCGGGATGCTCATATGCACGCTCTCAAGCGTATTATTCGCTATCTCCAAGGTACTTTAGACCACGATTTGCATCTCTATCCTTCCTCGACCTCCACTCTCATTTCCTATACTGATGCTGATTGGGGTGGATGTCCGGATACCCGGCACTCCACGTCGGGTTACTGTGTTTTCCTTGGTGACAACCTGCTTTCATGGTCGGCTAAGCGCCAACCTACTCTCTCCAAGTCCAGTGCCGAAGCCGAGTATCGTGGGGTGTCTCTGAATCATGTTGGTTACGTAATTTATTATTGGAGCTTCATTGTCCTATTGTTAAGGCTACATCGGTATATTGTGATAATGTTAGTGCTATATATCTTTCTTGGAACCCTGTTCAACATCAGCGCACTAAACATATCGAAATGGATATTCACTTTGTTCGCGAAAAGGTGGCTCGTGGCCAAGTGCGAATCTTACATGTTCCATCCCAGTATCAGATTGCCGACATCTTTACTAAGGGTCTCCCCTTAGTCTTATTTGAGGATTTCGAGAAGGGGCCTCGGCGCTTCGTGAACCTCCCGCTTTAACTGGGTGTGTGTTAGAGTATGTAATATTGGTGTATATATTAGCATCTCAGTATATTAGTCAAGTGTATATTAGTTTCCCTAATTGTAGCCTAATTGATATTGTATATAAACCCTTTTAGTTAATGAAAATGATCAAGGAATTATCTTCTTTCAATTCACCTATTGATATCTTTTATAACATAATACTACAAATTACAAAATTTTGATACAATGAGCATACACATCGAAGTGAACCTAATGAGATCTCATATATGATAAATTTTGTCGTACATATTAAATATTAAATATAAATTATGATTAAAGTTTTGTAATTTTGACCACTATAATAGTAAATAAGTAGAACCTTTTTTTTTATTTCGTAAGATGAATAACCTCCTGGTTGCTTTGCACAGTGCCCAACCTATAGGCCGACACTTGGAAGGAGGGAGAGTTGTAAGGGGATTCTCCTCCAAATGCCCTCACTTGGTGGGATTCGAACACTTGACCTTGAGATAATGAGTGGAATTTACTATCAGTGAGTCAAGCTAAGCTTGGTAGTAAATAAGTAGAGCTTAGGAAAACACAAAGAGTATTACACATATTACGCAAGGTTTCCTTTTTCAATAAAAGTACCGATCAACAAAAATAAATAATTTATTGTAAGAAAGTAACCATTTGTTGTGGTTTCTTTTTGTGTGTTATGAATTCTGTATAAAATTAGGTCTTCAGTACTCCTATAATTCTAACATGTTATGGTAACCATGAAAGACAATGTTTAGATGAAAATTGATCCTAAGTTATGAGTAATCCCCAAAATCTTAACTAACAAATCTAATTTATATCTTTTTTTTATTTATTTTTTGAAAAAATTACTTTGTAAATATTCATATAAGAGCCCATTTTTTCCAACTTATTTTTGCTTATTTGAAGCTTATTAATCCTTATCATAATTTATTCGAACCTTATTATGTAATTGTGTCAAACTTTATTTTTGTTTATTTTACATAACTTACTAGACCATCTTAATCATTATTAAATCTTATATAAACTTATAACAATCTTATAGACCCGCCTTTCCTCTTTTGAACCCTGCCCTTTGCTGTAAACTTTTTTCCTCGACAGTCTACCACTCTACCTCCACAATTAGGCCCGTTCATAAAAAATTAAAACCGAAAAACCGTACCAAAATACGGAAAAACCTGATGTTTCCTTGACCTATTTTCTTTCCCTTGGCAGACAAAGGCAGCTGATGCTAAGAGGACCAACATTGGTGCTCTCCATTCGCTCTCTATGGAGAGAACTTGGAGAAATGCTCTCCCCGAGAGCATTGAGAGAGCATGCTCTTGGCATAATATTAAAGAGAGAGAAAGTTAAAAATGGATTGGAGAGTAATCCTGAAGAGCTATATTGATGTTGAGAAGAAATAAGGAATTACTGAGGATGTTGTATACACCGATGGAGCAGTTTCCAGTTTTGGTGCATGTCCTTTGCAGTTGTCGTCAAATTTCCCCTTCCCCACTAGTTTTGTTACTGGTTTAGCCCAATTAGCGATAGTGGCTGTAGTGAAAGATTATGATGACACTTCTAGGCTCTAGCAGCGAGAATGTTCTACGCAAAATTTTATCAACAGTTCTATGAAATTTTGTCTGGTAATGGATGGGATATTGTGATTAATTTAAGTAGAATTTTTGTCTTTTTTTTGTCTGTTTTACTGATGAACTTCTTGAATTACACGGTTTACACCCTTTAGTTATTGGGTGATCTTTAGAAGATGAATGGGTGAAATCGGGTTGAAAATTCAATTATATGCATGGTTTAACCGTTAACATTACTTGTTACTATTTTCCTTTGAATTTGATGGTTTAATGTAATGTGAACAGCATTTCACACGTCTACCCACTTTGGGGAGCATGTATTTGAAAACGGCTTACATCTCGGCATCTTCAGTAATCTCGTTTTATTTGAGAAATTCCGATTAAAATCACTTGTAATCTTGAAATTGCATTACTATTCTAGTTTTTTCTCATATAGCAAAGCCGATCATCTTCAGTACGCATGCATATTCTTGTATAATCAAGAAAACTTTGTTTTGGCAATTTTGATACCCAACGTTGACAACCTCGCGATCATAAATGTGAGTTTTGTGCGAAGAACATCTAACTGTGAGAGATATATCAGTCTCGAAAACTGAAACTTGACTATTGATTTTATATAGTCGTGGATGATCAACTTTTCTCTTTGTTTTACAATGTAGTAAACTTTTCTTTTCTTTGACACGATATTAAGAAAGAAAAAGGCAGAAAACAAATTCCAAGTACGTGAAGATGCAAGTCTTAAGGCTAGTATAACTCGTGCATAACTAGTAAGTGTTAAATTTTGTTATGAGAAAGAGAGAATTGATAGATGTTATAGTCACTCAATCCTCAACTAAGCTTAGGGCATGTTCGTAAAGTAGAATGTATATAGTATGTTAGTTGTTGGAAAAGAAATTTATTACTGCTCGAAGAATGTTAAGCAGCCTACTAATAATTTGTCATTTTAATTTGTCTATAATAATATCATTTTTAATTTTGAAAAGAATGCTCAAAATATAAGTGTTTGATAAAGTAGCTGTAGAGATTATAGAAGATAAAAATAACATACTATTTAATTAAAATATTAATTACAATAACATGGTTAATTTATTTCTATCAATATAATGTACCTATCTATTTCTATCACCCTCCATATATACTCTTTACTTATGCTACGCTTTGTACCCTTTAAAATTTTATTTGCAGTGTCCTTTGAACCTTCCTACGAAGTACTAGTTTATATTATACAATTCACTCAAAAATGCATAGCACAGAGGTACATGTACCAAAATTTGTGGAAAGAAACAAAGTGAAACATGAATGAGCTCTACAAAAACACAACTGAAATTCACTAGTCCTGTGAGAGTAATAGATGAAGGAATGTCATATTATGAAATATTCTTGAGTCTTGCTAGTTGCTACAACTTTATGCGTAACTTCACACTCTTCACAGACATAACTCATAACTATTAGAGTAACATTCAATTTGATGAGACCATAATTCTCGCAAAGCTACAACTGATTACTGATACAAAGTCATGGAAGAGAGCAGCTAATCTCAAAACACCAGCACCAAATCAAAATTTTGAGTTCGACTTTAAGCCTTTAAAGTCTATTCACAAAAGAACCATAGATTACAAACTAACAAGGTTAGGTGTGCCATTAAATTGGTGAAGCATCAAATGAAAGCCAAAAAAGAACAACATGGTAGATAAATACAGTGCCAGAAGATTCAAAATTTGTGCAGCTTAGCCCACTATATTCAAGCACTCATTCGATAACTTCTGCTGATTTTGAAGTGCCTAAATGGCACAATAAGCAGGTCACATCAAACACAAAATTAGCAAGCTAATTCATAGACAGAATTGATGAAGATTAATGTCATGGCTAGTACTAATTTGGCATCACAAGGAACACAAACACCTCATTATCTGCACTCATAGACAGAATGAATGAAGATTGAGATCTTGATGAATCATAAACCATAGCCCTATTGCCCAATTCAACTAAACAAAATAAAAATAAAAAAACCCCCAAATTAACACTATTATAACCACCAGCAATGGCTTTCAAATAATTGTTTGAGAAAGGATAAGGCTCATCATCCCCGACTACACTTTTTTTCTTGCAATTTCCAGCTTTAAATTTTCTGGCTTTGATTGGTTTCAAGTGTTGAAGAAAATGAAAACCACCACCGTCGAAGCCCACTGCTCCCCCTCTCTATCCTCTCCTCCATCAATGGCTGACGCAATTACCACCACAACCAGCACCTCCGCCTCCGCCAGCAGACTCGACATCAGAACTACTAAGCACCATCCATGGGTTCATTCTTTTCTGTGTTTTCTCTCACCTCAAGTAACCCCAAGAGGTGATTTTCACTTTAAAAGAACTTTTGCAAGAAAAATCTGGAATTTCCTCCACATTCATTCAATTCAAGGAAGAAGAAGGTGTGATTTTCAGGAATTTCTTGTATTATTTTTAAAAAAATAAAAATAAAAAAAATTGTGCAACGCTACTAAATTCTCTTGAACGCTATAAATTATAACGTTTCTCAAAAGCTACCTAAACACTACTTGAAACTCTAAACACTACTCTAACCTCTACAATACCAAACACTTAATTAGTGTTTTGACTTGGTCAAAACACTAAAAGCTAGTTAAAAAGTTGTTGCCGAACAGGCCCTTAATGTGTTCCTTTTTTGACAATACACAATTGAAGTTTTTATTTACTGTGTCTATCACACCGAGTATTCTTAATAATCTAATGCACATCTAAGTTGGCATCAAAAAAAATGTGTAGGAGAATAGTCATAGATTAATAGTCAGCATATAAATAAAAGAAAAAGGGTAAGGGGTTAAATTTTAAATCTTTGATCACAAGAAGGTAAAATATGATCCATAATCTAGCGTTTGTAGTAGTACATTATAAAGTTATTTAGGTTTTCAATCCAGACTCAAATGAGTGAATGACAGTACCTGAATGATATACAATGACTTCATTCTCCCTTTTTTCTCCAAGTACCTGCATTGCCAACCTTGCTCTCCTCCATTTGTTTTCATAAGCTTCAGTGTTGTTTACAACTGTAAGTCAGCACGATACATTCAAAGCACACGCAAAACAACTTCATAGATAGATTTCGTCTCCGTTGTACTTGAAATAACCTAGACAATTAAAGCATAATGCTATACCAAGATAGCAAAATAATCCTCAGTGATGCAAAGAGTTACAGCATAATGCTCGACGTCTCTGAGGCTAGGAACGGAGCAGATCAATCCCCACTGGCACAACCTCCACATCCACAGTGAACACATTCCACAACTTTCTCTTCCCTGAGATGCTTGGGCACTCGGCATACACAAGTCGTGCCAAAGTTGTGGTCTCGTGGTTGTATGCAGCGCAGGCAACACAAACGCTCATATCCTGGCTGCAGTTCGGAGACAACAAAAATCTCAGCAAAACTTGAATAACAGCTTCCCAAAATTGAGCATCATCCTACCCAAAGATATACTACCAGCTTTCAACATTAGTCAATATCCATGTGAGAACAATAGTGTTGAGCCACTATGAGTTTTGATGATGACAAACTAAAGTAATAACGAACAAAGTTTATAAATTTTATGTGTGCAAGGTTCATGAATTAATAATGGTGCTTTATAAAGATAATAAGTGAAGTTCATGAGATGGAACTCTAAGAGAAGAACGAAGTGTTCTTGAATTGGAACTATGAAACTGTTCCTTTGAATAAAGGAATTGTTCCTATGGAACTATGTTAATGGAACTGGTATAGGAAACAAGTTGTCTAAACGAGTTCCAGAGGTGGAGTAATGGATAGCATGGAGCAAATGTTCAATGCAAATCAATACACCCTCAACAACAGTTCCCAAGTGATGATTCATGATTACAGTTCCTGATGAACAGTTCCTTGTTCCTGAATTGGGACGCATTATTGTTCAACAGTTCCTCAAGGAACTGTCTGTTGTTTCTGAGTTGGGACGCATGGATCTTCAGAGTTGAAGATTTAAAGAGAAGACATAAATACTAAGTTCAAGAGTATGTACTTAGAATTTATGTAAGTATTTTATATTGCTTAGTTTTAGGGAACTAGATGGAACTTATTAATGCAACAAGTGGTTTTGAAAAATATTTAACTGAGAGTTTTCAGGAAACATTGTAAATAAATAAAACAGTTTTTATTTTCTAAATAAAAATCTTTTTTGATTACTGAACAAGTAAAAATGAATTTCCTAAAGTCTTTCCTTATATTTCTCAACCACTAAACCACTTACTGTTAGTGGGTTTGAAAATGTCTTTGCTTGTTCCTCAATAAGTGTGAACGTGGAAAAATAATTCTACGTGGGTTACTGCTTCACACTTAGTGGAGGAATAAGTGGAACTAATATGAGAAGACTCCACTATAAAAGGAGAAGTCTTTCTCATTACAAACCACCAACTGAAAACATATTTCTATTGCTAAATCTTAAGTGTTTTCTAAAAGGTCTGTTGTATTATTAAGTGAGTTCCTAAGTTCCTTAAATATCTAAGTTCGATATATATACTAGTGTGTTTCTCAAATTGAGTTGTAATTTGGGGTTCAAGGGTTGAGTGACTCTTGTAAGACTTAGAGCTAAGTCAGTGAGAGTAGGCTTCGGAGTAGAACCAAGAGAGAGAAGAGTTCCAGTAATCAAAGGGGATTACTGTGGGGAACTTGAGTTCGAGAGGAACTCAAGTTAGAAAGAGTAGAGTTACATTAATCGAAGGGGGCTACTGTGAGGAACTTGAGTTCGAGAGGAACTCAAGTTGTAGAGAGTGGTTATAATAGAGTTATTGCAATAATATAGTTTTTGAGGTTTTCCCTTCTTGATAAGGTTCAAGAAGTTTCCTCAATTTTATATTTCTCTGTCTCTCTGAGTACTGTTCCTTTGTTGTTTTAAAATTCCGCAAGAAACTTTGCTAAAAGTTCCAAGTACAATTCACCCCCCCTCTTGTACGTGTTCCTATTGAAGTATCAAATAGGATCAGCAGTGATCAAGCATGATACACACGGACAATTCTATTCTTTAGGTGAAGCTCATTTTGTGGTACGATGATTCAAGCTGACAAAGATAATGTTAGGCAAACTTTAGATATATAATAACTCCCTCCGTCCACAATTAACTGCCTTATTAGGTTTGGGCACTCATATTAAGAGAAAAAGGTAGGGTACTGTAGGTTTTTTTTTTTGTAAATAGCGCAGAAGTATAAGCAGTAAAAAAAAATTGATAGAGGGAGAGAGTTAGTGAAGGGGTCGCAAAGCACATGTAAAATAAAGGGAGAATGTGAGAGATATAGTTAGTGAAGGGGTTCACATTACATAGGTTGAATGAGTTTGGTGGGATAAGATGACAATTATTTATGGACATACCAAATAAGTATGTAGGACAGTTATAAGGGGTACAACATTTTGGTAACAATACAATATGATGGTGATGAATTCTACCAGTTTCTATAAATTGTGTCAGCTCAAAAATATATCATGTATACATATAGACCTTCTTAGCAGGGCTTCACAAAAGTAGAGATGGAACAAAGGCAGTCTTTTACTGGTAAATAAACATTATAATCAGGAAAACAAAAGTTGAGATGAAATACATAGCATACCTTCTTCCACTTGGCAATTAAATTTCTGTCAGCATAGCCTTGGTCCAAGCAAAACTCATACAGCTCTTTGGAAATCTCATTTCTTCTATAATAAAGATCATATAAATAGCGACTCTTCTGGTGAGCAATTTTAAAAATGGGCCACAAAGTTTCACACTTTCTCTTCCCATCATGAGAATCCAATTGAGCTGCCAAATCAAAAAGGAAGCAACATTCAAATGTAAATGCCAGTTTGCCACCGAGATATGTTTTGTGAGCACCAATTATTAGTTAACCGAAAATATATTGTTTATAGAAGATTAAAACAACTAAACCAGGTTGAATCCAACAAACCTTCTCTCATCTTAGATTCTAGCTCCTGGAGTGTAGGCTCAATCAATTCCCATCCTTCAGGGTATTTCACACGATTTGTCTTCACTTTCGGCATCTTTCACCTGGAATTTAAAGACCCAACAAACAATAACGAGTGAATTATATGTCTGGCACGGATCCAAAAAGATTGGAAATGGGTACACAGTCATACAGATACAAGGTTATATAGAGTTAACCAAATACAGAATACAAAGTCCAAAACCTGCACACAGACCAGTTTCTTTATAATCTATGTTCTAGCTTTTTGCAACACGCAATTTTAATTACTACCATTCTACAACCAAAGTTCCCCTCGTTTTACTCGTAATAATTAAAATTTCAAAGGAAGCTACAGCTCAGGCCCGTCCCTAAGACAGGGCAAGAGCGGCAGTCGCCCTGAGCCCAGGGATAACAGGTAATTCATTCCAGATTTCCAGCCACAAGACTTCAAATATTAATTTGATGAAGAACAAATGAACAACCGCATCAAAATATGCCCATCTACAAATTGGTAACATAACTACCCTGCCCAACATAAAAGTTCGAATCATAAGGCTTTATAACATGTAAATTATCCCTAAAAACATCAAATAAATTCATGAAACAAACAATAAATACCACATAAAATCAATCGATCGCATGAATAATCACATGAAGTAAATCTTAAAAATCGCGAGAACTGAAATTTCACATGAAAAATCGCAATTGAAATTTCACATGAAAAATCGCAACAAAAGTAAGGAAAAAAAAAACTGAAACGAGCTTTACAGATCAATTCGGGCCTCAGATTCCGTATGGGTACGAGTGAGGGAAGCAGAGAGGTTTATGAAGTTCAGGGTTTGGGCAAGGGTGTTGTATAACTATGGCAACGGGTCCTACGGATCCGGGTCCAATACGGGTCCTCCATAATTTTTGCTATTTCACCTACTTTCGATATTAAAATAACCCCATCCATCTAAAAGCTGAAATTATTTGACAACAAATTCAATTCAAATTAAACAATACCCTAAATATTCAAATTTAAGTTTACAACAAATCCTATTCAAATTTCATTTCATACCATATCAACAATACAACAAATCAACAAAACTCCCAATTCAAAATAAAAATCAGTAACTTTATCACAGATTTACAACTAAATTCAGCAACTATACCACAAATTCCAATCAACAAATTCAATTAAACAAATACGATTCAAAAAATTCAGTAATAAATTCACAAGTTCACAACAAAAATCTAGCAAATTCGCAATGATGAGGAAGATTACACAAGAATTTCGTATTAATGAGCAAAATTACAGAAATTAGAATTTCGTTATTGAGAAATAAGATAATGTTACGTGGAAGCTGGTGGCGTCCGCAGTTGGAGGTGGTGCGCGGAACTTGGTGGTGGTCGGCGAGTAGAAAGTCTAGAAACTATCGGCGCGTGGGATTGGATTTGCCCAGCCGAGCTGGTGCTCGTGAAAGCTGTGAAGGGAGTTCAGGTTTGAGCTTTGAGTTAGGCGTCATATGAAAGTATGAGGAAGAGGGAATTAAGTCTAGGGCAGTTCATGGGTGTTAACCGTCTCAAAACAGCATTTTGATTCGATAATCGAAAATAAATTCTGGTTTGCTTTTTTTTTTTGCGAACCGTGACCGTTTAGACCGGCTACTGCGTAGGTGGTTAACCGTTATTTCGGTACGATTTTCCGGTTAACCATTAACTGTTATTTAAGTTATACTATTATATTTTTTTACTTAATGTACGTGTGTTTTCCTGTTTTTTGTGCATATAATTTAATATTGTATATGCTCTAATATAAAATGTATTATAAAGTAGATAATAACCCATTGGAAAACATAACTAACATTAAGAATTTACTCCATTCTCTAATTATAGTGTTTATAATTGTATTAAAGTTTCCAAATACTTTCTCTAATTGTTGCTACTTAGTAACAAATATTAAAATTAATGTTATTTTGGGAAATGTTTCACAATAATTAGATAGAGAAAATACTTGTTTCGGTTTTTCGATTATCCGTCCACTCAAAAATCATAACTGTAATTGTACCGTTTAACATTTATTTTTATCGGTTCGGTTACCGTACCGTTAAAAAAAAATTATTTGTTCGGTAACCGTACCGTTAAAAACTTTTTATTATTATTAGCTACCACACAAATAAAATGAACTAAACGTCTTTAATCACAAATCCATATAAATCTTTAATATAAGTCAATATGAGTTAGGATTTTAAAACCTACTCCGAAATTTTTTATACCAAATCACAATCTTAATATTATTACTCCTATGAAAAAAAAATTGATTTTTCAACCTGTTTTCTCAACCCTTTTTCCATAGCACAAATCAGCAATTAACATTTTCTTTTGTCCACCACACAATCCAAATAAAATTATTAACATCTTTCTTTTTCTGTCTTGTTAAAAGTAGCATGAAATTGACAAAATTTATTCTTGTTGCTCTCAAGAGTCAAGAACGCAGCAGGCCCATACATTCTTCTCCTATGGATTGGGCCTTTGCCAGATAAACCCAAAGTGCACAAAAAAAAGAGGGTTTAGCCCAAATGTTGGCCCAATGATCGGTCAAGTTGGCGCGATCCCACAACCATCACAAGATCATCTTCAAGAGGGATTGCCAGTCACTTGTGTCTCATCTCATAGGGTGCTATTTATTTTTCCGACCTTGATTCAATTCTTGAGGATGTTTTTTCTTTGTGCAGAGCTTTTGATGTTGTTAAATGGTCTCATGTGCGCAGAGGATGGTAAGCGTGTGTTGTCCATCACCTCGCTAGACTAAGTACCTTTTGGTATTGAAGAAAGATGGGAGAATCGTATTCATCCGAAATAGTTCTGTATGTACTTATGAACTTTATGTCCCTTCCTTAATGCATTTCTTGGCTCCTTTCCCCTCAAAAAATAAAAAACAGTGATTTAAAAAATAAAAAACCCCAAAACAACTACAAATAGATATCTTCCAGAGAGAGAATCAACAGATCTAGAATTTTTAGTTTTTTTGTTGTGTAATTGTCACCTATATGTGTTTCTTTTTTTTTTTCTTTTTTTGAGGTGACATATATGCGATTTTTTTCCCAACTAAATAAACTGTAATGTTACATGAAAGATCCAAGCAATAGAATGTACTTCCTCCGTTTTTTCTTTACCCGCAACACTTTCCTAAAAGGGAAATAATTAATTACCTGTAACACTTTCTATTTTTGCTTTTCCTTTCTCTCTATCTCTCTCCAATCACATGGGCCCTCTCTTTTTTTCCTCTCTACCTCTCTCATACCCAAAAATTGCATTGGAGTTGATGGAAAAAAAAGTGTTGCGAGTAAAAAAAACGGAGGAAGTAAAAAAAAAGTGCTAGAAGAAGATCAAGGCGGTTACAATTTGTAAATTTTGTAAACATAAATTTAATTCTATCAGTTGTGATTGCATAGTATAGATCAAAGGGTTTTAATTTTATATTAGTGATAGTTATCCGTAGACCGTAGTAGACAGTCACAGCAGAAATTAGGATTCATTTTTGGTGCAAATAAATTAGGATTTATTGCACTTGATAAATGGCACAATCATATGTATAGAAGACCAAATATTGGAAATATGGCAAAACTTGAACACTGATTAATTAGGTATTACAAGTCACAACCAAGGTCTAGAGTCTAGTGGCCATCTAGGTCATTTACGAAAATCAACCCGAACAAACATGAACTGTTTCAATTTTCAAAGGCTATATAAATTAGGCCTCTTAGTCCTTAGATGACCAGTATAAGGTCTTATACTAGATCGCAAGTCTACAAGGTCTTATACCAAATCGGATGTCTACCGTTATCAACTACAATTTTTATCGTAGATTTGAGTTTATTGTGACTTGTGAGTATATCAACTACAATTTTTATCGTAGATTTGAGTTTATTGTGACTTGTGAGTACCTCCACGGCTCCACCTATTACCAATTAGTTTTAGGTCGGAATCCTACAAAACTTGTATGTAAACTCTCCGTTTATATACATATACAACCTTTATATGTATACCTCATCCCTTGAAGAGGATCATCGAAAATCATTTAATCAGCTTGACAATCTCTTTTTTTTTTTTTTTTTTTTTTACCTTCTCAGCAGTAGATACACCTAGGAAAAGATGTCACAAAGTCTTATAGCTAACAGCCTATGAAAAGTTGATGAGTAGTAATGTTGCATACCCTGAAAACTTCGTGCTGATTTAAGTGCATGGCATGAATACCTGAGTCTTCAGAACAGAAGTAGGAAGGAGTACAATATACTACTAATATGCTAATTTTCCAAACCCATAACCTTAGAGAAACATATACATACAACTAGATACTAGCATAGCTTTATACATTTTTTTTTCTAACTGTGGTCAAAAGTACAGCACATGCAATATATATGCAGAAAAAAGACCCAGGAAAAAATTATACAGATCACCTAGCCTAAACAAGGCTGATGTAATCCGGGGCTCAAGGCTACAATATATAGTTTACACTAAAGGCAAAAGCCAAAAAGCTAAGACAAAGAAGAAGGATTCAGATACCGAGGTTTATTCTTTTCGGAAGGCAGATACCAGAAGCCCATTCTTTGACGGGAAAACCTTCACAACAACTTAATCGCACAATAGATTGAGTAGATAAGTGGAATTTCTCCCGGGCTTCAGCGAAGCTTGTAAACAGAACCTGTTCAATCCAATGCTCAACGGCCTCCTTGTCTGAAGGCCAAGATGCTGCAAGAATTTGTAGCATTACTTCATGATCAATCTCTAGTGATATTCTTTCTCCCTTACATATCTCCTCAAACTTTGAGCGCACTGTCCTAAGCAATTTATCAGCACGAGCATCAAAATCAAACGGCTTAAATACCACATTTCCGTCTGTTTGGCCAAAGAAACCTTCCAGCCAAGCTTTTCCAAAGACGTCTGTTTCAACAGCTTCTTCTATATCTTCCAATGGTAAATTCAAATCAAGAGAATTTTTTGAGGTTTTGTTGGCACAGGTTGGTAACTCCAAAGTGTCACTGATGTCGGAGAGTTTCCTCTTCATCCGGGATTCTTGATTTGATGCATATTTTATGGGTAAAAGTGAAACAGTTGCCTCTTTGCCTCTGCTAGTATCAGTAGAAACACTTCTGACTTCTAGTTGCATCTGCCAGTTTTTCGCTTCCAAGATCTTTTCCTCCTGAAATTTGATGAATTCCTTCCTAGGAGAAAGAGAAAGGGTTTTATCATCTTTGGTCATGGTAGAAGTTGTAACAAAAACCGCATTATTAATCCCAATTTCTCTGCCGCGTGAGTCCTGAAATTTTCCGGTTTGAATGGCATGAGATAAGCTATTCTGCACCACAAGATCTGCCTCATCTACATTTTCAAGGAGCACAACGGAGTGCGGCTTCTTACACAACTCCTGGACTATATGATCCACAACTGTTATTCTGCTCATATTTATGTCAAAATCATGTGATCTTTGACAAAGAAAAATGGAGTTGATCTTGCTAATCTTATCTTGTGAGCTCAAATTCACAGCAATAAGGCGATCTTTACTGCCAAACATTGCATCAGCTAGTGCTTCAGAAATTCTCCTTTTTCCAATTTTATCAGGTCCAAGAAAACTGAGCCATGTTGCAGCACGTTTTCGTCCATTTCCATTTCTACAGCATGAGACTATTTCAGAAATCCTGCTAATTGCCTCACCTTGCCATTCAGCAACCTCACTTAACTTTCTATAAAGTGTCTTGTAATCACCCAGGTCCAATCCCTTGGAAGATGATTGAACAATTTGAGCAGAATCTTTCTTCTTAATGATATCGTGGTTAGTCAAATTGGGGCTCGGGAAGTGCTGCAAATGAGTTTGAGGATCATGCAAGAAAGGCTTCTTTTGATTGCCTTTAGATGCATATATTGTTCCCAAGCCTAAATCAGTAGTGACAGTAATAGCCATTGTTTGGTTTGGAAGGCTTAAGTTTTGAACGGGATACATCAGGGAAGCTGAGCGCTCTCTCTCAATTGAATGACACGGTGATATCTCCAGGGATTGTTTGGGGGTCTCGGCCTTTGTAACCTGCTGTTGAGGAGATAATTTCTGTGCGATTATCTGCATGCCAGAGCTAGAACTTGAGCATGCTCTCTCATTCAAAGAGGAATCTCCACTGCTGCAGCTTCCCTGCACATTATCTGCCATAAAAGGAAAGGCCAGAGGCTGCGGAACTTGCAATCTGGCTAAAGAAACTCCAGGAGTGACTAACATGGAACTCTGATGAGCATGCTGACAATGTTCATCCCATCTTTTCTGCAAGTGCTTAATTTTTTCACCTGATGTTACTTTTACATCCTTGACCTGCACTGAATGGAAGCAGGTTCATATAAAACTCTTACCACCAGTTTTGTAACAAAATTTGAGAAAAGTACTCCCTTTGTCCCCCATATGTAAAGGTGCTTCACATTAAAGAATAGATTTTCAGGGCTGATTAGGTCCAAGTTCAATCAGGTGTGAACAAAAGGTGATATCAAGGGTGTGATTAGAAGTTATCATGTCTAATAAGTTCAGGTCAAGAGAACGCAACATTAACTTCCCCTTTTTTTTTTTTATCATGGCCCAATATAACTTCCAATTTCCTATTAAAGTTGCAGACACGTTCGCTCTCTACCTCTCTATCTGCTATCAAATTACTAGTCTACTTTCAAACGATCATTCTTAATCTTCATGCCTTAAAAATGGGAGGTCAAATATGGGATGGGTGAAGTAAAAGAAATCATACATTATGCAGTAGGCATCCCATATACCCTAAGGTGTTTGGTCCATCATACACCTTTCAGTGTGCACATGCGCATGTGTAAGAGAGTGGGAGGGGGGGGAACCATTATGCTCGAAAAGGAGTTACACACCTGTGCAACGACATCTCCCCTGCTCAAGTCTGAATCTGATCTCTGCAGCCAGGATGGCAAAGCTGCAGAGTGGTGATCATCAGATGGAACAGATGATCCTTCTCTCAGTGTATCCCCAAGCTCTTGCTCGTACTTTTCATTGCATGCATTACAACGAGTGAATGATTGTCTCCCAGCAGTTACAGGAGGTCTGTAGTCAGAAGGTGTTGGAAAGAAACCACCAAAGGGAACAAAGGACCCCATCAAGCTGTAAGTATATCATGTACATGCGACTGTGAGATTCAATAGCAAAGGAGTCAGAAGCTCAATTCCAGACACATTCATTGAATGCTGTGGTGCGTAAAACATGTACATTAGCGACCTCTTTGGTAGATGGTTATAAATGATGGTAATGATTTTGCAAACGAAATCATGTCAATGTCCATGATAACACAAATCCATCTCCAATCATGTGTTTTTCATCGTAATTTCCATATCCACACAATACCACATCCAAACTGGTAATGAGTGCTACTGGAGATTAAGAAGAACAACACATATTTGAAAGTAGAGTTGTATCATCTATGGATGAGATTCCTCTTACAGAACACCCACAATCCATTATCTCTGCCATTTATTACCATCTTCCAAAATAGCCGTAGGGGTTAAACAATATGAAATCCGTTTTTCAAACATTTGATAATTTATGCATCAATATTCACTATTAGGTGATCATCATAATCTGACAATCCAACTTACAGAAGCAAATAACTTAGTTTATTCCTTATGATTAGGCAGGATGAAAGGAGGAAGTATCAAACAATCCAGGGGAGTGAATCAAATGATCCATTTTCAGCCTAAGCAAAATATTTACCAAAATCCCTAGTAAGAAGTTCTTTCTCCAATCATTTGTTAACTAATAAATTTACCACATACCCTGATACACATCACTTCATTCACTCTCAGGAGCTATCTATTTATCATCCCTCAAACGAAAAGCGACCAAAAAATTTTCAACTCTCAAAACATGAACGTATTCCAACATATTCCCATTCTTTCCCTCATTTTCTACTTCCTTGGTTTCTTTTTAATGGTTAAGTTTGCTTCTGCCGTCAAAGTTCAAGAAACTTTAACCAAAAACTCCCATCAATATAAAAATAAAAACACCATTTGCGATCTTGTTGGATCATTTTCAAAATATTAAACTTTTAATGTCTACTAACACGTGATTAAAGATCTTAAAAGAGAAACACAAAGACTAGTATTAACTATTAACTATCATATTTCCTCCCCATGTCACACTAATATTATAATTAAAAACTCAAGTAACAAAATGCAACTTGACTAATCTTGTCCTTCTACTAGCCCAAGATTAACCTTAAAAAAAACCAGCACAATTTCATTTGTACCATTATAGTCTATATATTCATTTTTTCCCGGAAAATTTGTCAATAAATACCATACTTTGGGCACTTTTTTGAAATAAATACCTAAGTTGTCTGGAATTTTATATAAATACCAAGGTTAACTAAATTTTTTTCGAATCACTACCACTTAACGGAATCTTGCAAAAAATGTTAGTTTTGCACCGTTAGTGGCACGTGAAATTATGATTTTGCCCTTCCACCACCACCCCTACCACATTCAACAACCATGCACCATTGCCGCCGCCACCACCCCCACCCACCCACAAATCGACGCACCCACAACACAACCAACTACAAAACCACCACCACCTCCACCCACTCAAAAATTTTACCATCCCGCCACCCTAACCAACTAAGAAACCATCACCACCTCCACCCACCAAAAAATCTACCCACCCCACAATACTAACCAACTATGAAACCACCACCACCTCGTAATGGTGGTTAGGAGAGAGAAGGGGATCGCAAGGGTAGTGAGTTTCGTGGGGTTTTGCTGGTGGTGGTGGACGAGATTAATGGAAGGTAAGAAGGTAATTTCACATGCCACTAACGAAGCAAAACTAACGGTTTTGCGAAAATCTATTAAGTGGTAGTGATTACAAAAGAAATGGCGGAAGGTTGGTATTTACATAAAATTTCAGACAACCTAGGTATTTATATCAAAAAAGTGCCCAAAGTGTGGTATTTATTAACAAAATTTCTTTTTTCCCCATCAAGTTACATGTGACAGCATATATATAGTACACCCCCCAAAAAAACATGAAATCATAGTATGACATAAAACAATTAGACAGAAGATAGCATATAGTACAACATAACACATAGTACACTATTAATATAACAAGCACCAATCCATATGAAACACAAAACACATTAAAAAAAACCACATGTTGTCACATATTAAACAAAAAAACAGGAAAAATAAAATAAAATACTTGTATAAATATAATAAACTCACCTGGATTTAGAACTAAACCCATCATATGAAGATTTAGAAGAAGTTATAGGTAGAGGATGAAGATCCCAATCTTTCTCAACAGATTGAAACTTACCCACAAAATTAGAGTAAGTTTCATAATTACTAGCAAACCCAATCAACCAAATCTTTTTCCCATCAAATTGTACCAAATTACTCAACTTCAAAACCACTTCCTTTTGGTTACAACTATAATCTTTTTCTTCATCATCATCATCATCATTTTCATCAACCAAAACTTTCAATTCTCCCAAATTAATCACAACTTTAAACCCATTATTTTCCACCATTGATTTCACTTCCTTAATCTTCAAATCCAACACTTCACCCCCACTTTTTCCACTAACAAACTCCTTAATCTCATTCTCCAAACAAATTAAGCTACACCCATGAATTCCTACAGGAAACCCATCAAATTTCTTCTTCAAAACACAATCTTTAAACTTTGTGAGTGCATCTTTAGCACATACACCCACAAGTAGAGGATTCTTCTCCTTTCTCTTCACCATCACTTCTCCTATTCTCTTGCAATTCTCATCACTACTAACTTCCCCAAAATACCCCGGAAAATCCATCAAATTACACAGGAACAATGGTGGACATCTCGAACTTGGGCTTGGGCCCGGGCCCGGGCCTGGGCCTGAGCCTGTACCTGGGCTTGGGCCCCACCTTGGTGGGTGTAGTATTGCTAACTTTATCTCGGAGCTCCGAAAACCCGCTTCACCAAATACCCGACTTACAATCGGATCATCTAATATTGATAATACAAAATGCTTCAACTCCACTTTTATCGAAGAAATCGAAATATTCCCATTATTATTATTATTAACACTATTATTGATATTATTATTATTATTATTATTATTATTGGAATTAATAATATTGTTGCTGACGTGTAAGTGATTAAAGTGATACATCTCTGGTTGTCTTCTCTGATTAGCTTGTGATCGTTTGATGGCAGCCATGAGAGAGTTGGAGATAGGAGGGGCAAAATCGTCATTTTCCTGAAGGGTAGTTTTGGAAGAAGGTAAACGATCCAATGAAACGCCGACACATAATTCGAGAGCTCGGAATTGTAGACGTGGCGAATAAGCGGAGCTCCGACAACGTGTGAGAGATTCTCGGAGGAGAGAGATTGATGGTGAAAGTAAAGCTGATACTGCATGAAGCGACGTCGTTTGTGCGTGGTTTCTTCGTTTTGCTACTGATACGGCGTCGTCTAACGCCTTTGCTGCTTCATCTGTTAAGCATTGTCTCGCCGTTGTCACCGCCGTCGGCATCACCTCCGGTGACTTTCCGGCGAAAATAATTCACCGGAAAATAATAATAATAATAATAATAATAATAATAATTTGTGGGTTTAATTGGGAATTTAATTTAATTATGTGGGTATGAGTTAGAATTTGGAAATAATGATTATTTATATGGTGGGAAGAATTGAAGATGAAATAATTTTTGAGTTGTAGAGGGAAATTTAAAAGGAAAGTGAAGAGAGTTTTATTTTGGACCTTTGAGTTTGTCCAGTGAGCAAAAAAACGCTTGGTGAGTATTAGATCCTTCTTTACTGTGTAAAAGATTTTTTTTTAGAAAAATTTGGGGGTTTGCTTTTGTTTTGTTCCCCACCTTACTTTTTGGTTGATGGAACATTTTGTGTTGGGGTTTGATTGAAATTGAAAAATTCTGTTTTGGGTGTGTAATTGTATTAATAGTTGACTTTGTATATTTAGGAGTATTTTACTTCCCTTATACCTCTTTCGTATATATACTTGCATCATTTTCGTAAAATGTATCAAGCTTGGCTTCGCTCACTTGGTGGAGATTCCACCTCATGACCAGATTGACCTCAATAATATAAAAATACAGAGGGAGTGTGATATGCAAGTATAATTAATATATTGATGGAAATTGTGGACACTATAGCGTGATAATGTATCATTTTATTGTGAATTCATTAAATGTTGTATTAATTAGATACTTTTCAATTTTTGACATAAAATGTGAAAAAGATATTGGTTGTTTGTGAGAAGGGAAGAGGTCGTTAAGTAGACAACACTCTTGTAAACAAGAGGGGGGGAGTGAAATGTTTGCAAGTCTCGATTGTACGATACACTAGCTCACATTTATGTGGTTGAATTATGGTTCACTATTAAATTTGATTGGCTTATTAATAAAACAAGGGTGAGTTTATTGTTTTCTAGTGATAAGTTTTGAGTTTATTATGACTTATTATTCCTCGTTACGTTTAAATAAGTATAGATAATCTTATATTCACACAAGTTTCCTGAATTATTACAAGTTTTAACAAGTTTCAAACTTTCAATAAGCTTATATGAGTCTTAACAAGTGGTTTTATATTGTCATTTTCTCTAGTTTCACTAAAGTATTGTTTGCTTGGAATTTTTAAAGTTATGCAAAATTACAGAAATGCAAAATATGTAATTCAAATTTAGAGTCAAAATTCTTATTCTATACCGTGCCTTTCCCCCATAAAATTCTAATGCTATCCTTCTTTTGGAATCCAACCTTTTCAAGTTTTAAAAGTAGATTATATTCTCCATATATGTTGTTAAATTGAAAGTTAAGCTTGTAAATGAAGAAAACTTGAGTCTTGACATTTACTAGTACTACTCTTCTCTTTTTTTTCTAGGTCATACTTGTTTCAATTATGAAATAATTCAATGCACATTTTTGACATTATAATATTTTATCGTATTAGTAGATATTACAAATATATGGTTCTTTTTAAGACAAGGAGAATTCTCTTGTAAGAAGGGTGGATCCTTCTTACAAGGGGTGAGATTAATTGGTGAGAATCAATCCCCTATCATAAGGTCTTACAACCACTAAACCAACCTTGATCCACATAAATACATGGTTATGTGTTATCTTAACTCTTATATATAGTATCAATCTTTTTTTTTGAGCGGAATAGTATCAATCATCTATTACAATAAAACGTTTTACTTTGTTTATATATTAATGAAAACTGTAATACATGAAATTTTTAGATGCCGACGAACTTCTCACTACTCTTATAATATAATGTGGAGATGGTCTTATATTCAATAAAACTATTATATTATGACATAATAAAAATATGACATTCATCGTTGAAATAGAACTTTAATAAAATAAAAAGTTGGACAATAAGTTGGATAATTTGTCATCCAACTGTGTATTATCTTATGATCATCCCTTTTTATTTCTCCAATCGTTTTACCTTTTACCATTAACAAATCTAATTACGTACTTGTAGAATTTTAAAAAGCTTAGAAACTAAACATAGAAATGAATCTAATAAGATATCAAATGATACCGTTTAGTTCATAATCTATGGTACGGTCAAAAGTAATCAAGACATTCCATTCAAGAAAAGCAAAAGAGAACCAATGAAATAATGCTCCAAGTATTTTTCATAGTATATGATCTATGCCAAATATTCCACAACTAGAGTCCAATCTATTAGGAGTATTGTGAAAGAGAAATAGAGGAAAAGAAAGATACTCTTAAAAATGTAAAATGTAAAATGTAAAAATGAGAAATGTAATTTGTACAAAGGCAGATGCCGTGTCCACTTAAAGAGTCCGGTCATCGGGTGGGGCAAAGAAGGCACTTGAGTCGTTGTCTACCTTTTGGGCGTGAAAATGAAACACCTCCTTTCACAGAAAAGCGATCTAATCAAATCATGAATTTGTAAAGACTAAAAGTTTTATTGCATGCTGATAACTGATAAGAGTAGCAAGCTGGGACCTTTTTCCACCACCACAAATTCCCATCTTCCCCACCCATTTTACTTGGGTTATTTCCCCACCTCATTCACTAGACTACTAGAGTATACTATAGAGTGCATTCTCTTCACCTTAAAAAATTAAGTTTCAGGTCCAATAAGTTCAGTTCAGTTCAGATAAGTTCAGTTCAGTTCAGATAAGTTTCAATCAGGTCCAATTAGGGAAATAAGTTCCAATCGGGTCCAATAAGTTCCAACCTGCGGTGCGATGAGTTCAAATCGTGCCTAATAGGGACCAATAAGTTCCAATCGGGCAATAAGTTTCAATCGTGCCTAATCAGGTCCATAAGTTCCAATAAGGTCCAAATAGTCAATGATCAATAAATATTTGTATTATTGTCCATTATTTTATTATTCATATCACTATTATATGATTATGTTATTATTAGAATTTTAATTAAAGTACCACAATGATTATATCGTATTATACTTGTATTATTGTCTATTATTTTATTATTCATATTACTATTAGCTGATTATATTATTATTAAAAAATATTATAATCATGGTTAAATAAGGTTAACAATAATAATATCATAATTACAATATTTTGCAATTCGTCTTTAAATAACTAGAGATAACATGTTTTAGATTCTAATAACAATGAGTTCTACTACTTTAGTCATAAAACTAAGTGGAGTGAGAGATAAATTTTTCCATATGTGGCAATTTCTCACTTGTTAGCAATAAATGTTAATCAGCTTTTGGTTTTCTACTAGTCTTTATGAAATCAAAACAAGACTATTAGATATATTATTGATGAAAGTTATGTATAGACAAGTATATAAATAGTATATTTTTTTTTGTTAAATTGTTTATCATAAGAGATAATTATTAATAATTATTTTTTTAAAGGGCGAATTTTAATAATTATTACTTCATAATAAATTTTGAGGGGTAGTATTTACGTTAGGGGTAATATTTATGTTATTACTCATTAATTTTTTTGTCTAATAAGGTCAAATAAGTTCCAATTAGGTCCAATAAGGTCTAATAAGTTTCAATCAGGTCTAATAAGGTCTAATAAGTTTCAATCGGGGCCAATAAAGTCTAATAAGTTCCAATCGCGTCAATAAGTTTCAATCGGGTCCAATAAGTTCCAATCGGGGTTCAATCGGGTCCAATAAGTTGAATCGGGTCCAATCGGGTTTAATAAGTTCCAATCGGTTCGGTTCGGGTCCAATAAGTTCGGTTCAGATAAGTTCAGTTCAGTTCAGGTCCAATAAGTTGAAGAGAACGCACCCTAAAAGTTTTCGATAAGTAGTTGTAGTTTGGCTGAACATAAGATATCGGAGTATTATTTGTTACATAGTAGTTTGAGTTTTTAGATTATAAAATTTATTTAGTTAATCATATAATTAAAACCGTTTAATAACTAAAGTTTCACTCTTTTTTTCCCGAATGGTGAGGAAAAAGATTTTTGGAGACAAAAGAGTATTACAATTATTATTAAGTAAATTCAAAGAAAGAAATTGCTCAACATTGGTGACTCAATCCACTGCTTGAATAGATCTTATGAGCTAGTGATACTTTGTCTTTTAGCTGATAAAATTAGTTCAGTTAAAAGAAATCATTCAAGATGATCTACAATAAAAGTCAAAATCTAATAATAAACACTCCAGTCTGTTTTTTGGATGAAACGTCTTCATAGTAATGCCAAAATTTGACCATAAAGTATTATTAACAACTTTTGATTTTATCATGTGTGATTTTGTTAGATTTGTTCCAATTCGTATTTTTAAAATATCAAATTTTCATAATTTCTGCATATACATGATAAGAAATTTGGCTAAGAAGTTGCCTCTTTTTGTTTCCATAGTTTAAATTAAGGCAACTCTCCTTAAAAGGGAGAAAATTGGAAAAGATATGTAGTCGTCATAAACTACAAATGCTTAGCTAAGCGTTTATGTATGAACAAGTCCATTAAAAATTAAAACTAGGTTTGAGCAAAAGTGTGTGAAAATGAAATATTAGCACTTTGCATTTTCTATCGGCTTTCTAAAGCACTAGCGTACGATTTTGATGATAATAGCCACTGTGGTTTTTCGTTTTCTCCTCTTTCTCAGTGGCACTACCTTAATTTTGGGCCCATTGTGCATCTAGATGGTTTTTAAAGAAAACACTTTGTTTTGACGGAATCTAAGTAATCTGACCTAGTTGATCGACGTAGAAAAATAATTGAGTTGATATAATTATGAAATTTCTCATGATTGTTGTTAAGAAATGCATGTAAAAATCTACATTCACTCAATTTTAAAAACATTTTACTCCAATCAAATGACTGAGAATTCAGAATTTTATATTTTTTTTATATTTAAAATTGCAGCAGTGAGTTAGTGACGTTGTCTTATGATTTTTTTTTATTTTTAGAAATATGCTTATATAATGCCAGGAATCATTCCAAGGCTCTTGAAAATGTACCGGATAAAAAACATGGATGAGTCCTGAAAAGTTCTGAAGTGATATTGAAATAGCCAATCAATTCGAAAAATAAATCGATATTTTCAGACAACTCTGAAAACCGGATCGAAAAGGGTCCCCATAGGATGCATTTTGGGGTCATAGGAGACGAAGTAAAAGCATATATGCCTTAGAATGAGCATATGGTGGCCTTCGGAGCCAATTTAGGGTGGAATAGAAAATATACAATGAAACAAATTGTGAAAAGCATTTTGAGACAATGTATCTCAACCGCGCGAGAGTCATCCCAAGGCATGAGAATTGTACAGGCGTTTTTATAAATAATATTGACATGCTAAGATAAGTCGAGAAATACCCAAAATAGCCAAAATTACAGGCTATATAATGCATGCTTTAATTTATAACATTTCTCGGTCCTAAACAGCATACTCCATAGGATACATCTTGGGGTCAGAGGGGGGACATTTCAAAACTAATATATACCTTAGAACATGCTCATATATGGCCATATATGGTGACCTTCGGAACCATTTCAAGGTGGTATTGAAGAATTGCAAAAACATGTTGTGGAAGGCATTTTGAGGTAATGTATAGGGCACATTAACCACTTGGAATCATCCAAAGGCATCTCATGTCCATCGGAAGAGTCTCGGATAAAAAAACATTTATCTACAATGTCCACAAATCCGAAGTAGCCAAAATTGAAGACTATTTAAGCACTTTCAAGTTTCAAACATTCATGGGGACCGCATAACAGACATCCTAAGGTTATATGCATGAGGTCATTTTAAAGCATATTTATGCCTTAGAATAGGTATATGGTATCCTTCGGAGTCATTTCGTGGTAAAATTAGAAAATACAAAACAAGTCCTGGAAGATACTTTTTGAGTCATTATTTTAATTGATATCTATAATCTTAGGCATATTAAGAATTTTCATACCAATATACCATACATGTAGTATTTGCATGGTTATCCTTTACGTCTTCTTGATGTCATTGGCCTATTGCCATTTCGTTTTCCCTTAGCTTTGTTCCACGTAGAACACGATATCTTAAGGCAAATAAAAAAAAAATTGAGAGCATTTCTTATTCAAGGATATACCAGAAAGTCTACCTTGTAAATAAGGGTTTCTGTTGTACGTGAAAGACATACATTACGCATTTACGCTTATACTCTTGTTAATTCGTTCCTCAAACTTAATCTACTTTTCTTATTTATCGATACTTGAAGATTTTCCACTCATAATTAGTTCAACTTGTAGTAAAACTTTTACCTCTTTTTTCCTTTGTCCCACAAATGGATCCTTTGGTCAACTAGAATAGTAGAACACACTTATATCTCAAAACAACTTTATATCTTTTACCTAACACTTTTTTATTTATGCTCAATATTCACGGTTTCTTGTGATATAATAAGTGAAAAGAAATTTGAGGGTACAATTTCATAAAATCATACCTATATACTGACATAACCAGAAAAAGAAAAAACAAACTGCCTTCAAATGAAGGAGAATCGAGCTAATAGTCGACTATATAAAATTTGAACACCTAGAGTTGATGAATAAAGCAAAAATTTACGTTGGCTCACTAATATTATTAGTCTCCTTGAACTCCTATTAGTTTGTACATAGTACATCACCATTGGGTTTCTATAGCAATTTTTTAATGGTAATAAGGAGAAAGATCCCGAGTGATCAAACCTCAATCCTCAAGTTTTTTTCCCCAATAATTACGGGTCAAATGCCTAAGAGTAAGAAGATTCATACTAAAAGCACATTCACTTGTTAGGATTCGAACCTCATAAGTCATATCTCGAGGATACTTGGTAAATGGTAAGATGCTTACCAAATAAGTCAAGTCGTAGTCCGTGGATTTGCATGGCAATTGTGTAAACGAAGTAGAACCTTTGATGAATTGGTTTTTGTACGTCTCAACTCTCAAATGATGTATAAAGTACGCTTATTATAAATTTTAGTCCCCTTATTTGGTTGGAATCTTATCTCCTTTGTCCCAAGAAGAGAGGGGACCAAAACTTGTATCCGTTGTGTGGAAAATATTATAGTTGTATGATTGTATCTAGTAGAAAAGGGTAAGTATTAGTTTTTTTTTGTATCGAGGAGTATTATTGTTTATCAAACTTTATAGATATTATATCTCTATCGAACTATATTAATTATATAGGACATTTCAAGACTGGTCACGTGAATATTGATACTTTAATAAATATAATTTGTTATTGTCGCATTACCTTAGATTAATAAAACTTTTGTCTTGACTCTTGAGAGAATATCCTAATGAAGTATAACCTACTACCTTACCCTTATTTTGAAAACTTTTTGGTACTTTTTATAAGCTCACAAACAAGATATTACATTGAGTTAACCTTAAAGACCCCGTAAATAATCAAGTCATTAAACACAAGTTGCGCCAAAAGCCTTCATACACATCTGCCTCCGCGTCACACATCTATCACGTCTCTCCAACCTACCTACAAGAGGTCGATACCTATTTCTAAATTGAATCATAAATTTGTCGTCATACAAAGTAATTATCATCAACTTTATTTAGTTCTAATTTATCTTAGAACACAACCCACAAATCACAATAAGTTACAAAACCCCCTAGTGCATCTAAGGCTCTGTTCTTTTGGACTGAATAGAATTGAACTGAACTGAATTTGTCTGAACTAAACTGAACTTAATTTGTCTAAACTGAAGTGAAATGAATGAAAATTGTGAGAGGAAACTAACTGAATTGAACTGAATTTTCATTAATTTAGTCTAAAAGAACAGAGTCTAAATAATCTACTACTTTAGAGAAGAGACATAGAACATGAGCGCGTGGGGTAAGACAATCACATCAAAAAACGAAGTGTCCTTTTCAATCATAAATCCGTAGGCAAAATCAGAGATTTTCAAGATCTTTACAAACCAGTCACGATGTCCACGGCGCAATCAAGAAGAAGAGGAAGACAAATTCCACACGCGCTAGTAATCTGCGTCATCTACAGTTACGCCCACAAACGTTTTAACTAGTGTGAGTGTCTAGTAGGATTTACTATTTAGGATTTAGGAAGAGATTTTTATTTATTTTTCGTATGCCCACCAGGCCACCATCAAATTCATAGGCTTTAATTGGTGTAGGCTGTACCTGTTTTTGATAATGGCTTATCAATGAACGAGGAATGATAAACCACTATCGGATATATGTTTGCAAACATATATCCAGGGCAAAATTGGTAATTTTGCCAATTATTTCACTTAACCCAAAAAACAATCATTAATTAAAAAAGTTGGTGTGACACTTTGTCGAAAAAAAATGAACCCATGTTTGTGTATTTGAAACCCCTGCTTATTGTTAAACCAACCCTGTTTATGTGTTTGAAACCCATGTTTTTGTTGCTTAACTCAACCCACGTTTTTTAAAAAGAAACACTGTGATATTCGACATAAAGCGTGTCATATCCGACATAAAGAAAAAAGTTGCATTGATTTGCGTGTCCCATTCAAATTTTTCCCCCAAAAGTACATTTGATTATTGATACGAACACACGTGTTTGTGTATTTAAAACCCCGATTATTGTAAACCAACCCACGTTTGTGTGTTTGAAACCCATGTTTGTGTTAACTCAACCCCTTGTTTGTGAAAAAAGAAACATGTGATATTCGACATAAAGCATGTCATATCTCGACATAAAGAAAAAGTTCAGATTGATTTGCGTGTCCCATTCAAATTTTTCCCCAAAAAGTACATTTGATTATTGATACGAACCTACATGTGTATTTAAAACCCCGATTATTGTAAAACCAACCCACGTTTGTGTGTTTGAAAACCCATGTTTGTGTTAACTCAACCCCTGTTTGTAAACATGGGTTCATTTTTTTCGACAGTGTCACACCAACTTTTTAATTAATGATTGTTTTTTGGGTTAAGTGAAATAATTGGCGAAAATTACCATTTTGCCCTGGATATATGTTTGCAAACATATATCCGATAGTGGTTTATCATTCCTCATCAATGAACCTCACTTTCTACAAAAAGTTAACACCTTTTTTCAATAATTTTGTTAAGAAAAAAATATACTATTCTAGGTTTATTTTTGATTGCTTGATTTGGAATTTTACAGTAGCCGTTAGTTTCACTATATTTGGTCATAAAAGAGGAAACTGTTTAATTTGCTCTTTAGTTGGCAGACCAAAGGAGAAAATAGACCAATCTTTGCCTTTGCCTTTGCCTTTGCCTTTGCCTTTGCCTTTGCTTTTTTGGGTTACTATAAAGAGGGTACTACATGGTCTCTAGCCTTCTATAAGGAGAATTCCCTTTGAGAAATCATCTATAAAGATCATGGCTTTTCTATGTGTTAGTGGATGTTGGAACATTACTATACTTTAGGGTTTTTGCCCTTTCCAAATTGTGGAAATTGAGTTGTGTTTAGGAAGGGAAATCAAATGTTAGAAAGAATACTATGAGGCAACATTAATTGGAATAGTGCATATTGTACCACACATGGTTGTTAGCAATAATTTGAAGGTATTGTTATGTAAACGTTTAATTGATGATCAATTGTTGACATACTGACGTATTTTTGGCTGTTTAATTGACTTTTTTTACAATTTGCAGTATTACTTGTTTGTAATGTCTACTTTATAAGAAGATGTTTGATGAAGTTGATTGTTGGTTCTTAGCTATTACTCCAATATGTAAATAGTAACTAACTCAACCTTTGCTTAAAGTCATAGACTAGTTAAAACGGTTGACCAAAAGTCATTTGTTAAACAAGGCAAAAGTTTATTAAGGACTCGTTGGCATCACTGTCAGTTTTCACTTTTTCGGTTTTATGAATGTAAAAGTATATGAGATAAGGGGGTATAATAAAGTTTTTCAGGTTTTCAAATATTTGTTTTTGATTTCTTGTTGAGCCCCGGTGAGTGTCCAGTGCGAGGACAGCCCAGAGGAAAAATACTTCTTACTATGGAGTTCCCGAAAGGGGCCCCCTCCAAAAAAAAATTATACTCCAAAACTTTATCGTATAAAATTATTATTCATTCAAGCTTTGACTAAGTATATATGATGCTCCTACATCATCAATAAAGAAAGCTCCGTACCACATAACTACATAAGTGGTGAAATAAAACATTTTTTTAAGAGTGATGAACTAGAAAAAAAAAAACACAATGCCTAAGTAACAAGAAAGTATTTTCCGATTGATAAATAATGGGTGTAGCAATTTATACTATTTCAATGTAAAATGTTTGAGAAATGATGCCTTATTTTCTAAAACAACAGTAAATGAAATTAATACTAAATCTTGCTAAGATAGTCCACTCAACATGATCGATGAAAATATATAGACTTAATAAAATGTGATGAAGAGAGACACAGTTGTAAATTTTCTATCCAATGAAATCACGTCAAATTTTTCATGATTGTACACTAGATAATGCGACAATTTTTTTTTGGGAGGAATCATAAAATACAAATTTCACAATACTAGTATGATTTATGATATCAATATGTCAAAAATTGCTCTATTTCAACCATATACATGTCTGTCTTTGGTACGGTGAAATTATTCCACTTTTGAAAAACATTCTTTTGTTGTGACATGCATATATACTTTTAACTTTTCCCTCAAGATGAAAAATTGTAGAACAGTTAAAATGACAATTAACCAAGGAAAACAAACTCATTTTGGACGACTTTGAATGTGAGAAGATAAGATGTCAATGGCAAATAATGGGGTATCAAATGTGACCTTTGTGAAGTGCCAAAACACCTTTAGAATGATAGCGTGACATCTTGCCATTTGCCAATCTTTGATATATATTCCTTGGTTAAGCATATATTCAATCTTCCACTAACTTCATCAATACAGTATCTTTTATCACACCTTTTTGCTAAGTCCTATCCTTTTCCAAACAAAACACTTAACAAGTTGTCCTTGAGATCTTTTTCTTTGGGATTGAAGAGATGTAGAAAGTAACTAACAATTACACAAAAGGAAAAGACCAAAGAAAACGAAGATTGGGTGATTAGTTGATTACAGATCTAGCAGTAATAACGACTAATGAGGAAAACATGAAAGTTACTAGTTAATGATACTTCAGTAATTTTATAACTTGTTTGTTTTTGTAATTTTTGCATTTGTTATGTGTTTTCTTTGAAATATCTAGATTATATTTTAAATAATTACGATTAGCTTACATAGGTCTAGACAAAAAAACATAATATAGTCAGTACTCAGTATTTGATTTACGTCATAACTAGTGAATATCAGGATTCTCTCAATCTCTTATTCTCCATTTTCTATCTTCATTATAACGCATTTCTAGAAAGATATGGAGCAAATGCAGTTTCACGTCATCAATATCAGCTTCATACTTTACCAACTAAAGCTTATCAACATAAGATTATAAGGTTTGTTAGATGCTTATACATCCTTATCAATTATCTTGGTTTACTTTAAAGGCAACATTATTCACACATGAAACAAAAACAAAAAGGATTCTAATTTTCAAGTTGAAAGGTATTGACTCCTCAAAAAAAAAGTTGAAAGGTATTGATCACAACTTAGAAGCTTTAAGATCAAGCACTTTACTTTTAGTTAGAATAAACGACTCAAAATTCCTCAAATAAGTATTTTTTGTGCTCCTTTTTCCTCTCCACTAAGTCAGCAAAGTTCCCCTTAGTATTTCCACTTTTACACATTTTTGATGCAAAAAATGGTTGCTTTTCTTGCAACGGCATTGACATATTACAACTCACAAGCATATCTATTATTGACTTTAAAGAAAAATTTCCTTTTTATTGTTTGGTGATTTTCACAAATCATATTAGGATCCGAGACCATAATTCTATACAAAAATTTCCGTACAACGAATTCAAAGGAATCTTATATACTATTGATTTATTGATCACTAGAATCAAGGAAAAAATGAAAAAGTAGGAGAGAGAGAGGAGAGGAATTATAAACAGTGAGGAATAAGAAGTACAAAAAGTAAATAAAAAACAGAGGAAAGAGAAAAAATGGGGTAGTGGGGGTTTTAAGTAAGTTAATTTATTTTGTGAAATGGACCACACGGGATAAAAGTGAAGATTATTGATTGGACATTTTACCTTATATAGATAAAGTAACAGAATAACCATTCAAAAGGAACAACCCGAAAGGAAAGTGTGTAGATTAAAAAGGAACGGAGGTAGTAGAAAGTAAGTGCTTTAATTTCTTCCTTCTAAATCAAAGCAATATGTGGTGTGGATGGACAAGGCTACTAGTTCAGCTTTAGTCTCTATTTGTGGGATAGTATCTCAAATCGATTCCAAATGCGTTCAAGCAAGCTCTTATGTGTCTACTGTCCAGCCCATGATTCGATTGGCTAATTTTTTTGAACATACAAGCAGAAAAACATATATTAACAACGACTAATTTGGACATGGGTGGGATACTTGGACACTTTCTTTGCTAAAAATTGAAAAAGTTCCAAGAAATAACCAAGTCGACACTTGACACGCACCGTGTCGATACGGGTATCTCGAGTCCGAGCAACTAACATAGTTTTACATAAAATACTAACTCTTAAAAAAAATTATTGTTGGTGGCGAAATCCTAACTCCACCACTACCTATATATATGGCTATATAACAGAGGCCTTAAATTTCTATTTCGCCCCGAGCCTACAAAATATCAGGAACGGCCCTGCGACTAAGAATATATGAGCAAAACTTTTAAGCATATTGTTAGCTAGCACGTTACAAAAAAACTTCAGTATGCTCGCAACAAACAAAAACTTTAGTATGCGAATATAATTCAAGATGCTTATACTTGGAGTATATGTTTATAATTATTAAACTATGTGTCTAAAATAATTCTATGAACACAAAGCTATCACAATATTAGCACACAAATATAAAAACTTACTATCATGTTCTAAAATTTTACTTATATGTTCAAAATAAATAACATTTATATTCCAAGAACACGAAGACATCATAAAAATAACATACCAATATAATTATTTTACTATACTCCCTCCTGTTTTTATTAGTTTATCCACTTTCCTTTTTAGCTTGTCATTTATTAGTTTATCCGCTTTTCTTTTTCCTGTTGTGGAATGGTCATACCAATTTTATAATATTATCTTTACACTAAAGTTTGTCCTTTTATTACCCACATACATTTTTTTTTGAAAGAGAAATTTCATTAATTGAAGGTCAAACGACATCTACAATAGGTATTAAAGAAAAACAAGATACAATTAAACAAGACTAAATCAAATTCGTCTTCGAAGAAACGACAATGAACCAGATCGAGCAATACAACGCAGCCCCTTGTATTTGCTGAATCAAGCAGCTATTGATGAGGAAGTCTATCATTCGGATATAGTTTGGGAAGAACATTCTTGATCGAGTCAGGTTGACCGCATCCGAGATTCCAATACCTTCATGTTGAGTCTCGAACTTCAACCAATGAGAATAATTTCTCATACCTAAAAACAAAAGAACCATACTCACAACTCCCATAACAGAGTTTGAGAAAATCTCATAAAGAGAGACTAATTTATTAAACAAAACAAGAAAATGAACTAAAAACTGAAAATAAAAGGGGAAAAGGGGCTTACTATGGATGAAATCATCCACGATGTTTAATTGAATCAATGAAAAAGGGTAGATGAGATTTAGAGTTTGAGAGAAAAAAAAAAGAGAGAGGCGGTTACAGAGAAAATACCCTTACATTATTACCCACATACATTATTTACAATAAATTAATACTTTCCCTTTCCTTCTATGACCCACATACATATTTTACCTAAAACTTTGCCCCCCTAAAAAGGTAGCTAAACTAATAAAAACCGGAGGGAGTATCGTGAATATTCGTGATCCCGGGTCCATGATATAACGACCGGATATATTATATTTGCTAGTGAGTAGTGGGCGGATCCAAGAGGGTGCAATATTGTATACACCAAGCCCAAATCCCACCCAAAAAAATGAAGCCTAAATTAGAAAAAGAAAAGCCCACATTTAAGTATAACAACATTCGGGTTTTTTTTCCCCCTTAAACCCCCCTCTCTCTCTCTCTCTCTCTCTCCGTCGCTCCACAGGTTTTAGATCTTGCACCGCCGCACCGGAACCACCGCTCGCCGCACCGGAACCACCTTCGTCTCACTGGAACATCTACTCGTCGCACGGGAACCTCTACTTGTCGTACAGGAAACTCCGCTCGTCGTTCGTAAGCTGTTTATGTTGTATGCTTTTGTGCTTTTGAGCTTAAATGTTCAATTAGACAATTAGATGCTTTTGTATTAGTTATTTACAAAATTCTGGAATTTTCAAATTGTATGTGTATGAGTGTATCTTTGTATTGTTCGTATTAGAGTAATTAGACTATTAATTCTCTGATTGTGTGTTTAGTCTGAAATGCTAGAGTAGGAAATTTATTTTGATTGATCGTACCCAAAAAAAATAATCAAAGATTATGTCTTTCCAGTTTAAGGGTTTTGCTAATTAATTATATGTGTAATTTGATTTTGTTTAGTATATTTTTTCTTCCAGGAGATAAAAATGAAGCTTTATCGGGTAGCAATAAGGTCTGTGAGTAATGGGTTCTATCATCATCAATTGAATCGGTCCATGTTTGTCAGGAACATCTTCACCAACTTAAATTCTGGTAAATTTATTTGTGAGACTTTTTTCTTTGTTTATGTATGTGAAGAATTGAACCCTTTATTTAATTTTTCCAATTTCATGTTGAAAATTCTAGCTCTAGGGTTATATTGTGCTAGCAAATGTTTTCCTTTTGACCCTGTAATTAATTTTAACTACTTCCTCAGTAACATAATAACCGCAACAAATGGGTATTATTTGTGAGGTATAAAATATTTATTTGTTACAGTTATTTTGTTACGAAGGAAGTAGTAATTTTCTTTTGAGAAACCTTGCGTGCTCGAGTTTCATATGATGAGTCCCTATTTTGTCTGAAGTTTTCGTGGGAAGTTTAGATTTGGGTGGGTATTATGGAGAATCAACAAGGATTTACAGTGTGAAATGATTTTAGATCATAGTAGTTTGGTATGGACTAAGAAACAAAAATATTTTTTAATGAGATTATGTTGAGGATGCAGCAATGGATTTTTGTGGGGGTAATTAATCTACTAAATGGTGCATTAGAGTTTTAGAGTCATTTTGGTGGGTTCATGGAGTGTGGAGATTGCTGTTTGGAATCGTGCGAAGGAAAAGTATAATATTCTATTTTGCCCGTTATATGCCACCTCAAAGTGAGACCCTTCTATGATGTTGGTAGTTTTGTTTTGGTATTTCTTATTCTATTGAAGCTGTATGCTGCAATACTACATATGAGAAACCTTGTCCACCTTTTTGTAATGCTTCTTTTCAGTAGGTCATGGCAATGACGAGAACAAGGATACCAATTCATCTGAGTCTGCTGATGGCCTCTCAAGTCGCATATTTGGCAAATTCTCTGATGATAGTTCCAATGCTTTCTTCCGAAGGCTTGACAATGTGAAGAAGGCTCAGTATGGACCGGGCATGAATTTTAATGTTGGTGGACAAGACCAGTTAGGATATGATAATACTTTCAGTACATTGAAGGATGGGATGGAATGGAAATTGAAGGAGGCAGCTAAGTACTTTGAGCTCAACCCAGATGAGGTTGTGCAAGAAGATTATACCTATAGAACAGACATGAACTTCAAGAGTGGTATGACGTATACCCCTGAGGTATGTGGCAGAAGACTTGAGATATTTGACTTGTAGGTATCGCAGTTAAGGTGTTAAGCCAGCTTCTGCTTGTTGAATTTAAGACCAGATCTCTGATATGTACCTCTAGAATAGTGTTTTATGCAGTATTATTTATTTTAAGATCTTCTCGCAGCCTCGCTCATTTATTTTTCCTAGGATTGTTCCTGCATCTCTGCTGTGACATATGGTTACCACTTACCAGCTGTGAAATTGGGACTGTCAAGGAGCTAAAAATGTCCTTGGTCCTATGTTACTTAAGCTCGTCATGTCACCTTGAGAACCTGTTTTAGATACTTGACACTCTCATACATGGATACTTGAAACTCCATTCTGGGGCAGAGCATATTGTTATTTGATGGAATGGCTGAGTCTTACACTTACCAATTACCATGTTTCTCCTCATAGCAAGTTTGATTGCCTGATTGACACAATTTTGGTCTTTGTGCTTTTTATCATTGTAAATTTCAGCTGTTAAATTGTTTCACTGTTGCAGGATCTCGATCTTAGGAAACCAGGAGTTTGGAAACCTAGCAAACGAGGCGAGTTTCAAGTAACTACAGAGGAGGTTCTCAGGAAAGCAGATTTCCGGGTATGTATCTAATTATCTTTATTTATTTATTTTAAATTGTTTGTTGCGAGTGAAAATTATCTCTCTTGCTGGTGAAACCTTTTTCTACAAATCATTAATAGTATGTTTGGATAGGGGAATATGGAGGGGAAGGAAGAGAAGGGAAAGGGAGAGCAATATTTTCTCTTGTTTGGATACAACATGGGGGAAGGGAAGGGAATGGGAAGGATCCATTTCCCCTCCTCTCTTAATAAACCAAAATTATCAAATCCTTCCATTGTTGGAAAGATTTGGAAGGAAAAAAGGAAGCTCACTCTTACCTCCCTTCCCTTCCCTCCCTTTTCTTTTTCTCCACCATTGCTATCCAAACATAGTGTAATAAGATTGACAATGGAACTAGTGGTGGATGAAGTCTCTGAAACATATATGACTATTTGGTGCAGAATGTGAGATTCCTTGCCAACTTTCTGACAGAGGCTGGAATACTCAATAAGAGGAGCAAGGTAAAATGTTGTCCTTGTATTGGCTAAATTAAATTTTCCATCTAGAACTTGAATTCTGAACATGAGTACCTTTGTCTACTATGAAGACTGGAATTAGTGCTAAAGCCCAAAGGAAAGTTGCTAGGGAGATCAAGACAGCCCGAGCTTTTGGATTGTTGCCTTTCACAACGATGGGGACAAAACAATTTGCATTTGGTATAACGATGGAGGATCGTGATGAGGATTTTCAGTCGGACGGGTACAGGAACCGAGTTGATGATGATGTTCAGGATCCTATCTCGCAACCTGTCTAGCTTCCTAGTAAGGGATGATGCTTTATATGGCCGTAGTGATGCATCGATACTTGTTTTTGCTTTTGATTCTTTCTGTATGGATTACTTGCAATGTCACTTGTGGTTCGAGATCCTTCTGTAGAAAATCTTTGTTACATGTTTGAATAATGAAGATAACCTGAAATTTCTTGTCAATGAACGCGCTCTTGTTACACAAAGTTATACCTTTGCGCTGTACTAATATGTTCTTCATTGAATGTTGTCATCTTTCAATTGAATCTACTCTTCCATTTTTACTTTAGGCTGCTTATTGCTGGTCTTAGTATTTAGGTTTTAGTTTTCATTATTTGTTTGAATTTATATTTGTAGCTTTCATCGTTCTCACGTAAATGCTTTTCGGCCTTCGTCGATGTATTATTCTTGACTTTTGAGTTGTTGCCAAAGAGGGATGATAGGCCTTGCATAGTTGCATTGAGCGTGAACTCTTGGTCCATACGTAGGGAATTTTTTAGAGTTTGGCATATATAGGTAACTAAATAGTTTCTTTCCTTAACAAATACTGCTGAGTTCTTGAGTATAATAGGTATTTTTGGGAGTGAAAAAAAAGTGTGGACTCCATAATCCATGCGTGCGTTGTGCTGGGATAATAATTTCTCCGTTGGAAAATACTTCTTGGTAAGCTACTACTAGTCAAAGCATGGTTAGAGAGAGAGAATTTAGTAGCTGTCTGTGATGTTCCCAAGTTAGCTTCTTGTTTGGCCTTTTTATTTTAAAACTAGAAAACCAAGGCCATATTTGCTCACGACATGGTCTTCTATTATATTTCATATTGTTAAGAACTTAAAAATAATAATATGAATTATCAAAGAATTCGTGCAGGCCACTATAAACTCTTCCCCTCTGTAACACCCAGTTCTTTAATTTGTCAAATCTACCTGAATATTTTTGGACAATTCTGATGGTTGCTAATCCAGTTCTCTAATCCAATCAATTCAAGATTTCAACCTAGCCTTTTTTGCTATTCTCTCAATGGGTCTACATTCATCTCTTTCATTCTCTATGTTCCTTGTTCGATCGTTCTTCTCTTACTTTCTTCCATGCCTACAATCTATTTTTCCTTGATATTCATTTTTTCCATGAAGAAGAAAGCTTTCTGCTATGTCTTCTTCCTTCGGATGGTGTCTGTCCTTTCTTGTTATCTGGGTCTTCTTTTCCTTCTTATTTCTACCAAAGTCAGCAGCCTTGGCTCCTCTTCTACTATAGCTGTAATCTACGGTTCTAGCACCGTTGTGTGTGGCATACTTGCCGGAAAATCTTCCCAGGGGATCCAATGCTATCAACAGGGCAATATATTTTCTGTCCTACCAAACATCTCGTATGAAGCCGTTTCTGGCGGGAAGGACTTTTTCTGTGGTCTGGCTTCTGGTGGGTCTGACCTCTTTTGCTGGGACACAAGGTTTTCCAACACCAGTTCTTTCCGTGGCAAGAGACTTTACCATAATACCCGTTTCCCTTTGACTGATCTAGCAGTTGGAGATGATCAAGTTTGTGCAGCGCAGGCCAGAACAGGGAATGTTCGGTGTTGGCTAAGAGAAGGAAGATTTTCTCTCCTTTCCCCAACTTTGCCACCTGAAGGAGAAACTGATTTCCTTGTTATTACATCAGGTGAAGGGTTTTCCTGTGGGATAGTGAAAGATGAGAGGAATGTATTGTGTTGGGGTAGAAGTGGGATTGGAGACTTTATTGAGAGAGAGTTTGGTAATCTAGCAATGTTAAGCTTAGTTGCTGGGAAATCTCATGTTTGTGGGATTTCTATGTCAGGGGTATTAATCTGTAAAGGGGACAATGATTCAGGCCAACTTGATATCCCTTTCGATAGCCTACCGTTTCATTTTTCCGAGCTTGCTTCTGGTGGGACTTACTCCTGTGCTTTACAACGGAGCAATGGCTCGGTCATCTGTTGGGGCAATGGAGGAAATACATCAGCTATCATTGATCAGAAAATTGAGACACTCTCATTTCAGTCAATTGTTGCTGGTGTAGATTTTTCCTGTGGTTTAAAAGTTGGCGATTTTACCCTCCATTGCTGGGGTCCAGGTTGGTCTGGTATGTTTAATACGTCACTTCCATTGCCAAGTATGATTCCTGGAAAATGTGTCCGAGGATCATGTCTACTTTGCGGTGTATTTCCGGGTTCAGAGTCACTCTGTAGTGGTGAGGATATGCATATATGTAGATCATGTGTAATTGAGCTTCCATTTTCATCAAGCTGGCCTAGAAGGAATAATTTAGTGTCACCAGAAGTTTCGGCTCAGCCTACACCATCACCAATGGCAAATTCACCATCATTTCCGATTGCATCATTACCATCTGACCAGGATGAAAAGCACCGGCCTCTCTGGGCATATGAGATATTTGGTTTTATTGGTATCATTTCTGGAATGCTTGCTCTTGGTTTTTTTATCTATACCCTTTGTAGATCAAAGTCCTCAAGAGGTGGGAAGGTCCAAAATGATATGAATCATAAGGTACTTGCTTCTATTGGGAGTAACGATACTGGTGATTCAGCTTTTATAGCAAGTAATGCTTCAAGTGCACCTCAGTCAAGATCATCGTCAATCACACAGTTTAGTTCTATGACCTTGGGGTGTACGAGGAGCTGGGATTATTCATCAAAGCACGTGGAGAAGTCTGAGGTCTTCACTCTAACTAAGCTCGCTGCTGCTACGAAAAACTTCTCCGTAGAGAACAAGATTGGGAGAGGGAGTTTTGGGACCGTGTATAAAGGGAAACTTCCTAATGGTTGTGAAGTGGCCATTAAGAGGGAAGAAATTTGCACCCGAAAGGATAGAGGAAACGCTTTTGAGTCAGAATTGATGTTCTTGTCTCGCGTTCACCACAAGCATTTGGTGGGTCTAGTTGGGTTTTGTGAAGAGAAAAATGAAAGGCTTTTGGTTTATGAGTATATGAGTAATGGAGCGCTCCATGATCACTTACATTGCAAGAACACGCCGCAGAGTAGTAGCATTAGCCCGTTGAATTCTTGGAAGATGAGAATCAAGATTGCTTTGGATGCTGCAAGAGGGATCGAGTACCTTCACAATTATGCGGTGCCACCTATAATTCATCGAGATATCAAGAGTTCAAACATCCTTCTCGATGCAAATTGGGTTGGAAGAGTTTCTGACTTTGGCTTGTCTATGAAGGGTCCCGAGAATAAGGAAGGGAGCATGTCAATCAAAGCAGTTGGGACACTAGGGTATATTGATCCAGAGTACTATGTTCTAAAAGTTTTGACAACTAAGAGCGATGTGTATGGTTTTGGGGTGGTTTTGTTGGAGCTTTTAACGGGAAAGAAGGCTTTATTTAAGGAGGGCGAACAAAGGGGTCCCACGGGGGTGGTGGAGTACACGGCTCCCTTCATCGTGGCAGGGGAAGTGTGGAAGGTGTTAGATAAGCGGGTAGAGGTGCCGGTGATGAACGAGTCTGAGGCCATTGAGCTGTTGGCTTACACCGCAATGATGTGCGTGAACCTGGAAGGAAAAGAGAGACCAACAATGTCTGATGTAGTTTCCAACTTGGAGAGGGCCTTGACTCTTTGTCAAGGTAGCTCTGGTACTTTTTCTCCCGACTTCATTCTTTTTAGTTGATCTGAATGCCTCAGCAAATATTGCCTGGAGTTGTTTCTCTAATTTCTACCACTTTTGGTTGATTTTGTTTTTCTTTCACCTTTTTTTCGTTTGATTTAGTGCTTCCCCTTCTTAGCCTACTATTGAATTAGTGTAAATGAAGAAATGTTATAGAATTTGATTATTGAAGGTAACTTTTGCATGAGTGTGACATGTTTGTATATTTGAAGTACTTCTAAGATGCATCTTTTCAGACAATCTTAACAAGTTGCCAGTTAGCTCAGTTGGTAAATTCTCTTGGGGTGATACCTAAGGTTTGGGATTGAATCTCATCTTTGCCTTTTGTGGCTCTCTATACGTCAAAGAGAAAAACAAAACAAATTTGTATAAACTGATTAAGTCACCCCTCGAATATCATGAATTGACTTAAATTTTTTTCCTAAGAACTGTTCTTTCGTTCTCTCCCCACCACTCCATTTAAGAGGGTATGTCTGGAATTCTGAGCAAATCTGGAATTCTTTTAGGACATCCCAAATTAGTATATGCCACTATATTCCTTCTCGATTTTTTTGTGGAAATGATTTTCCATTTGTTTAAATAACATTTCCAGTCCTACAAAGTACCAAATACAGAAGTGTTGGGATTATGTCGCAATTAACAAAGATGTGGAGCAGCAATATGTATTACTGTATCCTTTATTAAAAACATCTAGGAAAGCGCTGTTTAAGCAAACTAAATCAAATCAAGTATTAAGATTATAGTATTAACCCGAATTATATGAAAAAAATGTCCAACAATTAGTTGAATAATCATTAACCAAACTTTTATTAATTATCCTCTTTTGAAGATTTCATAGAAAATGCTTCCTCTTAGATACACTTGATGTTGGTACACAAGATCAGAACATCAGCAAATTTTGCTGTCAGTTAAGCTGAAAGACCATAAGCAGTCTTGCAGATCTGTGACTGTAAGGCACAAGGCTAGAGTAAGTTAGTTTTCAGTAATTTGAAACCACATAAGAAGTTTAACATACTTGTATTTCTCTCCTTTCTTATTATATAACGAAATTGCTCGGATGCCACTCCGAAGCTCTGATACAGGCAAACAAGTTTGGCCACCGAAGTCATGCCTTCGACTCATGCTGTAATCACGAACTTCAATTCTCAATAGGGCGAGTTCAGGTTCTGTTATCTTGAACTCGAACTCCTCGTTCCAGTGTGGGAACCACTGATCTCCAACTGGAATCGTCTTCACCTTCTTTTTATCAGCTGGGACTCCCAATATATGAAGCTACAATGATGAAAGAAAGACAATAGAATATGAGCTTAGGTAAATGCATTGCTTCTTGTCTTGAGTGCTAAAATATCTGAATGGAGATTTTGTATCAGCTGACCTTGGTGAAAAAATCTGGTGGCGAAAATGGGTTGAAATGTGTGTGATGGAATTCCAAATGCCATCCCTCCCCCATGTATATCTTTACCTGTTCATTAAAGTGTGGAGATAAAAGCTGATGTTTTTCTTATTAAGTAGTACTTAGTTAACAAGCAAATTTAGTGTATCAGATTGTCTGACTCAGTTAAACCACTACTAGTTAAACGAAAGTCAGTAGAAGTTACAAAGGAAGCATATTAAAAATTAAGTTTGATAAAGTTATACAAAGTTAAATGTTCATCAGAATACATAATATGTTAGTGATTTGACTGGATTAGGGGATGATACAACCAATTGTAATTAATGATAGTATTTGAGAGTTAGATTGCTAACTGAACCTTATGCAGGGATTAATACCTTTAAGGTTTTCTTGACTTGCCCTCTTATGCCAGGATTGAAAACCTCGTTATTTGGACCGAGGTTCAAGAGGAAATCTGGCTTCTTCACATAGCCACATCCCCCATTAGCTCTAAACATTCCTTGCATAATCCATAGGTACTTTCCGTATCCCTTGCAAACAGACAGATAGAATGTCAGACAGTCTGATTTGATCTGTAGTATTCATCCTGCATACTAAATACATCTATTTGGAGCAGCAGAAGATTAGAATGACAGAAGTTTAGAGATGTAAACCTGCATATTTAATGCAACCATCTGAGCTCCGTGTGTCCAACCAATGAAAGGATCGTAATTTGAAGAGAAAATTCGCATACCCTTTGGGTATACCCTAAGCAGGTTCTTCTGAGTGAATCTGAAGCAAAAAACTGCTATATTGTAAGCCTTCGTCATTTGTACTTGAAAAACCCTCTTCTGAGCTTATTTTTAGTTGTGATTAAACTCGGGTAGCTCTTATAATAAGCTCAGGTAGGTCATATATGAACTTATTTTAGTTGTAAATCAAACTCAGGTAGTCCTTATCTGAACTTATATTAGTTGTGAATTGAATTCGGGTACTCCTGATCAAGTTTGTTATTACTAACCGGATTATGTCACTTGCACTAGTCCTTACAGCACTTTCCAGCTTCTGCTCTACCAGACTCAGACGCGCAACTCTTTTTGTCTCACCCTTGAGCAAGTTTTCTAGCCCACCTTTTTTCTTCACAGCATGAATGGAAATTAAGTTTTTATATTCAGGAATAACAGCTTCTTCTTCCTCCTCTTCTTCTTCTTCCATACCATTTTGCTGTGAAAGCAGTTCTCGTGAACATTAAAGAGAAAACTTTAAGCCTCATACCGTCATACAATCATTCTAAAAGCAAATTCTAACCTCAATATGTGCATATTCTTTATCACCCAATGTTGGTTCTGAAAAATCACTAGAATCTTTAACCTTTTGTTCATTAGATTCTTCTTCCTTCAGCCTGTCATGGGATTCTTTGGGTGGTTTGGTTGATATTAGAATCTTTCGCTTCAAAGATTCCGGTGAAGGGAATTCTGCAAAATCCATGCCTGGAAAGAGCATGTTTCCAAATGTTGTAGTGACCATCTGAATTAGAGAAAGAAAAGGTCAGTTTTTAAGAAACATAGATCTTATGATTACAAATTTGAAAACCTATTAGTCTAAATGGGCAAACTTTCCTGGGCAACTTTAGCCTGAAGAAATGAGTCCAAGTGATCTTCAAATGTAATAATGACAGGGTATTCTGAAGCACAGAAAGCGTTTTCCTTGATTGCTTCCAAACACTTAATAAGTTTCACAGGAGAGGTAATTGTCCTGTGAGTATATGACATTATGACTAACTATTAAAGTATATGACTTCTAAATAACATTGCTTTACTTCCTATATTACTTGGACTCGGTACTTGTGCCGGATATTGGTACGTGTCCAAATGTCTGACTTGTTCATCATTTTAAGAAAAATATCCATTTTTTTATACCAAGATGAACTTTTATTACCCGTATAGGAGTCCGAGTAATATAGCTTTACCCATAAGCTGAAGTGTATGACTTCTAAATCTGAATAATGACTTCTATAAAGTGGCATACCCTCCATGGTAAACATCCACATCGTTCTTTTTCGAGTTGGGCCATAAGTCCAACTCGATGACCCTGACACCGTTTTTTAAAGCCTTGGTGATCGGCTCAATGCTGCTCGCGCTGCTGAGCTGATTCCCCGTCAAGTAGGAATTGTGGCCTGTGTACAGGAAATAGTGAGCCAGTGGGTATTTCATATCATGATGCACCTGAAAAATTTACAAGATGCTCAGAATTCTGAACTAATCAACACTGACAAAGAATTTCAATGATCATGAGATAATATAACATCCATCCAGTTGGTAATTTAGTCATTTGAGATAAGCAGTTCAAAAGTTTTTAAGTAGGATTCCAGTAAGCATTTACCCACAATAAAAAGAAAGAGAGCAGGACACAAAACAGATAAAAGAACCATCAAATCCATCATCAAAGGGGTAAATCTTATTAAAATTTGGCAAAGATGGAAGTATTACCCCAATATGTGCTAGAGGAGGATTTAAGTCCCCAAAAAGATATCTGAAGAAGGCATCAAGGTGAAGGCCTCTCCTATGGAAAACATGGTGATGTGTGAGACTATTGAATATAGCTTGAGCATGATCAAGTGTAGCCTTATTTTCTCCTTGAAACTCTACCAAAAATCTATGGAGTCCTTCGATGTTCATCACTCCGTTGTCAGAATACTCGTTGAACAAGTTTACGATATCCTGTGGAGGCTCTGCCGTTTTAAGCATGAACATACTCTGGTAACAGCAACAGAACTTGAATGCCTGTTTCGACATTTTTTTTTGTCTTGCCTGTATTTTTATTTTTTTTGTTCTTTGATTCTACGGTGGGTATTTCACTGTATTAAGCCTTTGCTCATGTATAGAAGGATTTAAAGTGATTAGTTGCTTTTCATTAGAAAAAGGAAAAATGAAAGAGAAGATTTGCTGCTGATATTCTAAAAGAACTTTAAAGCTCTTTAGATGTATAATACTATTACTATTGCAGTATCTCTCTTATGGAATTTTCCTTTTGAAAAAGCGAGAATAAGTTCTCTTGTTAGTTTCCACTTCTTTCTGACATTATATATCATTATCAATCTTCACGTTTCCTCTCAAACTCTCAAACTACAAAAAAGAACGGAAAGGATTTTGTATGTATTTTAAACAGTGCTGGTTAAAGACTTAGATATAAGTGGAAAACGAGAAATATTCATCACCGGCAACTTTTAGATCCTACACTCGGGAATACGATGTGCACCATGCTTCTGATGGTATATTGTTTTCATGTCTTATGCATGTTCTTTTGTATGTTCAAGTCAAAATAACACAGGCATCATGCTCGCGATTTATCCTATTCATTTTAGAGATATTCACGACCAAGAAGAACTAGATTCTCTTTCGAATAGGCCCTGGAATTAGAAGGAATACTGAATTGTCAACCGTTGTCCACTATTGAACTCGTCCCACTCGACAACACCCATAGAGCCAGCCTTTTTTTTATCTATGTCATGCTTTTAAGTCGTCAGATGGAAGGACGGTCTAGTAAAGACGAATGTTTGGGAATGTTAGGTGCCAAAGTCACCTAATGGATAAGGTGCCAAAGTCACCTAATGGATAAGTTGCCAATTCCTACATGGATATTATTATAACTAAAGGTGTCTCACAAATTCAGACTGGCTGCAATTTACTCAGCATATATAGCAATAAACTGTAGTACCGATGAACATGTTACAGTCAGTTAACTTCTGATAAAAACTGAAATCGCATAAGAAGTTTGACATGTTCATATTTTTCTCCTTTCTTGCTATACAATGGAATAGCTCGGACGCCACTTCTTAATTCTGAGATTGGTAAGCAAGTCTGGCCTCCAAAGCCATGCCTTCTGTCTACATCGAATTCACAAACTTCAATTCTTAACAGGGCAAGTTCAGGAACTGTCAAGGGAAACTCGAACTCATTGTTCCACATGGGAACCCACTGATCCTCGATAATTGCTGTTGTCACCTTCTTGATGTCAGCTGGGACTCCCCAAATTTCAACCTGCACCAGAGAAGAACACAACTCTGTCATCAGTGCATTGTGGCAGTGTATGTCTGACTAAAGGAAACGAGTGACGGTAAATTAATCCTCCGGTAGGTATTACCAAACTCTACCTCACACTAGAGTCACTTAAGTACTGCCATAAATCATATACCACCACAAACATGTACATGATCAATTCGTCATAACTAAATGAGATGCCACCAGAACTCTTTTCTCTACTCGGTATCGAACTTCTGGTACCTCCTGAGTTGGACCAGGCTGCACTGTTTGGGAAAACCAGACACAGGAAACATACTGAGCTATGCAGGTTAGAAACCAGGTCAGTTTAGTAAAATATTTGGCTCCAAAAGTAACCAGGATGATTTGGTTTGGGATTGGGTGGGGTTGAAGTTGAACCCGCGGTTTGGGTGAGTTTAATTGTTTAAAGCTCGACCCAAGACCCACCCACTAGGTAGAGCGTGATGGGCCAGGTTGGGTCCGGATCTAAAACGATCCTGACCCAAATCTCAGTTTGGATCGGGTGGACCGGTCTTGTGGCCACCCTCCAGTCTTATGTAAATAGATCTTGGAGGTTGCTAAAACATACTAACAAGTAACAACTAGATCAGCTGACCTTAGTAAAGAAATCTGGTGGAGAAAAAGGATCAAAATGTGTTCGACGAAATTGCAAATGCCATCCATCTCCCATATACAACTTTACCTGTACAATGAGATTAAGATAAATAAGTATTGTAATAATCCTAGTTTAATAAGATAAGAAACTAGATGAAGACCTTCAAAGTTTTCTTGACTGGTCTTCTTAGGCTGGGATCAAATGCCTCTTTACTTAACAAGAGATCTGGCTTTTTCACATAACCACAACCACCATTGGCTCTAAACATCCCTTGCATGATCCATAAGTATTTATCATAACCCTGTCGAACCCACATGAGCAACGAGAGTCAGACTATAAGTCTCTTTGGTTGGACGAAAAACATCTTCAATCAAAAATGATCTTCCACGAAATACATTTGCCTAGCGAAACACAGTTGTGAAACATTATCATCATTTTCTTAAGCTCTGACTTCAATAAAAATCCTTATTTTCCATGTCAAACCTGCATGTTAAATGCTACCATTTGAGCTCCATGTGTCCACCCGAGCAGAGGATTGAAATTTGAAGATAATATTCGTGTGCCCTTCGGATATACCCTGAGTAGGTTCTTCTGTGTAAACCTAGGGGATCATATCATTTTAGTACTATTACCACCATTTATTACCATCTACCAAACGAGTCATGAGCTCACTCACTAACCTGATTATATCCGTTGCATGAGCTTTTACAGCGTTTTGCAGCTTCTCCTCGCTCATACTCAACCGAGCAACTCTTTTAGAATCATCTTTTAACAAGCTTTCTAGTCCACTTTTCCACTTCAAAGCATGAATCGCAATCAAATGCCTATACTCTATAACTGCAGCCTCCTCATCATCTTCCTCCTCACTGTTCTGCTAGTGTTTTATTGCATATTATAAGATTGTTTATCATTTGGAACTAATAATAGTAAGAGACATAATGAAACACAAATTCTTATAGCTACCCACCACTACATTAGTTGATGGTAAGACGTGGGTTACTGCTAAACACCAATGAGTTGCTAATGAAGTCTTAACAGGGGTTAGTGATAATTTTTTTAATGGAGTTGCTTATAATGTCGCACCATTATTTGAGCATGTGACGTGCCACATGAGAGATGGGATAAAAAAGAACCTTAATTTGTATATCGAGTTCATTCAATCCACTGTCATTTATCAGTATTGCTCCTGATCTATCAGTGAGCTCCTCAATCTTCTGTTCATGATTTTCTTGTTCCGTGAAACTACCGAGGGGTTCTTTTGGTGGCTTGGTTGATATCAGAATCTTCCCCTTCAATTCTTCAGGTGAAGGGAATTCAAGAAATTCCACTCCAGGGTATACCATATCCCCAAATGTTTCACTGACCATCTGAATCAAGGGAAAAAAATGGTATGAACTTTGACCATTAAATCATGTACTCCCTCTGTTTTCTTAAGTTTTATTCACTTGAAATTTGCACAGAATCTAGAATGCAGAACTTTGACCATTAATATGTTTAGGACTATACAATATTTATATAAATTTACGTAAAGTTGATATTTTGAAATTGCGCAGTTATCCTATATAGTCCATGTATACGAACTTTGACTTTGGAAAATGCAAGTTAGAAGAACTTAAAATAACGGAGGGAACTTTTCAAAAAGAAAGAAAAAAGATGACAGAGGGAACAATATTTATTTCAGCAACTCTCCTGGGCCACTTTAGCCTGAAGCACAGAATCCAAGTGATCTTCAAATGTTATTATGACAGGGAAATCCGAGGCATAGAAAGCGTTTTCCTTGATTGCTTCCAAACATTCGATGAGACCCACAGGAGAAGTCATAGTCCTGTAAGTCTAAAAATCTTAATCATATTGATAATCACACAAATATACCACATTGGTTATATTATATATACTATATGAATGTGAATTATATAATAGCATACCCTCCATGGCAAACTGCAATATCATGTTTGCTTTTCTTGCTGGTCCATAAATCTAGCTCAATGACCTTAACACCACTTCTTATGGCCTTTATTATCGGCTCGACGCTGCTCGGACTGCTGAGCTGATTCCCGGTTAAGTAGGAATTGTGGCCTGTGTACAAGAAGTAGTGAGCCAGAGGCTCTTTCATGTTATGATGCACCTGGTATAGCCAAAAATAAACTTAATAAAGATAATGTAATCTGTGACAAATACTTAAACATTGAATTCAATATAAATTATACAATTGCATATCACTAGTAAACTCTGATCATATTCAACAAAGCAAATAATGCATCATCAATTATGCACTTCATATAGTCCTTTAGCATGTAGTACTCCCTTTATTGTACATATTCTTTTTTTTTTTGAAAGGAAATTGTACATATTCTATCATCATTATAATATGATCACTAAACTAACTTTTGTCATTCGTCACTTAAAATACCAACACATTATTATTTATTCATTCAAAATACGAATGCAGTATTATACGTTAGTTTTAAGTAGCAATAGTTCAACTAACACCTCAAAAGTCGCAAAAAATTTATCATACACTTGGGGTGTACCGTGAGCATGGTGCACCCAAGGCTATTTTTTTGCTCATTGTTCATTGTTTTGGGTGTATGATGAATGAACTCATAAAAGTCGTGCATAAACTTAAACGATAATTAATACTAAAGATTGTAATTAACTATACCCCAAGGGGAGTAAGAGGAGAATTTAGGTCCCCAAACAAATATTTGAAGAAAGCGTCAAGATGAAGACCCCTCCTTTGGAACACATGAAGATGCTTAAGACTATCAAATATGGCTTGAGCACTTTCAAAGGTAGTAGCATTATTTTCTCCTTGAAAATCTTTCAAAAACTCGCACAAATTTTCGATTGTCATCACTCCATTATCAGAGTAATCGTTGAACAAGTCGACGATATCTTGTGGGGGTTCAGCCATTTTCAGCTTAAACATACGCCGGAAACAGAAACAAAACCAGAATGCCTGGTTAGATCTTTTTTGGTGGTCACCTTTTGTTGTAAGAAATCTTTTTATCCCTTGCATTTTTATTTTGTGTATCAGATTGGTTTGTTTTTTCATATAGTTTAAATGTGGTATATAAAGGAGGTGAAAAGATTACTTGTTGGTAGATTAATTATTGTGCTTTGGCGTTGCTTCTTGACAAATCCAGAATAATATATACTCAAGCTAAGGTATCCCTCATTCTTGATCGTCATTTTCCTTAACACATGAAACATGCTTCTGCCGCTTTTCTGAAAAGTGGTAACATTTTGATATTTATGTTTGTAACACACAATCCAACCAATAATATAATTAAATATATATTACTCCCTACACATCTCATAAGATGAATTTAACAAAATCTCAAATGACTATGATTGACTATTGACTGTGTACTTATTTTATCGCTGTATGCACGTGAAATATTATAGTCAAAATTTGTGAAGTTTTCAAACTCCATAATCTAACTTTAGAGAGAGAGCGCTATAAAAATAATATTGAGACGGGTTTCGTGTACAGAGAGCCACAAAAGACAGTAATGTAGATAGAATACGATCACTAATTTAGCTAAACAATAACATATTTCCTTATTATACATGATTTCTATTGATCAAAATTGATTTCAAATGCCATAATTTTTACACACAAAGAAACTTCATGTAGACCAATTAAACATTGGCCTAGTGGTTTAAGTTTGCTCTCGGACTTTAAAGTCATGAGGATCAAACTCCAGTATGTAGGAACTCTTTGGGGATGAAGTGCTTCTTACCATTCTCCTCACTCTCAAAGAGTCTGACCTGCAAAACTGGTTGGATAAACTTACTAGAGGTGCTTATTCACCTACCCAAAAAAAGAAAAAAAATGAAACTTCATGGAGATCAAAGAAGATATACGTGTTCTTTGATGATACAAAAGGACACCACTTCATGCGCAAAGATTTCAAGTATAGGCTATAATTTACACGAACGTGAACTGCATCAAGAGCTTAACCGAAGGATATTCCTTTCCTTTGTTATCACAAATAGGAACTGCGTGAATCCCAGGCTTAAGTTCATGAACAGGCAAGCAAGTTTGCCCAGCAAAATCATCTTTATCAGTCTTGTCATATTCATGAACTTCAATTCTTAGCAGAGCTAGTTCAGGGACTTTTAGTGGGAAACTAAACTCTTCGTTCCAAGCAGGTCTCCAGTGATCTTCTATCACCTTTGTTTTCTTCGTCCCTTCATCTGCTGGTGCTCCTGCTATGCCCACCTATCCATTAAACTAGAGCGTTACTCAAAAAAATTATAAGCTAAAGTTTTCATAAGATATGAAGTTATTAAGCTCGATTATGGTATGTTGTCAGCTGATAGGTTAATTGTTAAGGTGATAACCCACATGTGAGCTTGTCCCACATTCAAGAGAGAGAATGACACTAACATATAAGCTCGACGGGCTCCTCTTATTACCAATTGGTGTCCGTGTTAGGATGGAAGCGAGTGCACACCCGGGGTACCATGTGCATGGTACAAAGGCTATTTTTTCATTTGCTCATTTGAAACTTTTACCATTTTGTTATTGTTTCTCATTTATAGATTTTGAAATGAGTAATGAGCAATAAAATAGCCTTGGGTGTAATATTCTCATGGTACACCTGGGTGTATGATAAAAGTTGTAGGATGGAACCTCATATGGGATTGTGTGTGGTCAAACTCTTCTCCAATGTGGGCCTCATCTGGGTGTCGCTCAACACATAGGCCGCGTGGACTCGCAGGACCCTGACATGTTGCCCTTGCGGGAACAAACCATGGTATCCGAGCAGACGATCCTGACCCATTGTCGTTCCCGCATAGGGAGGGCCCAGTAAGTTGATAAACTGTTTGGAGCATGTAGTCCAACAATAATGTTTGCCCCATATAGGGGTGTTATGTACCAGTACCATTGTTCCGTACCGTAATCATCCAAAGTACCACTGAGGCACTGAACACACGTACATTTAACGTGCCAGGATAGAGGGGATATGGACTGTTTAGTTGATTTTCGAGATCAAGTAGGAGTTCCTCGTTTACCTTAGCATAGAAATCTGGTGGTGAAAATGTATCAAAATGAGTTTGCTTAAAGTCCTCTTGCCACCCATCCCCTAGGTAGATTTTCACCTGAATATTTCAGAAAAATTGGTAAGTTATTTCTTCTTAGAGTATCTTTGGAGAGGAAACATATTCGAGTTTTTTAGACATACAAATTACAATCACCTTTAATGTTATCTTGACTGGTAAATCTGCTTTTGGATCAAAAACTTGGTTTTCTGGACCTATACTCATGAGAAAATCAGGCTTTTTTACATAACCACAACTTCCATTGGCTTTAAACATCCCATGCATTAACCAAAGTGGTTTCCCATGACCCTGTCAACATAAGAGATTGATTAACTTCTTAAGTGCGTAACAAATTGGTCAAGAAAACAATTAAGATGCAAATAATGTAGTTACTAGCTACTTAATATTGATGGACTTTGATTATGAAAGGACATATAGGAAAACAATTAACCTGCATGTTAAACGCGACCATTTGAGCTCCATGCATCCAACCAAGAAAAGGCTCGTAGTTGGAAGAGTTGAACCGTGTAACCTTAGGAAAAATCCTCATAATATTTTTCTGGGTATACCTGGATATTAGATGAAGAAAATGTCACACAACATACTAGGGAAACATTACGATTACTAGAGTGTACGTTTGATTGGACGTAAAACATTTTTTAGGAAACGGATGTTCCTTTGCTTGGTTTGTAAAAGGTGGACAACAAAATTCAAATTGGTGGAAAGTTTCTCTAAGAAGTGGAAACATTTTCCTTCTTAAAGGAAGGAACGCTACATTTTCCTCTCTATTCCTCTGTCCTCACCTTCCTCTACTTTTCATGCAAGAAACTAAACTAAGGAAATCTACATACATTATGTCTTAACCTGTTTTCTCATAAAAGATTAATTTTCATTGAAATTTTTTTTGCTCAACCAAATGGAGCCTTAGAAACCATTAGCCACGTCATTACATATAACCTAATAACCAAATCGCATACGCACCAAGTTAAGAGGTGACTCCTCATTAAAGTGGTAGGTAAAGCATGGGCCAAATCTATAAAGCTAAACCGGTCCCATGTAAAGCCCAACTCGATTAATTAAATGACACTAGGTCCACCTGAACTAGTCCAAGCCTCGGTCCATTTTCGCAACCATATCTTAAACCAGCCCACTGCCCCACTGCCATTATACTCGAACCGATGGGCGATGGCCACCTCTACTCAAAATTAATATTTCCTCATTCTCTATTATATTAGACAACTTTTATGAAGTTTAGTATCCGCTTGAAATACCTTAAATGTCATTTATTTTAAAAAAGCTTACAATTTATAACTTGAAGCATGCATTGCGTGCATTGCGTGCATTTGACTCTAGTTATAAATAAATGAAATACTTACCATTTTAGTCCGTTTCAAAGAAAATGCAACCTTTATATGGTGTTTCATTCTCTCTATCCATGGCCATACTTAAGGGAGTGCAAGAAGTCCTCTTGCACAGGTCCCCAAATTTAGAAAGGGCCCAAAAATTATTACTTTTTATTTCTATAAAAAAATTGCTAATATATCCTTTCATTTAACTTATGATATCACACAAGTTTGTCATTACTCTTCTCTTCGTGTTTCTCATGCTTCTCCACTCATTAGTAATCGTTTTTCCTCACTCTCTTCAACAAATATTCAACCTTTCATGTTAATTATAACCGTCCATTTTTTTAGCTTTTCATCTTCCATAAAAAATTCACACTAATATTTTCTGTCATAATTAACAAAAAAAACAATCAACCTATTCAAACAAAACTAAGGGTCCAATTTTAATTATAGAACATTGCCCTCAAAAGTTTAAGGACAACCCTATCTCTATCTCTCTTTTTATCACATGGGTACACATAGTGTTATTTCTTTTCTCTCCCTCATCTCCTTAATCCCCATATATACCTCTACGTTTCATTTATTATAGAACGAAGGAAGTATTGTAATAACAAAAATTAGGTAATAGTAAGTACCTAATAATATCAGTTCCATGAGAATTGGTTGATTTTGCAAGAAGTTGCTCGCTCCAACTAAGACGGCTCACCTTATTTGGATCTACCTTAAGAGACTCCTTCAACTGACCCCTTTTGATACCAGGAATTGTTATCAGTTTCTTATACTCAGCTGGTCTTTCACGCAAAGAAGCACTTTCATCAGAGTTTTCTTCATCTTGATCAACATTTTCATGCTCAATTTTGTCATTACTTGTCTGTCAAAAGTAATTAGAATGTCACTTAAAAGTTCATTAAAACATGATAATACATTAATTTGAATTACAAAAAAGAAAACCTTGCTTAAGAGAAGCTTATCCTCCGTTGAGATTTGTTCCTCATTGCCCTTTTTTATGCTATTTTCAGCTGTAAGATACTCCTTAGGTGGTTTTGTTGAGATGATGACCTTAAACTTCAATTCTTCAGGAGAAGGGAAAGCCTCCGAAATCTCCGATTCAGGGTAGAATAACATATCCCCGAATGTTTGAGTGATCATCTTTATTACAAAATCGAATCAAAAACGTTAGTGAATAATACTTCGTTCCTTGAATTATTCTCTACACGTTCTTCATCACATAACTTTGACCATTTATATTTTAATCATCTATCCGTGAAACAAATTCATCGAAATAAACCCAACATATAACATGGCAACATTTGTTTATAAATATTGATTTGAAGAACTACGTACGGTCAAAGTTACTATAAGGATAGCGCAAAAGTCAAAGCTTAATAGAAGTATATGCATATGTAACTTTATTTACATACTTGAGCTACTTTGGCTTGAAGAGTAGGATTGAGGTGATCTTCAAGAGTTAAAATCACAGGATAAGGAGATGCACAAAAGGCATATTCTTTGATGGATTTTAGACATTTGATGAGCTCCACTGGAGTAGTAAGTGTCCTAAAACAAATAAATGTTACATTTAGCAAGGAAACAAAATCAAACAAAAAGGGAAAAAATCAGCAGAAAAGAAGGAAATATGAAATTCTGATTGTATTGACATACTTTCCATGCAAAACATGAACATCTTCCTTGTTGGGAGTTGGCCAAAGATCAAGCTCTATAACTCTTACACCTTTCTGCAACGCTTCGATTATCGGAACATCGCTGCAATCACTGCTGATTTGGTTGCCAGTCAAGTAAGAATTGTGACCAGTGTATATGAAATAATGTGATAATGGGGCTGTCATATCTTGATAAACCTTCAAAAACCCAGAACAAAGATTTTATAAACAAGTCAAAAACAGTACTATAAAATTGCAAAAAGGATCTATTAAGGTTGACCACTTTTGGGGGAACCATCGTAAACAAATTATTGATTGAAAGTTACCATGTTAACTAGTTATGAAGCACGGAAACCTCTAAGATCTAAGGGTTTGTGCTAATAAAGCCCAAAAATGACTAGGAAACAAATATGAAACTCTAGTCGTTTTTGTGCTATATTATTGCGGAACAGTGTTGGGTGAATCATTGTCCTATCTGTCCTATGTACTACTGAGTACTGATCCTTAAACTTACAAAAAGAAGAAAAAAAGTATTAACCTGAGACTTAATGGGAGGATTGAGATCAACTGAGAAGAGATAAGAGAAGAATTCATCAAGAAGAAGAGATTTTTTAGCAGTAGAACTAAAAATGGGAATGTGAGGATGTTTTCTTCTTGACTTGATCTCCTCCACAATCTTCTCTGCCTCGGCTAGTGTTGTCTTGATGTCACCTTGTACTTCCATCATGAACTTTTGGAGCTGCTCCGCCGTCATGTGGGGCCCACATTCGGCGTATTTGTCGAAATAATCTTTAATATCCGCCGGAGGTTGTAGCTCTGCCTTTGCAAATTTTCTTGCAAAACATCCACATACCATGTAACTCTCCATTTTCTTTTGAAAAATCTCTAAATGAGTTACCCTGTTTTCCTCTGTTTTGATAGTAAGGGGACTAGAGGATATAAAGACTTTTATGACTTAAGTGGAAATCCTCTGTTTTACTCTAGATTTAGGCAAGGGTGGCAGGGTATCTATAAGCTAATCCTATTGGCAGTTGGCTATTTTCAATTGGCGGAATGGACACAGCTCACTCAGGTACATGTTCATGAAAGTGGCTCTTGCCTTCTATACTAGTCTTTGTGAAAGTTTTTTTTGGGGTAACTAAGTGAGTAAGCACAGTGATATCGACAAATCTAAATATAATCTTTAAAAGACTTTACCAATTAGGTAAAAAAGAAATGTAGCTTAGTGGTAATATCATGACATTTGAAGTAAGAGGTTATGGGGGTTCTAGACCTTTTATGCAAATCTCTTTTGATCATTTTTATGGCAGTATCATGTCTGTAAAAAGAATGAATATAAGTCATTTTATTCAAAATATGCATTCAAAACATTAGAACTTAGCTCTTGGTTTCGATTAAAAATTCATAACATCATCATTGATCTTGATAAAAGAAGCAATAAGAGGATATCTTTCTTCCATACTTAAGGTTGATCATTTTCTAAATTATGACTCAAAGGTTCGACTTTTGCAAAACAAACTACTTCTCTCTTTCCTATTACATGAATATCGCAACATAATTTCATGTCCATATCCATGACAATGTAATTTAACTCAGAATTGATATGTGTTTTTTCTTCATAAATTTTCGTTAGCACTCAATACCACATTTACAAGTGGTAATGGGCAGTAAATTTTTTTTGGAAAGAAATTAGATGTTTCAAGATAAAGTACCTTACTATGAAGGTTGATATAGAGATTCTTATATAGAGTTACACCAAAATGCCTTACTATTATCATCATTTAGGATATGGATCGTAAAGGTATGAATCTATGATAGACTTACTAAAATAGACTTAGCGGATATGTGGTGAGAAGAGAAATGATTTTTTTTTTTTGGGGGAAAAAGGGTAGTCTAACAACATTATGTAACTTTAATGAAAATGGAGTCTCTTTTTTTTCAACGACAAGTATGTTATATCTACTCATTACATATTTACATGTATAATAAAGTATGATACTTTTACTAACTGTTCTAGTTGGTTTTTGTATTCAGAGTTGACTTGCAGTAATAATAATATATAGAGTATTATTTTTCGTCGGAGGACTTGTTGTAATATTTATTATTATCATCATTATATTGATAAACTATATTAGTACTGATTGATAATAGAACAACTTTGTTGATTAGATAAAGAATTTGAAATGAAGAGTGTATATATGTTTAGGTGCTGGTCATTGATTGGTTAAAGCTTTATCTTAATTTATTAATGTCCCGGTAATTGATTGCTATTCTTCTGTCACATAACATAACATGGGTAATCAAGCCTTAAAAGCCAAAAACGTCGCGCTCTAATTACCAAGATGTTTCCACCACACAAAAAAAATGACCAAGACATGAGATGGGGGGCAATGGGGCATATTGCCCCAATGTGTTCTTGGTTCCAATTCCTCTTCATCTTTGCAACAAAAAAGAACAAAATCTATTGTTATTACTTATCAACTAAAAGTACAAAATAGGTGATGAATCCAAGCAAAGTTAACCAAGTGAAAAATTTCTACAACTTTTTGACCTTTTATATCGAGTTGTTTAATTTTATGTATTCTTTTTTTTGCTAATTATATTTTCCATTCACGATGTAAGTGACAAAATTGATAAAAAAGAAAAACATACCATAGAGAACGGTTTAGCATAATGCTTGCTCAAAAGTAACACGAGCCTTATGAAATTAAAGAACAACAAAAAAAAAAAACATCTCTATACTCATAGTTCAAAGACATATAAGATCTTAGTTGTTTTAGTTTGTGTCATTTGAATGCATGTATATATATAATTTAACTCCTAAAAACCTTTTATTTCTATTTTGAATAATTACAAGTTAGTATAATATAATGCATTTACAAAATATTATAATAACATATAACATAATAAGCTTATACTAAATCACTAATACTTACAGAGCATTACATTGGTTGATCTCGTGATCATGATTACATTGGTTGATCTCGTGATCATGATTACATTGGGGTGAAATTTTCTTATCATTCTCTTAAATGCAAAGGAACCAACTGATTAAAAAGTATAAACGGGTTTGAGGACTCGTGGGTCAAATCAAAATTTTAAACTTTATATCATAGCCACCTTTATTCGGTCATTCTTGGTTTTTGAAAATCAATTTTCCTCAAATCGGGTCAAACATTAATCGAATTAGCATTATGTTATCACTCAAAATCACAAAAATATAATTTTAAAAAACAATTACATTTTACTTGTTTAATAAAAATGAGAACATCATATCATATTGTAGTGTGATTTTAATATATCGGTTGATGAGATGGTAGTAGTAGTAATCGCATTTATTGGATTGTACATAAGCTCCAGTGCTCCACCTCCAATAAGGTCGAATCTCTATATTTTCGCATTCGGATCAAATTTAATTCACTGAATCAACTCAAACTTGAATTGATGTTACACGGGATTGGCATATGTAGGATAAGTTCAACAAGTATACTATATATGACTAACGAGACATCAGTTTATCATATAGTCACAAACTAATAGCATTCGAAGCAATGTAGTTAACGCGTATACCCAATCTTTACGGCTGCATATATCAAAATAATTTTAATTTTTTTCCGAAAGCTTATATAATATAATCGTGAAAGTTACTATTTTTACTACATTATTAAAAATTAAGGCACTAGTAATTTTTTCTTGATGCAAATAAGTGAACTAATAATTGCTTGTGTATTTTGTCAATACACTAATGTTAGTTTCCCATAACTAACTGCTCTTTTTAAAAACTTTTGAATAACCTTATACTCCATTACAATTTACATACATCTTGTCTGGCAATTAGCCGATGGTTAAAGCTCGCTGTTAGCTGATTACAATTCAGTAATATAATTGTATTAGTTAGTTTGACTATCCGATTGCACTAGTGGTTTGTAGAAATGAAAAAATAAATAAGTTGTTAATAACTTATTGTATTTTAGCATAATTGGCATTTCATCTCAACATGTCTAATCCTCTTGATACATCAAACTCCCCCAAGCTAAACCATTGCTTGTCCTCGAGCTAAACCATTGATTGTCCTCAAGCGATTAGACATACACATTGGAAAAAGAAAGATGACCTACAATATGGGACTACGATAAGGTCAAAATTCCTTCCACCCGCTTTTTCCAAATTACAGCTTCGGTTACCAACAATTCATCCAATCCTTTGTTTACCAAACATCAACTTTAAAGGATCTGACTAGTCAATCTTTTAGAAAAGGCCAAAACCTTGAATGTATGCCAAATCCTCTATTTACCAAAAAGATAAATAAGTTAGGGAGGATTTGACCAATCCTCTAATATGAGAAATCCTCTTTAAACCAACTTTAAAGGATTTAATTGATCAATCTTTTAAAAGATGTTTATCTTTTAGTGGTCCAATTAAAAGGTATAAATAACTTTATTTAATTTTAGAATGTTAACTTTTAATTGATCCGTTGCCATGATGTAGATAGCTCACTATTTAAGTATTAGTTAGTGCTAGGTTGGTTCAAGATATCGAATGGTAAGGGGATGAAATGAAATAGAGGAGAGGAATGGCAATAAGTTGAGTGTTTGATTCAACCTGTGGAATGAAAAAAAAATAGTAACTATTACGGTAAGAAATGGATTTTGTTACTTGAGGGGGAATGGAAGTAACAAACTATGGGAATCCATTACCACCAAATAATGGTGATTGAAGAGTGGTTGGACCAAACAAGAAGAAAGAGAATTGGTAATTAATTTCGCTTTTTGAAGTCCAAAAATATTGAACCAAACATGTTCTTAATATAGTAATTAAAACAAGAAAAGCTCTTAATTGGAATCCATTAATGTCCAAATAACAGAGGCTAGGAAAAGATAATTTTCAACGGTTTGGCTGTCAAGGCAAATGTGTAAGACATTAATCTTCTAATCCTATCTCCTAATCTTGTCCCATCATAGCAAGGAATTGCAGCCAATTATGTAAGAACATGTCGTCTTATGCATAGAAAATGATAGTGTCCCTAGACTTTGGCGGCATTAACGGATATTATGACATGTGCGGTGTGCCTTTTTGCAAGAGTTGAACTTTGTGCTAGGAAGAATAAAAATGATAGTAGTAGTAAGTAACTAAGTAGTAACCGACGTTTTCTAATAATGATAAGGTTTTAAGAAAGACAAGGATTAAGTACGAAATTAATGAAAATTATAGTGTATAGTGACTGTTACCTTCTATATTAAGTAAAAGATCTCCATTATAGTTTAATTTTGATTGTTGATATACTTCTTTTATTTCTTAATAGATGAATTATATTGATTTTTTACCTTATTTGATTATTAACTTTGACCATTTTTAATTATAACTTTACAAGGATGATTGACACAACTTAACAAATTCTTGTATAAGACCACCCGACATTTAATTAATTGTCGAAAGAAGCCCAATAGGCCTATTTATACTCAAGCTCAAGCATCATCCGGACATCCACGATAACGCTCCACTCGCTCCATACACACATGTTCCCTGCTTCTCTAATAGTAATGATTTTGGGGTCAAAAGTTACGATTTTTGGGGGTAATAGTTAAGCTTATCTTATAGTTATTGTTTTAGGGACAAAAGTTAAGACTTTTGGGTTAATAGTTAAAATTATCTGACGTTAGCCGTCTGAAAAATAAGCTTATTGTCAGACAATCTGACAATAACTTATTTCTATTTTAATTATTGATAGGTAAATATTATTTTATTATAATTATTAATAATATATAATTGAATATATTGATGGTAAAAAATGTACAATGTCAAATGTCCAAGCTTAATATAATGCATCTAGTAAGAAACAGGAAATATATATTTTTATCTTTGCAATAGAGAGTAGAGACTACGTTACCGCATTCTCCCCAAACTTATTTTCGCTCGCCCGCCCGCCATTCGATTCGGTTCGGGCCGCTTCGGCCAATTCGGTTCGCCTCGGCCAAAGTTTCGGTTCGGCTTCCTAAATGATAATCATTACTATTAATTAGTTATAATGTAATTCGGTTCGGGTCGGTTCACCCGGTTGATTCGCCGGGCTGGGTCCGGTCGATTGGTTCAGTCAATTCAATTCATTCGCTCGCCCGGCCCGCTTTGGTTCGATTCGGTTGTTTTTATGCCGAAGAATGTGCCCCAAAGGACACTTAGGGCCTGTTTCTCCCCAGCCTTATTTTCGCCCGGTTCCGCTCGGCCGCTTAATTGGTTCGATTCAATTCAATTCACCCGCTCGGTTCAATTCACCCGGGCCGATTCGGCCGGCCCAACCCGTTTAGTTCGGTTGGCTTCGGTTCAATCCGTTCGCTTCGGTTCGGTTGATTCAATTCACCCGGTTCGCTTCGCCGGTTCGGTTCGGTTCTTTTGCTAAATGATAATCATTACTATTAATTAGTTATAATTTAATTCCGATTCGATTCACGGGCCGGTTCGGTTCGGTTCAATTCGGCCCAGCTTCAATTCGGTTCAATTTAGTTGGCTTCAATTCGGTTCGGTTGTTTTTATGCGCGAAGAAACGTACGCTTTAAATAGACACAATATAAATTTAGTGACTTGTGATCTTTTGAACTTTGTGTAATTAAGAAAGCGGAGGCCCAGCGAATCTGAATTTTACTCTTAATTTCATCCGTAATACCCAGAAGAGATGGCTCAACATCTCCAATTCTCCATCGCTCATAAAGGGAGGAGTTCAACATGTCGATGATTCCCTCGCGATAAAGATCTTCACCGGCAATTGGATTTTCTTGCTTAGCTCTAGAATACCAATATACCATGTCATGGATCTCAATGATTGTGGCATGTTTTGCTCTTCTAGCAGTTTATATGAACCACCTTCTGCTTAATTGGCCTTCTATTATTTATTTCTTTTGCAATTCTTGTAGATGTGGATTATCTTTGAGGACCTCTAAATGTTAGTTTCTAATTAATGAAATCCCGCAAATTATAAATAAAGAAGCGGGTTAGCTATCATCTACAACTTTTTTTTTTTGAGGGGAAAAGCAAGGTAGATTAATTCAAAGACAACTCTGTCTACGAAGACACATGCGCGCCACTCCTCCGGAAGTGATTTTCCCAAATTTGTTCTACACCAAATGGAACTAGCTTTGCTAAATGATGAGCAATGAAATTACCGTCACGTTTCACATGTGACCAAACAAGAGAAGAAAAAGAGGAACAAGAAGCTAAGATATCATGGAGGATGATGTCAAGATCCGAAAGAAAGAGTGCATTCTTTGACAAACGCTTTATTACACCTTGGCAATCCGATTCAAGGATCATCTCATTCACACCAAAGCGTTGCCCAAGACGAACACCCATTTGAATAGCTTTCGGTTCAGTAACTTCCGGGCTCCAATACGCCTTGACACAACGAGTGGCGGCAAAGGCAACTTCACCAAATGAATCTCGACCCACCACACCCAGGCCAACCCAGCCAACATTCGTCAAACACGCATCAACATTCGGTTTCAGCATACCTGGAGGAGGAGCTTGCCACACATTCGCGCTAGGCTCACGCGTCGCTGCTTTGGAGCAGTAGATGCGAGCCAAATACTTACCTTGTTCGTCCACTAGGCGTTGGACACGAGAGGCTAGCACATGGTTTGGCGTGCGTTTGCCTTGGAACACCAACAAGTTCCTTTCGACCCAGATGCACCATGCTAAGTAAATGCCACGAGATAGTGTTGCCTTGTCACATTTCTTCCAGCTCTCAACCAAGTCACACATCACAAGGGTGGACGAGTTAACACAAAGAGCTTCGCACCCCAAATCCAGCCAAAGGTCGAGCACTCGAGGGCATTTGAACAAAGCGTGACTTGTTGTTTCCACTCCTCCACAGCCCCAAGGGCACGCATCATCATCAATGCGGTGTCGTGCCTTTAGAAGTGCACGAGTAGGCAGCGAGTTAGTACATGACCTCCAAAGAAAATGTCTAACCTTTGGGCTTGCATCCATTCCCCATAAATCAACCCAAGCTTGATAAAAAGAATCAAGGTTGCCACTTTTCCCCAACATATATGTCGTTTTCACAGAATAATTCCCGTCTTTTGTGAGGGCCCAAGTTAATTCATGGTGCTCCATAGAACCCAAAGGAATTGCAAGAATACATTTCACATCTCTATCATCAAAATTCTCCTCAATAAGCCTAGTATTCCACTCCATAGTGCTAGGGATAATAAGATCGCTCACCTTTTCAATGCCATCACATGGAGAACTCAAGATAAACCTCCCATCATCACCCATCACCCACGGCTCACTCCACATTCCAATCTTTTCACCATTCCCAACACGCCACACACAACCCTCTTTAATCAAAGCCTTAGAACTCCAAATGCTTTTCCATGAATAACTACAAGAGTAACCAAGAGAAGCATCAAGAAAATCAGTGTTAGGAAAGTACTTAGCTTTCATAACCCGCCCAAATAAAGAGTGTGGGGGCACGCACTAGTCTCCACGCTTGTCTACCAAGTAAAGCATCATTAAAAACATTGAGATCCTTGAAACCCATACCACCAAAGTACTTCAGAGGACACATTGAATCCCAACTTTTCCAATGAACCTTCCTTTTATTTTCGGAGTTCCCCCACCAAAACCTTGCCATGGCCAAATGGATGCGCTGAATGATCGAGCTCGGGATCTTTTAACCTTTCATGAGATAAGTAGGCATAGCTTGGATGACAGATTTGAGAAGAACTTCTTTGCCATCCCTAGATAGTAGCTTCTCTTTCCACCCTTGGAGTTTCTTCCAAATTCTATCAAGAAGTGAATCAAAAATAGCTTTCTTTGATCTACCTCCCATAGAGGGGATACCAAGGTACTTCTCATGCTTATCAACTTGTCGCATCTTCAAAATTCCAACTAACTCATCTTTCTGCTCAATACTTACTCCTCTCGCCGAAAAGAGACCTCGACTTGTCATAATTAATTTTCTCGCCCTGGATGTTAACTCATATTGGTTGAGAGTATCAACTATAACATTGCATTCCCGTCTGGTGGCTCTTGTGAAGAGAAGACTATCATTTGCAAAAAGGAGATGAGAAATTTTGGGACCGCTACGGCTAGCTCTAGCACCATGAATCGCTTATCCCGAACTTTCCTCTGTATCATTCTAGAGAAAGCGTCAGCAATCAAAATGAACAAATAAGGAGAAAGAGGATCACCTTGTCGGAGACCCCGACCAGGAATAACAGAGCCACACACTCCTCCATTCACAATGAAAGAGTAAGAAACGGAAGTCACACAGTCCATAATCAAGTTCACCCAACTACCATCAAACCCCATAGTAAGAAGAAGCTTAATGAGAAATCCCCATTCTACTCTGTCATAGGCCTTGCTCATGTCAAGTTTCATAGCAATGTTACCTTTCCTGCTTCCGGTTCTATTTTTCATAGTATGAAAGATCTCAAGAGCAATAAGAGCATTACTAGTGATCAGGCGCCCTGAAACAAAAAAAGGCACTCTGATTTTCTGTGACAATATTAGGGAGAATTCCTTCAACCTAATAACAATGGCTTTTGAAACCAACTTATATTGAAACACCCCTAAATTTCTCTCTTTTTGAAGAATATATTTTAATATAAAACACTTGAGAAACTTGAGAGTATTACTGCCACGTGATAACGTTAAAGGCTAAAACTACTAACTACTAATTTAACAATGCAAATGAAACTAAATATAATAACTTCTCTTTATTGATAATATAAAAACTTTATTATTCAACTATGACAATAATAGAATCTATAATAAATAAAAATAGCAACTCCTAGCTTAAGTATTATTCCTCACTAGCTCCCCCATGTGAAGATGCATCAAATCAACCTCGTAAATTCTCGCTCACCAAAAGAGTCATCACAGGGACAAAGCCATAACACAAACAAACAAAACGCGTGTCAGTAAAAATACTGAGTACATGTATATGCGGAAATTTAAATACTTTATTAAACATTCAAAATATTTCTATAAACCTTCCTTGGATACTTGTAATTAATACTTGTATAATATAAGGTATATAACTTTAATAAAAATCCTTTTTCCTTGCCTAGGTACCTTTCCTAAAGTGTGCACACCCCCCAAGTTTAGTATTCCTTAATGAGTCTATGACGAGGGGAACTACCTTGTCCACATGACTTATACAAAAAGTACATGGGTAAAATATAATATAATGGCTACCGTTCTTGCTAATAAATAACAAACCATTGCCTATTTAATAATTGCGATCATAAAAGATCATATAACTAATAAAAATCTTTCGGAAATAATCCTCCTAAAAAAAATAATAATTCTTATAAACTTAGCCAAATAGTGGCATAATTAAAATCTTGCTCTTGAAAACTCTTAATAATAACAATAAAACTATAGCAATGATACTTGATAAAACAAGATAGTAATAATATTAATCGTGATAATACTAGAGATGCTACTGAAACAATTTTGTCATACCCTTGCTACAGTAGTAGCTCATGAAAACTTGACGCAAGTTACACACTAAAGGTGATACTATGGACAAATGACAATAATATAGTTAAGGATAAGTTACTAACTTCACTACTTAAGACCTAATTTTGTATTAGGCGCTTTTATTAAACGTGAGAAAAAAACTATGCGTCATTAGTTCTAGAGATCGAATAGAATATTTACTTTAGATTACTCACATGTCATAATTAATTCAAAAATTCATATGCTCATGTAAACTCATAATATTCATAATAAAACTCATAAAGTTCATAATAAAACTCATATAAACATGCATTTCAATTCAAAATAACAACCCTAAAAACATGATACTACACATGTTGAACAATATTTAAAGATCTACATATACACGCACCTTGAAAATTAATAACTACTAGGGAGAAGAGAGATAAGGTAGGCTAAGAGGGAGAGAGAGTTTAAACTTGAGAAAAGAGATGTATTCCTCAAATTTGGTGTGAAGAATATGAGGGGTGGAGGCCCCTATTTATACTAGTTGGACAAGTAGAGTCATACTAGGACTCGGAACTAAAAAGATGGGTTTTTGAGAAAAGATAAATAATTTTAGCTAGGATACATTATTTCTTTATGATCATATAGCTAGAATAGAGGAATATTCCATAAGATAAATAGTCTAGATGCTTAAATTAACCAAAAGATAAAAAAACAAAATAACCAAATCTTGATAACATGAACTTAGCCCTGGCGGTGAGTTGCCGAAGTCAACGCTTTGATATTTTTTTATTTTTTTTCTTTTTCTTTTTATAAATCTTTTGTAAATCTTTTTTTGAATTTTCCTTTTCAAAATATTTTTAATTTTTCTAAATTAATTACTTGGATTATAATAGGTAAACGTTTAGACCCAATATTTAATTTGGGCTAGAGTCTATTTGAAAAACCCATAATCTATTATAAAAGCCTATTTAAAACCTTTATAATTAATAAAAAGCCTTTTTAGTATATAAAACCTTTTAAAAATTATACTAATAACTTACTAAAAATACGGAGTATTACAGACTACCCCCCTTAAAAGAAGTTTCGTCCTCGAAACTTAAAGCAAGCAATGCAAGAGACAAAGCAAGTAAAACATATATGCCACCAACTTCCTATAAAAGTAAGTTGGCTCACATAATAACTCATAAATAAGTCAAAATTAGGTCAAAAATAGGGTTCTAAGTCAAACGCGCGAAACTCTATCGTATTCTACCCCCCTTAAAAGGAGTTACGCCCCCGTAACTCTACTACTAACCTCTGCAAACAACTCGGATATTTCTTTCGCATCTCGACCTCTCGCTTCCCATGTTGCTTCTTCGGACTTCGATTAGACCGCAGCACCTTAACGATTTTAACATCCTTATTCCGGGTACTTCTAACCTTACTGTCTAAAATCTTAATCGACCTTTCTTCATAAGACAAGTTCTCATCAATTTGGACTGTCTCAGGTTGCAATACATGCGATTTATCAGGGATATATTGTCTCAACTGAGATATATGGAACACATTATGAACACGGCTTAATTCAGTGGGTAGGGCTAGTCTATAGGCCACCTTTCCAACCCTATCCAAGATCTCATATTGGCCTATAAACTTAGGTCTAAGCTTCCCTTTCTTTCCAAACCTCATTACACCCTTCATTGGTGAAACTTTCAAAAGCACTTTTTCTCCCACTTCATATTCTTCTTCCCTACGCTTCAGATCAGCGTAGCTTTTTTGACGATCTTGGGCTGCCTTAATCTTTCCTTGTATCATCTTGACTTGTTGCACGGTTTCTTCAATCAATTGAGGTCCAAGTACAACTGTTTCACTTATATCATTCCAACATAGTGGACTTCTACATTTCCTCCCATACAAAGCCTCGAATGGTGCCATGCCTATACTTGAATGATAACTGTTGTTATAGGAGAACTCTATCAGATCTAGATGATCTTCCCACGAACCCTGATATTCCATGACACAAGCTCTTAACATATCTTCTAAGGTTTGGATGGTCCTTTCAGTCTGACCATCAGTGGCTGGGTGAAAAGCAGTACTCATTAATAGCTTCGAACCAAAGACTTGTTGTAGCTTCTGCCAAAAGTTAGACAAAAATCTAGAATCTCGATCAGACACAATATCTTTTGGTACTCCATGTAGTCTTAACACATGCTTGATGTAAACCTTAGCTAATTGACCCATAGACCATGTTGCCTTCATAGGTATGAACACTGTAGACTTGGTCAATCTATCAACAATTACCCATATCGTATCATTCCCAGATTTACCCTTAGGTAAAGCAACAACAAAATCCATCGAAATGGAATGCCACTTCCATCCTGGCACATCTAAGGGTTGGACTTTCCCTTGGGGTCTTTTATGTTCACTCTTCACCTTCTGACACGTTAAACACTTGGAAACAAATTCAGCTATGTCCAACTTCATACGAGCCCACCAGAAATTCTTCTTTAAGTCCTTATACAACTTATCACCCCCTGGGTGCATCGAATATGGAGAATTATGGCCTTCTTCCATGATTTTAAATTTCAGATCTTCGCAAGCTTCAGGTATACAACACCTTCCTTCCATTCTTAAACTTCCATCTTCATGAACTTCGAAATCTCCAGCATGACCCTTCCTCACCTTCTCTTTTATCTTTCCATCTTCTCATCTTTTAATTGAGCTTCTTTAATTTGTTCAAACATAGAGGGTCGAATGGTCATTGCACTAAACATTTTCTCTACTTCTCCATATTGCATTACTTCAAGATTCATCTTCTGAAAGTCTAAACACAGTTGATCTGCCACCACCATAGTACTTAAGGTATGACTTGTCTTCCTACTCAAGGCATCTGCCACTACATTGGCTTTCCCTTCATGGTATTGGATATCCAAATCGTAGTCTTTTATGAATTCTAACCATCTTCTTTGCCTCATATTCAAGTCCTTTTGGGTGAAAATGTATTTCAAACTCTTGTGATCTGTATATATCTTACATGTCACCCCATACAAATAATGACGCCAAATCTTTAAAGCAAAGACTATTGCGGCCAACTCTAGGTCATGAGTAGGGTAGTTGACTTCATATGGCTTCGCTGCCTTGATGCATAAGCAATGACTCTCCTATTTTGCATTAGGACGCACCCTAGACCATGTTTAGATGCATCACTATATACTTCATAAGTATCGCTCCCATCGTAAGGATAACACAGGGGCTGTGGTTAGTCTTTCTTTTAGGATTGTGAAGGCCTTTTCACATTCTGGGCTCCAAATAAACTTGGACTCTTTCTTCATAAGGTTGGTCATGGGTCGGGCTATTTTGGAGAAATCCTTAACAAAACGTCTGTAGTAACCTGCCAGGCCTAGGAAACTTTTTATATCAGTCACATTCCTTGGAGTAGGCCATTCACTGACGGCTTCAATCTTCGTTGGATCAACGGCAACACCTTCCTTAGAAATGACGTGGCCCAAAAATGCCACTTTTTCCAGCCAAAACTCACACTTCGAAAACCTTGCATACAATTGCTTCTGTTGGAGTGTTGACAAAATTATTCGGAGATGTTCCTCATGCTCTTCTCTATTCTTAGAGTAAACCAATATATCATCTATAAATACCACCACAAATTGGTCTAAGTATGGCTTAAAAATTCGGTGCATGAGATCCATAAATACTGCTGGCACGTTAGTCAATCCAAAAGGCATTACTGTAAACTCATAATGACCATAACGCGTCCTAAAAGCGGTCTTAGCAATGTCCTTATCAGCAATTCTTAACTGATGATACCCTGACCTTAAGTCAATCTTTGAGAAAATTTCGGCTCCCTTCAGTTGGTCAAACAAATCATCGATCCTTGGAAGAGGATACTTATTCTTGATGGTCACTTGGTTTAACTCACGGTAGTCAATGCACAACCTTAGACTACCATCCTTCTTCTTTACAAACAAGACAGCGCACCCCACGGGGATACACTCGGGCCTTATGTAACCCTTTTCTAATAACTCTTCCAATTGGGTCTTAAGCTCATTCATTTCTACCGGAGCCATACGATATGGGGCTTTGGATATTGGGTCGGGCTCCATGCATTAAGTCTATAGTGAACTCCACTTCTCTTATTGGAGGCATTCCAGGGATTTCTTCTGGAAAGACATCCTGAAATTCATTAACTACAGGAATATTCTCCATCTTCTCTTCCTCTACCTCCAACTTCTGTACACTACACAAATACAATGGATACCCTTTTCTTATACGCTTCTTGAGTTGCATAGTGGAAATCATCCTTGACCGGGCTTCGACCGATTTTTCCGTAGGTTATTTTGACTCCTTTTGGACCTTTCAAGGTCACTTTTTGGGCTCTGCACTCTATTTGGGCTTTGAATTTCCCCAACCAATCCATTCCCGTAACAACATCTAGGTCATCCAATTCAAATTCAATTAAGTTTGAAGGAAAATTTTCCGCTACTATGGTCAATAAAACATCTCTATATAATTTAGAAACATCAATGACTTCTCCAGAAGGTATAACTATATCCATGCTTATAGGTTCAGGTTTTCCCAACTTAAGTTTTTCCACTAAGGTTTTGGAAATAAAAGAGTGAGAAGCTCTCGAATCAAATAAAATCTTAACCGGAATAGAAGAGATGAAGAAAGTACCGGGCCACTACGCCTGCAGTCGTTTCAGCCTCACGATTGCTCATGACAAACACTCGACCTTGATTGTTCGCCTTGGCCTGATTGTCTCCTCCATTCCCATTCTTAGGAGGAACACGGTTATTGGTCACTGACTGTTGTTGGGGTCCTTTGCTCCCATTACCTCCCTGATTCTGGGTTGTCTTAGAATTTGCTGATGTTGAGTCTTTCTGGAAGCACTCATATTCTCTATGGCCTAACTTGCTCGCAGATCCTACACGTTACCGCATTTCCTTCACGATCCTTCCCCTGGGTGGTTTCTTGGGCATCTTTTACGGTAGTAGACTCTCTTGGACTTTCCATTTTCGGCATCGACTACGATTGTTGTTATTCCCATTGCTCTTGTCATCTTTTCCTTGCTTGAATCCCCCATTAGTCTTTTGTCGCTTGTCTCCACCTTGGAACCCATTATTACTAGACCCCTTCCTTTTATCTCTAGGATTTGCTTCTATCTCTCTTCCCTTGATTCCAAATAGATAGGCAGCTCTCCCATACACTTCATCTAGGCTATCAAAGTTAGCCCCTCCCAATTTCACTTGAATGGACAAGGTCAACCCTTGCTCAAATCGTTGAGCCTTCAAAACTTCAATTGGAACCACTTCAGTGCAAACCTCATTAACTCTATGAACTTAGAATAGTACTCATTGACAATCATTGTCCCCATCCTAAGGTTTGTAAACTCTAGGCACTTCTTTTCCTTAAGTGAGGTGGGTAAATCTTGGTTCTCAAAGCTTCCTTAAATTGTTCCCATCCAAAATCTCCTTGAGTCGTTAAAGACTCCTTCCTTTGAGACCACCATAAATCGCCTTCCTCTCTTAGGTAGTATGTAGCATTGTTGATCTTTAACTCATCGGTGCACCGGACAGCCAGTGAAACAACTTATCAAACTCCCTAATCCAGTTCTCAAGACTCGGGCCGGGTCCTCTTTTCCATCATAGACAGTGGATTCCTAGAGGCTACTTTCTTAAACACATCACCGCCTAGGTCGGGTTCTTGTTGACGGTTCAACCGAGTAGTCATAGCCTTAGCCAAATTCTTGGTCGAGAAGTCAACTCCTTAAGAGTTGCTCGAGTCTTAGATCTACTTCCGGGTCTACTTGCCATTTCTTCCCCGGGTAAGAAACAAATAGGTACTACTTATTAAGTCATCCTACTAAATTTGTAAATCATACAACAATCATGATCCATAATATGATTGACATCAAGCACATAACATGAAAAAGGAAACTAAAATTTCATTTATTAAACTTCCTTAAAAAGGAATGCTAACATATTTAAAGAGTAGTAGTCTAATTCCGTAACTACTAATTATTTAAACTACTAACAACTACTAAAATATCTAAACATTTTCCTAAAAATTTATAAATAATAAAAATCGATGAATCGAAGTCCGAGTCATTTTGATCTTCTTGCTTCAACATTAGCTTGGTGTCTCAACCATTCATCTTCGGACATAGGGTGATATCCCTGAGATGATGAACTACCCTCCGAGCTTGGCGGGTTGCTCGAATATTGGGCGGTTCAGACTAGTAGTAGATTCATGATAGGAGTGACTCGAAGTTTGATATGCATTAATCATGTCTTGTGCTTCTTGTTGCTCTTTCCACAATTCAGTATATCGGAGGTCAATTATGAAATAAGGTACGGTAGCTAGCCAAATTCCTTCTTGGTAATGATCCCTCATGTTGGGCATTCCATCCGATAATTGCAATACATTATAACACTTATTGAATAACCAATGATAAGCTTCAATGTAGGGTAAGTGTTCTAGAAGCAGATCAATTGTTGGTCCATGGTAGTAAAATTATTGGTATCCTTGTTATATTAGAAAGTTTGCATACTTCGAATAGCACGCACATAATCGCCGCGCTTCGCATCTCTTTTGACTAGAATGGGTATGAAAAATGGACTATGACTTGTCATACTGAATCTGTGGTAAAATTATAAATAGTAAGTACCACGTATATTGTCATTAAGACAATTAAATCTCCTTATGAAAATTTAATAACATTCTCACATTTAGCTAGACAAAAATGTCATACAATTATTCATAATAATAATGCGAGTGTAAATAAGGAAACAAAAATTCAAACTATTAATGCGATGCACATAAAATGCTAAAACTTTTCTTGCCAAATTTTTTTTTTTTCAACCTTTTGTTTTTCCAAATATGTTTTAAAATGAGTACTTGATTCATGACAAATAATAGTCGGGCCAATGAATTTCCCACGAAAGGGTTGGTTACACGCAACGTTGGTGAGAGCCCAAGCCTTTCCTTGCCAGAAACATTGCCAACCCAACTTATCCAAATCAATCGTTTTTCCTCAAATAATTAAATAGATTTTTATGCATATTTAATATAAATATGAAAAGAATGCGAAACTCTCTAACCTATATGCCCATCCTTAAGTCTACCCATCAATTTTAGATTCCAGGTTCATATCCCTAGGCTTTTAAACTGATACCACTTTGTAACACCCCTAAATTTCTCTCTTTTTGAAGTATATATTTTAATATAAAACACTTGAGAAACTTGAGAGTATTACTGCCACGTGATAACGTTAAAGGCTAAAACTACTAACTACTAATTTAACAATGCAGCGGAAACTAAATATAATAACTTCTCTTTATTGATAATATAAAAACTTTATTATTCAACTATGACAATAATAGAATCTATAATAAATAAAAATAGCAACTCCTAGCTTAAGTATTATTCCTCACTAGCTCCCCCATGTGAAGTATGCATCAAATCAACCTGTAAATTCTGCTCACCAAAAGAGTCATCACAGGGACAAAGCCATAACACAAACAAACAAAACGCGTGTCAGTAAAAATACTGAGTACATGTATATGCGGAAATTTAAATACTTTATTAAACATTCAAAATATTTCTATAAACCTTCCTTGGATACTTGTAATTAATACTTGTATAATATAAGGTATATAACTTTAATAAAAATCCTTTTTCCTTGCCTAGGTACCTTTCCTAAAGTGTGCACACCCCCCAAGTTTAGTATTCCTTAATGAGTCCATGACTAGGGGAACTACCTTGTCCACATGACTTATACAAAAAGTACATGGGTAAAATATAATATAATGGCTACCGTTCTTGCTAATAAATAACAAGCCATTGCCTATTTAATAATTGCGATCATAAAAGATCATATAACTAATAAAAATCTTTCGGAAATAATCCTCCTAAAAAAAAAATAATTCTTATAAACTTAGCCAAATAGTGGCATAATTAAAATCTTGCTCTTGAAAACTCTTAATAATAACAATAAAACTATAGCAATGATACTTGATAAAACAAGATAGTAATAATATTAATCGTGATAATACTAGAGATGCTACTGAAACAATTTTGTCATACCCTTGCTACAGTAGTAGCTCATGAAGACTTGACGCAAGTTACACACTAAAGGTGATACTATGGACAAATGACAATAATATAGTTAAGGATAAGTTACTAACTTCACTACTTAAGACCTAATTTTGTATTAGGCGCTTTTATTAAACGTGAGAAAAAAACTATGCGTCATTAGTTCTAGAGATCGAATAGAATATTTACTTTAGATTACTCACATGTCATAATTAATTCAAAAATTCATATGCTCATGTAAACTCATAATATTCATAATAAAACTCATAAAGTTCATAATAAAACTCATATAAACATGCATTTCAATTCAAAATAACAACCATAAAAACATGATACTACACATGCAGAACAATATTTAAAGATCTACATATACACGCACCTTGAAAATTAATAACTACTAGGGAGAAGAGAGATAAGGTAGGCTAAGAGGGAGAGAGAGTTTAAACTTGAGAAAAGAGATGTATTCCTCAAATTTGGTGTGAAGAATATGAGGGGTGGAGGCCCCTATTTATACTAGTTGGACAAGCAGAGTCATACTAGGACTCGGAACTAAAGAGATGGGTTTTTGAGAAAAGATAAATAATTTTAGCTAGGATACATTATTTCTTTATGATCATATAGCTAGAATAGAGGAATATTCCATAAGATAAATAGTCTAGATGCTTAAATTAACCAAAAGATAAAAAAACAAAATAACCAAATCTTGATAACATGAACTTAGCCCTGGCGGTGAGTTGCCGAAGTCAACGCTTTGATATTTATTTTTATTTTATTTTTTTCTTTTTCTTTTTATAAATCTTTTGTAAATCTTTTGTAAATCTTTTGGTTAATTAAAAATACGAAGTATTACATAAACTTACTAAAAATACGGAGTATTACATATATAGCACATTACATAGAGCAATTGGTCGAAATTCAGCAGCACGAGTAGGATGCTTAACTTTAGGGATCAAAGCTATATTAGTGTTGTTGATACAGCTAGCAGAATTAGAACCATGAAGAATACTACTCACAAAACTTGTAACATCATCACCAATAACATGCCAGAAACGCTGATAAAAGATAGCATGCATACGGCCGTCAGGATCAGGGGCTTTACAGGGATGCTTTTGTTGAAGTGCAGCAAAGATCTCATCTTTTGTGAAAGGCTTCAAAAGAGCCTGATTACTGACATCAGAAATAACAGGACTAACAAACTGCAGGACATCATCAATATTATTAATTGAGGGATTCGAAGAGGTAAAAATGTCTCAAAAATACTCTTCAAAAATGCCCTCAATATTCTCCTCCTTGTCATGCCAGTGTCCAGTTTTATCAAACAAGCCTGTCACATAATTGCGTTTCTTCCGTTGCGAAGCTTTATGGTGAAAATAACTCGTATATCTATAGCCATCTTTAACTTCCGCAACTTGCGAACGAAGATACCAAGTAAGCCTCCCGTTTTTCATGTAAGTCATCAAGAGTGTTTTCAAGATCATCACATTCCACACAACTAGCGTCGCAATAGGGAAGCCGTTGGGCTCGAAGGAGCCGCTTCTCCGTTTGCGCACCGCTCATGTATTTTCTTGAATTTTACCGAACTCCACCTAGCCAAACCACGAGCCATAGAAGTGATGCCCTGCGGCAAATCTTTCCCCACCGACTGACCCTAAGCATCCTTAACCACACCCTCGCAGCCCTCATCAAGTAACCAACAAGTTTCGAAACGAAAACCATGCCTCATCTTCCTCCTAGTATTATGATTTTGGGGACGCAAGATAATTGCCACATGATCAGACTTGTACCTGAGAAGATGTTCAACAACAAAATTCGAATAAAGCTCGAACCAAGAAGCAGAACATAAAAAACGATCCAATCGTTCTCGGATACGAGTAGCTGCCGTGTTGCCCCTCTCCCATGTATACCAAGAACCCATAAAACCCAAGTCACGAAGCATGAGATCATCCACCGTTTCTCTAAAAGACACCATCTCTCTCCCCGGTTCTATCAACCCCTCCCTCCTTTTCACCATAGCTCATGATTTCATTAAAATCACCACCAATCAAAATCGGTAAATTTGACTCCTCACATAGATGCCGGATCAATGTCCATGTTTTGTGCTTATCCTCCTCCCTAGGCCACCCATAAATACCTACAAATCTCCAAGTCATGCTTCCTTCACCATCACCACAAATATGATTTTGAGAAAAAGAGACAAGATTGAACTTGACATCTTCTTTCCAAAGAATACAAAGACCTCCAGCTCTCCCTCTACTAGCAACAGCAAAAGCGTTTTGAAAACCCAACCGCTCTTTAAGTGACTCAGCTTCATTCATTTTTATCATAGTCTCCGACAAAAAGATAATGTCGGGGGCATAAGTATCACTCCAGCGTCTGAGCTGGCGAACTGACCAAGGATTGCCCATCCCTCGGCAGTTCCAACACATGGTATTAATAATCCGCGGCGGGGTTGGTCATCACCAACCACCGACTCTAGCATGGAACAAAGCTCATTTGGGGTTTTCGACTTAGCTCACTTCACCACACCCACAACATCACCAGACTCCATCTCACTTGTATCAAGGTTGCGTTTATTTGTGAAATCATCAGTATCTGTTTCCATAAGCTGACTTTCACCTTTTTCTTCCATAGAACCTCTTGCAATTCTCTTCCAAGCCTTCATTTTTATTTTAGTAGCAGTAGGGGCAGGTTTACTACTTGAAAAAGTAAAAACCTTTTCTTGAACATTAAGGGAGTTGGTAGTGGTCCCAACAACCTTGGACTCTAAAGGATGAGCAATGAATTCCGTGGAACAAACCGACCCTCCAATAACAACAGCAGCGTTGTCTCCCAAACCCCTGACAAAACTTGGCATTGAAACAGAGGCTGCTGCATCAGCAGCAGCAACAACAATGCTTTTTGCAGTCCGAGCATTGCTTTTGGCAGGTACAAGGGCAGATTTTTCAGCAGTAGGGCCAGTCGAAAATAAAATTTTCTTGCTCGCTCTAAATTTCTCATTTTCCTCGATTTCCTTTTGTCTACCTTTTCGAGGCGTTGCTTTCAACTCCGCACTCCATCCAAACGTTCCTGTTTCTCCTCTTTATCAACTACATGACAGCTTCTCTCAGATCGCCCATTATACCACAAGCGAAACAGAAAATCGGTAAACGCTCATATGCAAAGTCCACCTGAAATTCCCGTCCTATTTTATCTTTCAATTTCCGAAATCTACGTAAGGGTTTTGTGACATCCAGCATCACTTTCACTCTCCGATATCTACCTATCCCTAAAACATCTTCCTCCACATCAAGAATATCCCCCATATTTCCAATTAGGGCTTTAACTACTTCATCAGATCTATAGTTAAAAGGTAGATTTTTAATGCGCACCCAAAAAGGAGCGTGATTAATTGTTACCTGATCGGGTTGCTCGTCACCGTCTGCTTCATTCAAGAGGATGAGCATGTTATCAAAACACCATGGCCTCCCTTCAAGAACTTTATTCATGTCATTCCAATGGAAAAATTGGAATGCATAGAAATTAGGGATAAGGGTTCGGATGACCAGTCCATGGGGAGGTGCCCAGAAGCCGGTGATGGTGCGTTTAAACGCATCAACGTTGTACGAGCGTTCAGTTAGGATTCGCCCAAAAAGCACCAGAGATAGTTTATTCTCCTCGTTAGGGTTTATGGTATCTAGGTCAAGAACAAGATCTTCTTCATCATCAATTTTTAGTTTTGAAACAAATTGTGCGACCTCTTCAGCCATGGCCGAAGAGGTGGTCCACCGCGGCGGAGGGCGACCACTGGGTAGGGTTCTCTACCGGAGGGGGCAGAGAGGTTTTCCTTTCTTTCAAGGGAGGTTTGTTTGGTAGCTATCATCCACAGCTTAAAATTACTTATCATACATAATTATATATAACATATTTATCAAAATGATAAGTCGGATTTAATAGTATAACTTTGTCAACATACTTTACGAGAAATTAAACTTTATAATGAAAATAATTTGTGTTTCTAATTTTATGAATCATAGGGAATATTTAATAGAGTTGTGTCTCTAACAATAAAATGTCTTTTTCCGCATAAATGTTAAGTGTGTCTAGTCAATAAATTTTACGACAATTTTGCTAAATTAGACCTTGAGCCAATTTTAAGAGCAAGAGAAGACCCTTTAAATTTTGCGCACCTCAAAATTGAATGTGAGTTTAGTGGCTTGTGATTTAATGCTATAACACTAATGAATGGTCAAATACCCTAATGAAACTTTTAGATTTATCATTAATAGGAAAAATTGGCAAGAAATATCTCAACTATGACTGTCCATGCATAAAATGTCTAATCTATGACCAACCGTCCATAAAATACACCTTAAAGTTTGGTTTACTATGGGATTATCAATATCTAGGACTTTATGGAAGGACGGTAATAATTAAGATTGTCTTTGTCTAATTTTCCATTGTAATTTGAGAAATATATATAGAAAAACATGAAGATGGATTGGGCCAGGTGTTAAGAAAGACCTGGTGAATAATGTTGGTTGGGCTTTGTCTCATGAGCCGCAATATGGACAAGAGTAATAGGAAGCTAGGGTACGCGAGTGATAAGTGCATATTCTAACATCATTTAGTTGCATATTAGGGTGCATTTTCATGTAGTATTAGAGCATTTACTTGCATTTATGCATATTTAGGTCCATTTTCGTAAGCTACGATGCTTTCACGGGTTGTTTGGTCTTTTGATGTAATCTCAGGTACTTTGGACTCCTATTTGAGGACATGATAATTTAGGCGCGTAGATGACCTTCAAAACGATATATCATGTGCCCAAAACGGATTGAAAGTGAAGAAGATACACATGACTTTGTGTACTTGTGCGAAATATGGCACATCTTCACCATTTCACTCGTAACTTTTGACATAAGAATAATAATGAGGTGATTCTAACTGGGTTGGAAACTAGACTTGAATATCTTTCCAACGATATATTACATGCACCAAACAAAGCTCTGGATCGTTCGAAGTTGAGCTGGAGAATCTGATGATTACAGGACAACACGTCCGTGTCACTTATGACACGTCCGTGTCACTCTGATTTCTTCGAGGCAGTAGCTTTTCTGTCGTAGCATATTTTTGTAGTAGCAGGTCAACACGTCCGTGTCATTATTGACACGTCCATGTTGGTCTGCTCCGCAGCGCCTTCTATTTTGTTGGTTTTATATTTTAGGAAGTTATAAATACCTTTTATTCGTTGAATGACGAGTGAAAGGGAGAGGAGGATAGTTTTATTGCATACACTTTTTAGGGTTTCTAGAGAGAAGTTAGAGAGAGAAACCTGTAGATCTTCATTAATCTCCAAGACTCTACCTTTCTTCCATTAATTCAAGTATTTATTTTCTTCTTCTTTTCTCTTTGTTTATTATTATGAATTGTAATTATTCTTCTCTAGTTTCTTTATTTATTTCAATTATGCTTGAGTAGTTCTTTTATCTATGGTTAGGTTGAACCCTAGTATGAATTAATTCATGATTATTTCCTTAAATTCCCAAATTAATTGTTCAATTGTTCTTACTTAATTGATTGTTCATATTCCAATACTAGATTAGGGATAACTAGTATTGTTATGATATCTTTGTCTTGATCACAACGGGAGTTGGGTTTTGACGGATTTGGGTATTTCAATTAAGGATATGAAATTCTCCACGGGAGTAGGTAGAATGGATTGTTAGGAAGTTAGAGTGCCGCATTTAATGTCTTTAATTTGCATGATTCCACGGGAGTAGGCCTGAGTGCATATTAGAGAAGCCATAGATACTCGGGAGAGGTTTATGGTATTTTATTGGGTGTACTTTTCCTTGTGAGCATTTAAATGATTAGTTTGGGGTAGGAATTATTATTGTATTAATTCATGCTAGTGGGGATACTTAACTTTAGAGTCTTTTATTTTGATATTGATTAGTATAGTTTATTCCACCATTATTCTTGATATTAAATCTCCTTAGTCTTACCATTACTTAAGGGCTAATCATAGAACAACTTTCTCTCTGTGGGATCGACTCTGACTTACCCTACTACATAGTTAGGAGGATTAGTTAGGTTATTTATTTTTGTTAGGTGCGCGACACGCCTATCAAATTTTGGCGCCGTTGCCGGGGAGATAGTTTGTTTTATTTAGTTTTTATTTTTTGGTGAGACTAGACTGTATATATTTTTTTTTCCTTTCTTTTGTGAATATTTTTTTTTCTTTTCTTTTTTTCGTATCATGGAATCATATTATTATTTTGATGGGGATAATTCTTCTGATAGGCACCATAGTCATAATTCTTGTGGTTCTCATGTTTATAGTTTTGATGCATCATATCAAAATTCTCCAAATTTTTGCATGAGTTCTTATGAATTACCATATATGTTCCGTGAACCCCAAATTCATGCTAGTAATTCTAGAGCAATTTTTTCTTTTCCTCAATATGAGAATGAAGTGTTCTGGAAATACTATCATAGACTTGGTGATTTTATTGGTCCTAATCATGGAATTGAACTATGGGAAATGTGCCTAGTAATTTATGAGGGGTTAAATGAAGAAACTAGGATGGTGGTAGAATCTATGTCTAATGGAGGATTTCTTTCCAATCTCCTGATTACTATTGGGATTTAATTGAGTGGTTGGCTAGGGATACTTATGAGTGGGAGATGTCTTTATCAGCTAGACTAATTCCTTCACCCCCAACTTACATTACACCACCTCCTTATTGTTCTAATTGTCACTCTACTTCTCATGATATTTTGTCTTGTGATGTGATTTTAGTGAATGATTTCACCCCCTCGCCCCAATATGAATTTGATTATTACACTCACTCATCCCCAAGCGTATATTTATGATGTTGATGATGCCGGTTGTATAGAGAATGAGAGTTATGAGGATGATGATCAAATATAGGAGAGAGCAATGTGATGAATAATTTAAAGGAGGAAGAGCCCTTTGTTGAAATTTCCTCTTTGGAGAAAAGTCAAGTCGAGAGTGAAGTGATTTATGAGTCTTTATCGGTACCACCTATAGTTTTTGAGTCTCATGTTCCTTTTTCTAAAAAACTTGATCTTATTCCTTTTTCTAAAAAACTTGATCTTATTCCTTCTTCCCCTATATTATATCCTCCATCGTTCCTTCTTCCTCCCTTCTTGAATGACTTTTATGATAATGTAAATAATGTAAATTTAGTTTCTTTTCCTTCTTTTGAGTCATGTAAAAAGACTAACAATTTTTCTTTTTCTTCTTCTTGTAAATATAATTTTTCCTTTGATTTATCTTTTTGTAGTTTTAGTAATTTTTTAGTACTAATTTTTTTCATTTTTCCTTTCCACTCTTATATAATATGCTCTGAGATGTTTGCAGGAACATATGATAAGCTTCTTAGAGCATTGAACTATTATGAGTGATCTACTAGTCTTAAACAAATATGCAAGACCTTAAATCAGCGCTTATCGGGAGGCAACCCGACTTTGTTCATTTTTTTTATTTATTTTGGTTTGACTAACTTTGCTAATGTGTGACGAAGTCTGTTGCTAGGTACAAGCATAGCCAATTTTTTTTGGCTAAGTTCACTGCCTCATTACAACTATCGATTGTGGTGGAGGTGTCGATGCTTTTTGACACTCCCTTTGATTACCCACCCCTTTTGTAAGTTGTACCTCTCCCTCATTTAATTCCTCTTTGTTCACATTGAGGACAATGTGTCATTTAGCTTGGGGGAGGATGTTTGTCATCATTACTTAGCACATGTTAGTTGCATCTAGAGTAGTTTTTTTTTCATTGCTTTCGTAGGTTGTTGCACGGTTTGTACCGCTCACTAGGAGTGGGAGTTTACGTGTAACCAAAAATATTGTATTGCTTTCATAGTTGCATGGGCATATTTCATTTCATATTAGATTTCATGTCATTTTAGTTGCATCTATGGGACTATTGCTAGCACTTATTGAGAACCTTGCTGATATTTTACTACAATTCCTAAGCATAATTCATCTTGTTCATGATTCTTCATAGCACGATTGTTTCGCAATTGATTGTTTGTGGTAAGATTGATTGATCTCTCTCTGGCTCGATTTAACTTTATTGTGCAGACACCTTAAACTAAGTGAGCTTTTGTGCCTATAAACTGAAGTATCTGTGTCAGTTATGTTCTTTCATGTGTAATTAGTTCCTTAGTTGTCGCATTGATCTTGATTTTGACTTAGTACTCCTTGATATTTTCTAGTACATACATTTTGATATGATTGAGGCATTCTATTTCATGATCTTAGCTCCAGAGTTATTCTTGTTTTCATATTATCCTTCCTCTAACCCCGCTGAGCCTTTCTGACTATGTTTGATTGCTACCTACATTACAAGCCATTGGCCTCATTCGATATTTGTCCTAAGCCTAGCTTGGGGGAGCGAGTATTAGTTTTGGTTTGGTTTGTATTGAATTGAAGTGCTCTATTTGTAGTTTAGAAGGATGGAAAAGTATGTTTAGTGAGCTTTGAAATTGAATTGAAAGTTCGAAAAAAAAAAGGTGAAAAATGAAATGAAAAAGAAGTAGAAAAAAAAAAGTTGTGAATAAAGTGAAATAAAAAGGGTTATGATTGAATTTCTTGAGTGAAAAGTGTTGTTGATTATATTTGGAGATTGTTGGTTGTTGCACGGAGTTGTTGTGACCTTTCTTGGTCATGTTTTCAGTTATATAATGCTCCCCCTTCTTGGTTTTTCCACTACAATTCCCAAATTATTTTCCATACCTTTAATCTCAACCCCATTACAACCCTTAAAAGTCCTCTTGATCATTGTGTATTGTATTGTTGAGTATTAGGTGAGTCAAAAAGTCAAAGTTAAAGAGTTTATGTTTCATCTGAGTCGACTTGTTTTAGGTTGAGTGTTATCATTTATCCTTTAAACACATGAGAGATTTGAGGGCACATGACTATAGTGAGGAATGTTAGGTTGCGATACATGGCATGCTATGCGGCTTTGTTTGAGCTTGTATTGATGTTTGGTTTGTGTAGTGATTTTATCTCTTGTGTTTTCAGTTGAGTGTTTAGCCCTGTTGTAGTCCTATATTGTAGGTCGTCTTTCATTTCCAATGTTTATGTCTTATTGCTTGGGGACAAGCAATGGTTTAGCTTGGGGGAGTTTGATAAGTGCATATTCTAACATCATTTAGTTGCATATTAGGGTGCATTTTCATGTAGTATTAGAGCATTTACTTGCATTTATGCATATTTAGGTCCATTTTCGTAAGCTACGATGCTTTCACGGGTTGTTTGGTCTTTTGATGTAATCTCAGGTACTTTGGACTCCTATTTGAGGACATGATGATTTAGGCGCGTAGATGACCTTCAAAACGATATATCATGTGCCCAAAACGGATTGAAAGTGAAGAAGATACACATGACTTTGTGTACTTGTGCGAAATATGACACCTCTTCACCATTTCACTCGTAACTTTTGACACAAGAATGACAATGAGGTGATTCTAACTGGGTTGGAAACTAGACTTGAATATCTTTCCAACGATATATTACATGCACCAAACAAAGCTCTGGATCAAAAGTTATTGTTGTTCGAAGTTGAGCTGGAGAATTTGATGATTACAGGACAACACGTCCGTGTCACTTATGACACGTCCGTGTCACTCTGATTTCTTCGAGGCAGTAGCTTTTCTGTCGTAGCATATTTTTGTAGTAGCAGGTCAACACGTCCGTGTCATTATTGACACGTCCATGTTGGTCTGCTCTGTAGCGCCTTCTATTTTGTTGGTTTTATATTTTAGGAAGTTATAAATACCTTTTATTCGTTGAATGACGAGTGAAAGGGAGAGGAGGATAGTTTTATTGCATACACTTTTTAGGGTTTCTAGAGAGAAGTTAGAGAGAGAAACTTGTAGATCTTCATTAATCTCCAAGACTCTACCTTTCTTCCATTAATTCAAGTATTTATTTTCTTCTTCTTTTCTCTTTGTTTATTATTATGAATTGTAATTATTCTTCTCTAGTTTCTTTATTTATTTCAATTATGCTTGAGTAGTTCTTTTATCTATGGTTAGGTTGAACCCTAGTATGAATTAATTCATGATTATTTCTTTAAATTCCCAAATTAATTGTTCAATTGTTCTTACTTAATTGATTGTTCATATTCCAATACTAGATTAGGGATAACTAGTATTATTATGATTCCTTTGTCTTGATCACAACGGGAGTTGGGTTTTGACGGATTTGGGTATTTCAATTAAGGATATGAAATTCGCCACGGGAGTAGGTAGAATGGATTGTTAGGAAGTTAGAGTGCCGCATTTAATGTCTTTAATTTGCATGATTCCACGGGAGTAGGCTTGAGTGCATATTAGAGAAGCCATAGATACTCGGGAGAGGTTTATGGTATTTTATAGGGTGTACTTTTCCTTGTGAGCATTTAAATGATTAGTTTGGGGTAGGAATTATTATTGTATTAATTCATGCTAGTGGGGATACTTAACTTTAGAGTCTTTTATTTTGATATTGATTAGTATAGTTTATTCCACCATTATTCTTGATAATAAATCTCCTTTAGTCTTACCATTACTTAAGGGCTAATCATAGAACAACTTTCTCTCTGTGGGATCGACTCTGACTTACCCTACTACATAGTTAGGAAGATTAGTTAGGTTATTTATTTTTGTTAGGTGCGCGACACGCCTTTCAGCGAGGGTAGGCTAAAGGTTGGGCCAGCTACAAATTGGGCATAGACGCATCGCAACATCTTTGCGTAGGTTAATTTCTAGTAGCCCTCGAGAGCCCTCAGAGGACTAGCCGACAACCGATATATAAGAGATGAGAACGAAAGATGGGAATTTGCTTTCTCCAAAAAAGTGGACGTTGGTTCGCCGGAAGCGGTGGAGCTCATGGTTATAAGAGAAGGGGAGGTGTTCAAAAAAGTATAATGAAATACTTAATTATTGTGGATTGATCATAACTTGTAATATACTTTCTCCGTTTCAAATAGATGACACTACTTGACTTTTGCACTATTCACACACCTTTCTTTTACCATGTTTTGTGATATTTACGTAAGCAATAATATAGTTATGTGGATATTGTGAAATTTGTCTCGATATATACTTTCAGAATATGAACTTTTTATAATTTTATATGTAGGGAATTAGAGATATTAGTTGTTTAAGGGTACCATATGTAATTTTAAAAAGATTAGGATGTAATGGAGAAACAGAAGAAATACAAGGGTATAACATAAAAAAACCCAAAAAAAAATTCTTTATAATATTGAATTTGGGCCGTGTGTTTTGTAAGAGCATTTACAATGGGTGGGTTTTTTGTTGGTCTAGGAAATAGTAAAACTAACTTTACTTAGTTTTACCATTGGAGCACTTGGCCCTTGGAGTTGGTTGGTCTAGACTTTTAGACCAACAACACTTCGGATGGCGTGCATAGGACGAGTAATATCTCGCCGCGTGGCGAATAAAGCTGGGCAATTATTATTTTTTAATTCTAAAACCCCTTAAACGCTGAGTTGCAAGTGCAAAGGGAGAAGGAATAAAGGTGGAGAAAGCCAGACATATTTGTTGTCAGTGGCTCTGACGGCTGACGCGCGTCAGAGGCCACAGAACAGCAAATCTGCTGCTGCCACGTGTGAGGCGCTTTTACCTTTGTGCTGTAGTTTTCTTCATACGTTTATTTTAAAACGTTACAAAATTTTGTAACGTTAATAAAAAAATCAGGTTATAATTTTTAAAAAAGATTACAATAACGACTATAAAATATTTTTATCTATAATTTGAGCCCAAATTTTATATATTTTACCACACTTCTTCCCAACCTATTTTCTTTTAATTACTCTTTGCTACCTAAAATTACTTATACTAAGCCAATATTATGGATTAAAATAATCCTAATTACTCATACTCCCAAAATCATCCAAACCACCCACAAAATCCCCAAAATAATTTCCAAATCGATCCAAGTGTTATACAAAATCCGGAATTTAATTAAATTTAACGTAAATTAACTTAACGTAATCTAATTAGCTTTTATTAATTTTAATCATCTACTTCATATAAAAATAAGCATTGGGTAGGATAGAGAGTATATGGTGGGGTATAGTAAAAGTAGGAAAGAGAAATAGAAAAACTAAGTAATACTAGCCCACCCATTGTGAGGAAAAAAAGATGAATTGGTGGGAGTTTAGTGGAATGTGAGGTGTAAGAAGGAGGAAAGGAGAGAGAATGACAAAAATCTCAAAGACCAGCAAAGACCAACCAACCCATTGGTAATGCTATAAGGTGTCTTAAAAGCAAACTAATATAGACTAAAATCTGCTGATAAAAAAAAATCATGAGTTAGAAAGAGGAGAGAGAAAATCCTCTCCAAGAACTCACTCTACCACCACAAACCAAAAATTTCCCCACCGCCCTCACGGCCCAAAGCGAGCAGCTAGGCCAGAGTCTCCTGAAGCAAACTAACTGTGTTCAAGCAGGTGCCAGTCGAGTCAACGCCGACGTCCAAGAACCCGTCCCAGAACCACCCCCTCCCCCATGTACTGGTTATCGGTTTTTCAAGGAGGTTGCCATCAGGCCTCCCATGGGGTGTGGCTAGGAAATTACGGAGATTATCCCTGTAGATGCAATGCGTGTACCCTACGCGGAATCACAGCCTCAAAGGTGTGAGGAGGAGGAGGTCTTTATCCCAATCTCAGAACAAAAATATTTAGAGATTGTCAATCCTTGGAACGCAGCCATCATCTGCAAAATGGTAGGGAGGTCTCTCTCTCAAGATTTTTTAAAAAAGGAAATACAAAAGTTATGGAATTGGAATGGAATTCCGGAGCTTGTTTCCTTAGGAAAAGGATTCTATAGTCTCAAATGTTCATCAACAGAAGAACGGTCCCGGGTCTTGGCGGGAGGACCATGGTTCATTTTGGGGTCATTACTATGGGTCCAAGCGTGGCAACCGGGATTCAAACCATCAAAGGCATGTATCAGTCAATATCCAATTTGGGTAACACTTCCGCAACTTCCCGTTGAGTTCTTTAGGAAAGATATTCTACTTGAAATTGGAAATTCCCTTGGGAGGGCAATTAAAATTGACGCTCACTCCTTGGCGGGGGATCGACGAAGGTTTGCGTCTGTGTGTGTGTGCTAATGAAGGCTAATAAACGGACTCCGACCCGAGCGTGGGTGGGGCTACGTGTCAAGACCTCGTCTTCTCGGATTCACCATGGATATGCACGAGTTGTAGATGCGTGGGTCATAACTTGAACAATTGCCCAGAAAGGAGGAAGGAGGTTGATGGTGGAGAGCGTGCACAACAGATGGAGGAGATGGGAAATAACACCAGCCTTGCTGATGTGGAAAAGCGACCTTGGGTCCAGGTGGGGGGGAAAAAGTCAACAAAAGTTGAATTAAAGAAAAGCCAAGGCAGTAGGCCCCTTTCTCGGTCCAGATGGACTCCCAAGAAAAAGGGGGAGCTAAACTCTGAAAATGTGGCAGGTCAGCGGGGGGCCCAAGGAATGGAGAATTGTGCCCTCACACAATATTCGCAGGGTCCCAAGGCAGCTTTAAATCCTCCAAATCTTTCTGAAAATAGATTTTCGGCGCTACTATCTTTGCAGGAGAAGTTTCCCTCTCCTTCTTCCTCTTCCGGGCCGAAACGTGGAGGGCTTGTCTCATCCCCAATCATATCAAACCCTGACCCCTGCAACCCCATCTTGTCCAAATAGTGTCCCCTTATTCCCCCACACTCAACCCCCTCGACCCCCTTCACCCAACCTCAAACTCCGAGAACCATGCCCCCTATTTAAACCGAATCACCCCAGCTCCATTCTCTCACAAAATACCGACCCAACTCCCCCTCCTCCTTCAAATAATAACAAAAACCAGCTAAGCAAGAATGATGATGCCGCAGACACCGGAGTTTCTCAACCTGTCCGGATCATCCTCCCCACCTCCATCTTTGTCTCTACCCAACTCACCCCGGGAACCCCGAACCATGGTTGTTGCTCCCCTCAGCCCGGTTCTGTTTTCCTGTCCGGTTCGCCCTCTCAAACCGGAACTCAACATGGAGGCAGTCGAGTTTTATCTCCCCGATTGTCTAGAGGATCCCAACGAGTACCACACGGAACTATCTCTCAAGGAAGTGAAAGCACTCATAGCAAACCTCTCCCTAGCTAAATCCCGAATTAGCCGATCATTTGATGATGTACTCGAATTCCGAGTTCCGACCGGCTCATGTTCCCCAAGTACTAGACTCCGGTCACCTTCCCCTAACAATGAGGCTCTTCTTGAGATGGTTCCTCGAGAAAGAGGTAGAAGTAGAGAGCGAAGAACGAGCAATGTTGGCAAGCTTGGGGCCGTGGATAGACCCACTTCCACTTCTACCAATGGTGCGCACAATACTAAAGGTCAAACAGAGGGATGTGCGCATGATTGTAAGGAGCAACACCAATGCGTTGTTCCTTGCACGACTGCAAGTGCCAATGAAACAATTGGGTCTCACGGCAACATGGGGAGAGGCAAACGGGCGAAAAAACCCTCGCGAAGCCGAGGTAGTCCTGTGGCTACACAGAAAGATGTGGACTTGTCCACAAACAGGAGCCAAAGTAGACCCGTGGGGGGTAGGAAACGAGGGGATCCTAAAGATGCTCCTCGAAAAGACCCCGCTATATAAAGAGATGACAGTTTTATTCTGGAATGTTAGGGGGTTGGCTCGTCCATCCTTCAAGCCGAACTTTCGGCTTCTCATGCAGCAACATTTCCTGTCATTTGTAGTGCTTGCGGAAACGTGGGTTCGCCGTGAGAAGACGGATGCTATTGTGGCGGATCTGGGTTTCGACTCTTGGCACTTGCTTGAACCAGATGGGTTTGTGGGTGGCATCCTCCTGCTATGGAAATCTCACATCCTGGATTTTCATGTTGTAGGAGAAGGTGCTCAGGGAGTCTACGACGTGGTTGAGGTACGAGCTTCTAACACTTCCTTTGTGCTTACTTCAATTTATGCTAGTACTAAATTTCATGTTCGTCACAATTTGTGGAATGAGTTAGAGAATTTTGCGCAGAATCTTAATAAGCCATGGTTAGTTTTAGGCGACTTTAATGAAGTTGTTAACCAAAGTGAAAAATTTGGGGGGCCGGCCGATATCTAGAAGGAGATCTGATTTATTTGCCAGAACGATGGATAATTGTAATCCTCTAGATTTAGGGTTCAATGTCCCGAAATTTACTTGGACCAACAAAAGAAGAAACAACCCGATCTTTGAGAAACTTGATAGAGGATGGGCAAACCCTGAGTGGATTTAACTATACCCTAATGCTAACCTGTGGCACCTCCCGAGAGTCACTTCTGATCACTGTCCTATCCTTCTCAATCTTGAAAATGAACCCTTTGTCCAGGGTGAGAAACCGTTCCGTTTCGAACCCATGTGGCTTTTAGACAATAGGTTTAGAGACGAAGCGTTGAAAGAGTGGCCTAGGCCGTGTAGATCAATCCAGGAGAGTTTGAATATCTTTAGGAATTCCCTCATTGAATGGAACCTGACCACGTTTGGTAATGTTTACCGAAGAAAGCGTCATCTTCTAGCTAGGTTAAAAGGGACCCAACTCTATCTCCAGTCTCATCCCATGTCTAATTTCCACCAGGACTTGGAGATTAGCCTCCAAAAGGACCTCATCGACACCCTAGACCAGGAAGAATTGCTTTGGTGAACCAAGAGCCGGATGGACCAGCTTGGGGAGGGGGACCGCAATACGGGGTTTTTTCACAGAAGTGTCCTTATCAAACGTAATACCTCTAGAATCAATTGCCTAAGAGATGGTATAGGAAATGTGATTTCTGACCAGCTTGGCATTCATAACCTGATCTTAGCCTTTTATAAGGACTTGTACTCAACCGAAAAATTAATTTGCATTAAAAGTCCTGCAATGGTCTTGACGCCTGGTAGTAGTGTTGGCCATGAACCCTCCCTTATTGAGATTAGAACGACTCTTTTTAGTATGAAACCTCTTAAAGCCCTGGGGCCGGATGGTTTTTCATCCAGTGTTCTTCCAGAAAACTTGGGATATTATAGGGGCTGATGTGTGTATGGATGTTCAGAAATGGTTCAGGCAGGGGTGGATCCTTGAAGACCTATGTCAAGCCCTGATATGCCTAATCCCTAAGCAGAAATCCCCGAAAACTGTGAAACAATTTAGGCCTATAAGTCTGTGTAACACATTATACAAAATTGTCACAAAAATTCTTGTCACCCGTCTCAAACCAATAATTCCGGCCTGGATTTCGCACAATCAAAATAGTTTCATTAAAGGGAGGGGCCCTGATATCAACCTTGTGGTGGCTTCTGAAGTATTGCATTCAATGCAGAAAAAGAAGGGGAAGTGGGGTTGGTTTGCCCTAAAAATTAACCTTGAAAAAGCCTACGACCGAGTGGAATGGTCCTTTGTTAGAGAGTGCCTCCAGAACCTTCAGTTAGACCATCACGCGATTAACCCAATTATGGACTGTATTTCCAAAGCCGCGTCGTGTGTCCTTATTAATGGGCGGAAATCTGAGGAATTCAAGCATTCTAGGGGGTTAAGACAGTGTGACCCTATGTCCCCATATCTGTTTAATATATGTCTCGAGGCTCTGACTAGTAGGATTAATGAGGCTTGTCTTAATAAGGTGTGGACCCCATTCTGGGTCGGAAGGGGTAAAGTTCCCATCTCCCATCTTCTTTTTGCTGATGACTTACTCATGTTTGGGAGAGTGGATGAAAATACGGCCTTTGTTGTTCGCCAGGTGCTTGAGAGATTCTGTAATGATTCGGGAGAGAAAATCAATGAAGCGAAAAGCAAGCTTATTTTCTCTCCCAATACCCTAGATGAGCATAAAACCTTGTTTAAGGAGACCCTTAATATTGAGGACAATACCAATCTTGGTGTATACTTGGGTTTACCTATCTCTCACAAACGCCCTACTCGTTCCCAGGTCCAATTTATTGTGGATAAGGTCAGATCTAGGCTTGCAAATTGGAAAACCAAATTCCTCTCTAAAGCGGGACGTTTATGTCTAATCTCCTCAACCCTGTCAATGATCCCGGCATATTACATGCAGGCTACCTCTCTCCCGGTAAGTACCCTCAATGACCTATATTCCATTTGCAACAATTTCTTATGGGGGGAGGAAGGGGGGAAAAAGAAGCTCCATCTGATTAGTAAACAAACCACTTTCTTGCCTAAGAACCAGGGGGTTTGGGAATTAGAAGTCAGAAACTCATGAACAAAGCCTACATGGTCAAATTAGGGTGGAAACTAGCCCAGGACCAGCCTAACCTGGCCCAGCAGTGCATTAGATCCAAGTACCTGTATAATAATCGTGTGACGAAGTTCCACAATGGCTCTGTGATCTGGAGGAACATTGGTCAGGGTTGGGACTTTTGAGGAATAATTGCTCTTGGAACCTAGGCAATGGCAAAAACATAGACTTTTGGCAGGATGACTGGCTCTCGATTGGCCCGTTGTGTAGTTGGGTACAGGGTCCCCTTAGCCCCGACGAGTGCGCTAGGAAAGTTCAAAGTATAGTTTCCCTAGGGCAATGGGACCTCTCTGACCTAACACTTTCCCTCCCGAACTACCTTGTCAGTCGTATTCTTAGTACCATTCCCCCTCTTCAAAACTCTTCAGAGGATCTTCTTATCTCAAGCTTTGTAAATCATAAGGGTTTTATGCTCCAAAGGGCTTATGCTGCTTTGCTCCCCACACCCTTGGTTGAGGATGATCTGTCTTGGATTTGGAAGGGTCATGTAGAACCCAAGATTAAATTCTTCATGTGGCTTTTATGGCATGACCGCATACCACATAGACATCTACTTGCCATTAGAGGTATAACCCAAGACTCTTCATGCCCTAGGTGTCAATGTCAGCCCGAGCACAGCTCTCATATCATTCGAGAATGTGCCAAAAGTAATGAGATTTGGGGTTGCCCGGGTATGCCTATGGGCCTCAGCCTCACTAGGGACTTTAGAGTGTGGCTCAGAGAGAATATGCAATCCCATGAAGTCTTTAGGGAGGTGCCTTGGAAAAGTGTATTCCCCTACCTGTGTCATGAGATTTGGAAGGATAGAAATGATTGTGTCTTTAATGGGCGGAAACCTTCACCTATTCAGGTGATTTGCTTTCAGGCAACGGGGAGGGCGAGGGAGTATGTCTCCACCACAGGTAAAGTTAGTCCACATAAGGGTCTTACCATGTGTTTTGCCCATCCTCAGGAGTATCTAATGATCCATGTTGATGCTTCTTTTGTGATGGGTGGGGGCCTTCCTCCGAAATCCGATGAGTGCTACAATACTCATCGTACATGGGGTACATGGCCAAGTGATGGTCAGTCTGCAAGGTAGTAACCTGCTGGCTGAGTGCAGTCATGCCAAGCTCCAACCTCTGTAGGGTGCTCATCATGCCCTGAAAATCAAAATCACCAGCATATGGGGGAGGGGGAGCAGAAGAAGAAGGACCAGCGTCATCATCAGGAGGCGGACGTGTAACAGCCCGCACTTCCGAGCTGTTAGCTAATCATACTTAACATTCATAAATCTCAATTATCATTCATAAACCTCAAATTAACTTATCTTGCAGCGGAAACATAACTTATAAAATGATCCTGGGCCTGGGTCAAGGCCCACAATATAACTAGGAGAGAGAAATGGTGGGGTATAGTGAAAGTAGGAGAGAGAAATAGAAAAACTAAGTAATACTAGCCCACCTATTGTGAGGAAAAAAATAAATTAGTGGAAGTTTAGTGGAATTTGAGGGGTAAGAAGGAGGAAAGGAGAGAGAATGACAAAAATCTCAAAGACCAACAAAGACCAACCAACCCATTGGTGATGCTATAAGGTGTCTTAAAAACAAACTAATATAGACTAAAATCTCAATTTTAGTCTTTAGGGTTTGATTTCTCAGCACTCTGGCGGAAATCGGGAGAGAGGAAAAACCTGTTCATCAATGTCAGATCTTGTTACTCTGCCACAGGTAAATATTATCCTCCCTACTCCCCTTCAGCACCATTATTTTTAGTTTTTGCGGGTTTTATGTGAGCTTTAACGCTACCTTTGAATCTTCATTCCAAATTTACTTATTTATCTACTTGAAACCAATTTCTATCGATTTAATTGTTTGATTTAAAGTATTCTAAATAACCGTAGTTATTATAACTTCCCCCACTAGTAATTTTTGTGTTTTTGGAGGCATTGGGTCAAATTAGTGTCTGATTTGAAGTAATTAAATTGGGGAATTCAGGTTTTCTACTCGTTCATTATTTCAAGCTTGAAGGCATGCTGAGAAAGTTGGATTAGGAACAGGGGAGGATGAGGCGGGCCGGTTGAGGCTCGGCCTCGATTAGTCTTTTTGAATTATTGATTATGCAAGCTAAATTATACAAAAAAGTTGCTATGCCATATAGTTTGTGTGCACTTGTATCGAATAAGAGGTTGATTCCTGACCAAGATCGGCCATGATGGGGAGTAATGTACTAGAGTGGTAATGAAGATAAACTAGTTGTTGATCTGCCATTATTGAATTTTATATGTATCTGTAGACTGTATATATATATATATGAATGTATTTAGTTTTTGAGTGATTTATATTTTTTAAAAATACACACATTAAGTTTGGCCCACCCCATGTAGTAATTCTGGATCCACAATTGAGTAAGTGTATAGAGTTTGATGCATTTAGTAAATTTTCTGTTGTGCTGGTTTTAATTGATAGTTTTTTCGTACATGGGTTCAGAAATTGTGGTTGACGTATGACTTGACAAATGACAAGCTTGTGGACTTTATTGGGGAGCTACGTGATAAAGCAAAGGATATGAATAAAGTTTCCCATGGACGTCCTGTTTTGCCAATGGAAAAGGATGCAGATCCGCCATATATTGATGTTAACTTGCAACTTGGTGGCCTAGACAAGGGTTTGGCGAGGATAAGAAGGTATGATCTTCGTCTTATCAACTACCAAGATCCTTTTGGAAATTTGATTGACGTTGATGAATATAAATTATATGATGATGATTCAAGACTATTGGATGTTGGGATAGAGGGTTTATCTCTGGGATTACCCACATTTATAGAAGCCGTTAATTCCCTTGTAAATAGTTGCAAAAAGCTAAACTACTCTAAAAAGAATGTTGATGCAGGAACTTCTTTCCGTGTAATGTGCAATAAAAGGGAGCGCACCAACTCTCAAGATAACATTACTCTGAGAACTTCTCTAGCTGTGTTATGTGTGGTACTTTGTGAGGCTACAAAATTAAACCTAGTTTTTGGTATGCTGGGTAATGCTTTCCAGTATGGCTTTGAAGTGCCTTTGACTTCATGGTTGTTGTATCATATCAATGATTGGGGACATTTTTCGAAGGAGCTGTTGGCAGCTGACCTACATTCTGATGATACAGATTGTAATTTTTACTTACCAGATGATAAGAATGTCTGGAATGATAGAAGACTGGTCATTGGAGTTACCTGTCAAGATGTCGCGCGATGTCTAGGTATTTTACGGGCTTTTCCACCCCCTCCTGATCCCATGGAAGAAGAGAATCTCTCGGGCACAGAACTACTTGAGATATACTCTGTTAGTGTATATATTAATGGTGGTAGATCTGGTAGAGTCTATGGTAGCATCATGATTAACAATGGTGATTGTAGATTTGGTATATATGATCGAGTTCAACACAAAGCGAGCTTGTTGAGTCACATGGTACCCTGTTTTTACAAGAACCAGATGACTTTATCAGTGCCAAACGGGGGATAGGAATAGAGCTGGATTTCAAGGAAGAAGGGGGTGATAACTTCGAAGTCAAGGGTATTATTATGTGGGATCGTTATGCACGTGATGACGGAGGTGTGTATGACTATAACTCGCGCCTTTCTGGTTTTGTCAGAGGTAAAAACGGGTATGCAATAGTGTACTACACTGTGCATGCAGAGGCAATCCAAGCAGTGGTGGAGGCAACCCTTATAAGCAAAGAAGGTCATCCTAATACTAACGAAGGTGTTTGTGTTTGCGGGAGACTTTCTGCCCGCTATAGCGATTTTGTTTATGCTACTGATATTTATGAAAAATATTATCAGACCGTGCTTTTTGACAAGCCAATGAACAAGCTGTCTGCACTTCCATGCACCTTGGAGACGGGGATGTGCAAACGGGGGGAAAGAGTTAAGCTTGGAGAAGCCATTAAACTGTGTGACGGTTAGTGTAGATTCGTCACTAGTAATTGTTGCAAATTTGAAGAGTTGTGAGGGTAAGCCCATTATGACTGGCTCCATGGAATGGCACCCAAGAGAGTTGGGTGATTTCGAGGGTATTATGGAGGGACAACCCGATGATTCTTATTCACTCCAAGTGAAGGTGAAATGGATCCGAAATCAGAGGGACATGGAGCAATAGCTTACTTTTGGCGTTGTTTTGCTTGTGACGTCCTACGCGTGCTATTAATCCTTAAGGTGTGTATTTTGGCCTAGGTGATGAGGAGACATTCACTGTTGTCTGTTGTGTATAGATTGACTAAGTTAGTCTGTTAGATATAATTATGACAACTAATTGTTTGCTCGGGCAATTTCTCGTGTAATCGTACCTAATTTTATATTAAGTTATTAGTATACTAAGGCCCCGTTAACTTTAAACTTATTTTGACCGAAATTAAATTAAATTAAATTAAATTAATTGAAATTAACTAAACTGAAATTAAATTAAATTAACTGAACTGAAATTAAATTATCTGAACTGAAATTAACTGAACTATACTGATATTAAATTAAATTAACTGAACTGAAATTAAATTAACTGAACTGAAATTAACTGAAATGAACTGAAATTAAATTAACTGAACTGAAATTAACTGAAAATAAGTTCAAAAGAACAGGGCCTAAGTGAAATATAAATTTATTTTATAGTCCGGGATCTATTATAGTTGCTTATAGTTTGACTTGTAATCTATTTAAAGTATCATAAAAAAAAATTAGTGCAAATATTGTTTAACCAACAATCAAGTACATTACCTTTCAAAAAAGAAAACAATCAAGTAAATTAATTTTAATAATAATTAGTTTGGAATTCTCTTTTTTATTTATAAAGTAGAAATGTAGCATTAAAGCTAATTAGGTCCAATGAGTCCAATGAGATCTAAGTCTTGGGAGATTAGTTAGTTAATTGAAAAATAAATTTTTTATCTTTCAATTTTTTATATCTCTGAGTAAATACAGAAAGATAAAGTCTTTCTCTCCGTCCCATAATATAGTCTTCCACTTCTCATTTTTCACGGGAGTTAAGGAAAATGGAATGAGTAGTAGGATTTCCAAAAAAAATGTATTTAATGAAGTGCTTTTTTGATACTTTTGTATTGAAATTAGTTCTTTATTTTCTTTTTCCTTTAAACAAAATCAAAAAACAATAGATGTACCTTGGAATGGTGTAAAGCAATAAAAAGTGTCACATGTTTTGAGAGAAAAGTAGGGGTATTTTGGAAAGTTTGTGTATAAATTAAGGATAATTTATTCTATATAAATTAATAAATAAGAAAATAGGCACAATATTTTGGGACACCAAAAAAGGAATGTGAGCACTATATTATGGGACGGATGGAGTATAATAGATTGGATTAAAAATTCTAAGCAATGAAGTTTTTAAAACGATGAGCATCATTTTTTCTTTTCTTTTCTTTTGGTTAGTTATTAGTTTGTTAACAATATTTGTTTGACTGAAGTCTTGATAAACGTTGACATAACCCATGCCATTTGTGAAGAGGAGTGTAACATATGGCGTGGTATCATCTATTGAAGGAAAATTCCCAATGGTGACCTCCAAAATTTCGAGTTTTCCATTGGTGACCCTCAGTTTTTTTATTCCCATTGGTAACCCTCAATTATTGTTCTAGTTCCACATGTGATCTTATAAAGCAAAAAACCGTTAATTCCACTAACTTTCCGTTAGAACTAATGTCTTGACACACAAACCAAGGTGCTTCCGGTCAATTTTTGTCAATTTTAATGTCAAATTTGATCCTTAAGGGATAAAATAACACTCAATTCCTTAGTCGACCAATTTTTTGGGATGAAACCCAATTTAGACTTTATATTGGCCCTTAAGGGATAAAATGAGCCCCACAACTTTAAACGAGCAATATTTGCGGCATGCTGACCTAGAAAATTTTCAAGCACGCAAACTGGGGACATTATTCTAATGAAAAGTAAACAAAACTAAAGGTTTTTTACTCTATAAGGTCACATTTGGGAATAAAACAATAATTGAGGGTTACTAGTGGGAATAAAAAAAATTAGGGCCACCACTGAGAACTCGAAAAGTTCGAGGTCACCATTAGGAATTTCCCTTTATTGAATCATACATCAATTGATGGAAATGCGCCCCAATAAATACTATTTTTTAATGAATAATTGATAATAAAACTAATCCTAAAAAAGAAAAATCAACTTATGATTTTGAAATAAACTAGTGGTTGACCCGGGTGATGCTGCAGATCATTTACCAATGTGAATTTGGATTGTTAAATCACATACTTGAGAGAAGTGGACAAAATGAGTTTATAGGCATGGCATTGTATTCATGATGTAATCTTTCGATTCCTTTAATTTTAATTTTTTTACATAATAAATTATAATATGAATTATTGATCAACATAACCCTTGACTTCAAGAAGAGAGTACATATATATTAATTTAATTAATTACAACGACCGTAATATAATCTTACTTTTGAAATTTAGGATAATGTGTAAGAATATAAATGATGCAATTAAATAGTTTAGCGGAGTTTACAAAAAATTTAAGAGTTTTTTTTTAATATAAGAGTACTGAAAGGTAGGACACGATATTATTAGCATTAGATTAATTAGTATTAATATATACATCTGTATTTAATTGTTTTAAAAAGAGAAATATTCTTGTCTTTAAATAAATTTTTTCCCATAAAGACCAATATGACATTATAGATTACTTGGTTAGTGCATTTGTATTTCAAATGAGGAGTTATGGGTTTGAGTCTTAACACACATATTTTTATTGCTTAATATGTCTCACTTGATTGTGTGGAGGGAAGGGGGAGTACATGTGGTAACATAACATGCTTTTGCCTTGGATTTTAGATATATATACTTCCTCCATTCTTTTTTCATTGCAACATTTCCCTTATTTGGAAGTTTCATATTAATTGCAATATTTTCTTATTTGGTAATATATTCTCTATATCTCTCTCTAATTACATGGGTCATACTTTTTATTTATCTCTATCTCTCTGCTCTTCACATGGGTTTCTTGAAAAATGTGTCGGTGGGCAAGTTGCGATTATTATAGAACATAAATCTTTGATAAATCGAGCATTCCATTCCCGGCCCGGGGCCTTCGCGGATTCGATTCGAGGCTTTTTTATTCTTTTAGAGTGCCATCTGCTGTTTCAAGGCCGGGGTGAAATGCTCTAATCTAAGCCCGATCGAGGCTGATCTTAGAGACTTCCAGTCATCTGGAACAACATGTTTCTTCTCAGTGGCGATATTTCTAGTATCGCTGGAAAATCGACACTTTCCTCTCTTGCTAGGTGCTCATGCTTTTTCAAAAACCTTTGTGCTAATCCTGAAGATGACTTGTGAAAGAGGATTCATTCTTTAACGCTACTAGGAAGAAATCGAAAGGAAATTGTAGTCAACCAGGGATGGACGTAAACTCGTAAGCTATCGTGGCAATATATAGATTTATAACATATTAAGCCAGATTTAAAGCCCTAAGCATAGACTAATTAATCGAATACAGGAATTAATTGAAGGAAGGGTACTGCAATAGAGATTTACAAGTTTCTCTCTCTAAAATCCTAAGTATAAACTAATTAATGAAGGTATTAATGTAAAGCGACTGAAAATAAGGATTAGAGACCTACTTATAACCTAATCATAACTAGTATTTTGGCCAAGGCGATGCCACGGGTCAGTTACAATATTAATCATATTATTATTCATAAATTTCATAATTGATTTTATGAAAAATTATTTTAAATAAGTCAACCTTTGCGCGGTCTTCCCATTTTAAGTCTATCTTATGATTATCCCTGATTGAGTTAGGCTTGTAGGGCTATTTTCTTCTATTGAGTTTTAACCTATTTGTGACCTATTTAGTAGGTTACATGTGCCACGTGTCGCCATATAATTGGTTTACTTTTTTTTTTTTTTTTTTATTTTCTCTTTACTCCCCTCCTCTTCCTATCATCTTTCTCTTCCCTCTCCCTTAAGACCACCCCACCCCCACCTCACCTACCCATACCCCCGATAGCCCCACCCCCACCCCCTCCCCCTCCCCTCCCCGCCCGCATCCCCGCCGGCAGCTTCCTCACCCTACTCCACCCCACCCCTCCTCTCCCATGCCCCTCGCTGCGTTTCCACAGCAAGACACCCCCCCCACCCCACCCCTCCCCTCCCCGCTAGCCGTGTTCTCGGCCACGACGCAGCCCGCAGGCTCCCCTTTCCCCACTCCCACCCTCACCCTTCGCCTCCCTCGCCCATTCCCTTATCATCTCCCTTCGTCCCAACCCAAAGTCCCGTCGCCCAACACTAACCTCGCTCGATGAAGGTGGCGGAGAGAGAGATAGGAGAAATAGAAGAGAGAGAGGGGGGCGGGGAGGTGTTCGCAGGGGTGGGGGAGGTCGCAGGAAGAGGGGGTGCGGGAGGGGCGTTTGTAGGGGTGGGGGTGGGGCGGGGTGTTCGCGAGGGGCGGGGAGAGGGTGGGGGCGGTGTTCGCAGGGGGGGGGGAGGTCGCAGGATGAAGGGGGTGCGGGAGGCGCGTTTGCGGGGAGGGGGTGTTCGCGAGGGCGGGGAGAAGGTGGGGAAGGGGTGTTTGCGGGGGGGGGGGCAGGGGGAGGGGGTGTTCGCGGGGGTGGGGAAGGGGTGTTTGCGGGGGTGGGTCAATATGTTTGTTTTTTTGGGTGGGTTTTCGGTTTTGGGTGGGTTAATGGGTGGGTCAATGGGTTTGTTTAAAGTCAAACTTTTTTATTTACCAGTTTATCAGGTTACCGGTCATTTAACCTAATTAAAGTTAATGGTGCTACAAAGTTGACTTGACTAGGAATAATCAAAAGTTAGACTTGAAATTGAAAGACCACGCAAAGGTTGACTTATTTAAAACAATTTTTCCTTGATTTTATTAGCTTTTCGTAATGTCTAGTGCGAAATTGGCAAGTGGACATTATGGCACGATAAGTTGTTTTTTTTTAAAAACTTCTAAGGAATTGGGGATAAATATAATAATTTTAGTGGAATTGTGATAAGAGAATGTTACTACTTTAATAAAAGTGTTATAGATCAAAAATCTTGTCTATGTCTATGTAGTTACGTATAATTATAATACTTTATCATATTTTACTTTGAAATATATATTAGCATTGAAATTGTAGTGGATTGGTGGTTAAACTCTCATATTTCATTTCAAAAGTTCAAGTGTTTGATTAATCCTTGTAGCTACACATTGGTGAGATCATAAACATGTGTATTATAAACTTGAGAAGAGTGCAACGTGGCACTTGCATTGGAGAGTACTACTCCCTTAATATAGTCAACTCCCCTAATATTTACTTTGAAATATGAAATGAGATTATTGTGCATTAACTTTTTTTTATAAAAAACTTTTTAATTGAAAAACTTGACCACAGTGAGAAGAAGGGAAATTATTATAAAAGAAAATCACCTACTAAACTAGTTCCAAGTAAAGTGGGAGAATTCTTGAAAAGTACCACCAAATAGTTGGGATTATTTGAAATAATTCATATTTGGGCTTCAGTTTGTCATGTAAGTGACCGTTTACTTTTAATATAAAATTAGGCAACCGCTGAAGCCCAATATTAAAGAGAACGGATCACCTTTCTTGAATAGAGTGACTATTTTAATCTATTTAATGACTAGTTTAACATTTACAGTTCATATTCTGTGATCCATTTAGTGAATAGCTTAATCCATTTAGTGATCAGTTTAATCCATTCGATAAGACAATCGGGTTATTTTTTTTAAATTGTCTGTTTTAGTTCGAGATTCAAAGGGAATTAAAGGAAAGGAAAGAAAAGAGAAGGGAAGACTAGGTTGGTGCGAGATGTCTTGAAATAGTGTTGGGTTAGAGTGAGATGGAACTACCTTGTTAAGATAAGGTAGGCTTTCAAAATTAGACCGCCTATTCAATAATTTGTGTTTGGAGTTATTTTGAGCGGAACGACCATAGTTAAGATTGTTTCCATCAATTTTGTTTAGCACAGTAAGGGTATATATGTTCTATTAAACTTATTTTGATTTATCTAGAACTTATCTAGAATTTCTAAACTTATTGGAACTTCTTAAAGTTTTTATAATATTTTATAAGGTGTTAGATATTATCTTAAATTCAAAATTACTAGAACTAATCTTAACTTTAATTGAACTTTTTTTTTCCTGAAATAAGTCAATATAAGTTGAACAAACTAGAGCCTACATATTATAGCTAATCAAACTCTTTTTTAAAAGAAATTCCATTATAATTTATTAGTTCAATAATTTTGAGGAATATTAATAGTTTAGTTGATTTTAATATATTATAAAGGAATTTTGGCTTAAAGTGCTTTCTAAAATGTTTGTAATAGTAAAATAATTATAAATTTTCAAAGTCCATATCAAAAGCTATAATCAATCTTCTCTACTTCAACTCTATTGAATTTAGATTAATGACATAGTAATAAACATAAGTAGCACATTCTATTGTCCCCTGTTTGTTATCAGTGTATACAGTTCTAGACTTCTGATTGGGGAATTTTTATCATACACCCTAGTGCACCATGAGCATGGTAAACCCAAGGATATTTTTTTGCTCATTGCTCATTTGAAACTCCAAATGAGCATAATCACATAATAGGCAGGGCTATAAATGAGTAAATGAGAAAAAAATAGCATTGGGTGTACCAGCATTCATCATACACCCGGGTGTACCATGTGCATGGTACATCCAAGGCTATTTTTTTACTTATTTGCTCAATTGGGACCTTCAAATGAGCATATTGAGAGCTCCAAATGAACAAAAAAAATAGCTAGCCTTGCGTGTACCATGCTCATGGTACGCTCGGGTGTATGGTAAAGATTTTGATATTACCACCTCTTGTTAAGAAGACGATATTATTAAGGCTCTGTTCTTTTGGACTAAGTTAATAGAAATTCAATTCAGTTCAATTCAGATAAATTATGTTCAGTTTAGTTCAATTCAGACACATTCAGTTAAGTTCATGACTTTTATAATAATAATAATAATAATAATAATAATAATAATAATAATAATAATAATAATAATAATAATAATAATAATTTTATTATTATTATTATTATTATTATTATTATTATTATTATTATTATTATTATTATTATTATTATTATTATTATTATTATTATTATTATTATTATTATTATTATTATTATTATTATTATTATTATTATTATTGGTTTTTCACCATATAACCCCTGACAAATGCGATAATTCACCATATAACCCATTATTTCAGAAATTCACCATATACCCCTAAGTTTGGAAAATTGTACAAAATGCCCTTAATGACTAAAGGAAGTCAACTCCATTAGTCATTAAGGGAAATCCTGTTAATTATCCTTTAAACATTACAATTGATCCTTACTAATTAACCTATTTACCCTAATTAGTTTATAAAAAAACATTGAATATTTTTCCCCCTTTCCTTCTCTTCCATCCCAATTTCTTTTCTCCCTCCACCCAACCCCCACCACCCAGCCAGTTTCTCCCTCCCAATTAATTGTTTTTTTAAAAATAATTATGGTTAATTAAGTTAGGATGTAATCATGGTATTTAAGGGATAATTTACAGAATTACCCTTAATAAGGATAAATTCGTAAATAAAGGCAAACGACGAGAAACGTCCTTTAAATGAAGGGTAAACTGTGAACGTTTTAGAAAACTCAGGGGTATATAGTAAATTTATGAAATAATAAAAGTATATGATGAATTACCACATTTGTCAGGGGTATATGGTGAAAAAACCGTTATACTACTACTACTGCTACTGTTGATGTTATTGCTGCTACTGCTACCGCTGCTACTGGTGCTACCTGCTACTACCTGTTGCTACCTGATGCTACCTGCTACTACCTAATCCTGCTACTACATGCTGCTGCTGCTACTATTACTACTACTACTACTACTACTACTACTACTACTACTACTATTACTACTACTACTATCATTCTACTTGTTAGTATTCATATTACTCAACTCATGAAGTATACTACTAATGTCATTCTACTTGTTAGTATTCATATTACTCAACTCATGAAGTATAATTCAGTTCAGCTCAAACAAATGAAGTTAAATTCAGTTCAGCTCTACACAAATTAAGTTTAGTTCATTTCAATCCAAAAGAATAGAGCCTAACTATGTCAATGCACAAATAAGAAATAATCAATAACTTTTAGAGAATTTTATGATTATATAATGAATAAATCTTATTATAGATAATATTTTGAATTAATTTCTCCATTCTATGTAAAACTATTGTTTGTACTCTTCAGTCCGTTATATGAAAAACTACTGATTATGCTTTATTTGTATTATGACAAAAGATATAATTATGTGATAAATGGATCTCATTTTAATGTATATTTTGAACATTCTCCAATGACATTAAAATTAAAATATATATTGAATTATATATAGAAAAACCTAATTCAAGTAAAATGCTTTAAGGTTTTAAAATATACCTAGAACTTCTAACTAAATATTCCCTCCGTTTTCTAAAGATCTCTTGACATTAATACTACTACCTTTTATTGTCTAATAGTAAAAATTATGAAAAATTAAAATCATAAAAAATATACATTGTCACAAATCCAATAAAATATCATGTGATAATATTTTTCACATAAATAGATTAACAGGTACTGTCAAATTGTTTAAACTTTGACCACTTGAATAGTGAATGTGAGGATCTTTTGGCAAAAGAGGGAGTAGTATTGTAAAAGTAAACTATAAACGTAATATCATCTCAAAATATCGTAATATCGTAAAAAGTGTTATTGATGAAAAATTTCTTGCCCATAACACTATAAGAAGATAATAGAAAATTAAGTTGTAGTATAGTCAATTTTTTTATTTTTAGAAAACTTATAATTCGGTGCTATCCATAGTATTCTCTTGGAGTTATATGCTAAAGTAGTCATTGGTGACTGATAAAATGGAAATATTGATTTGAATGAAACATATAATCATAAGAGCACATGAAACCTATATCTAGTCAATATATTAAATAAAATAAATTAATAAAATTAGAGTAATGTTTAACAAAAAACCGTAGCGTAGGTTAACAAAAATGGCGAACCGAAACTTTGGTTTACCCGATCGAAAATGTCGTTTCGGGATAGTTAACCATCCATGAACTGCCCTAGTTAAAAGTGATCAAGTAATAAAAAAATGTGATTGACTTGTTATTTACTTTTTTGTTACCTTTGTTTCTCTCTACATTCTCTCTAATCCTATATAATGTATTTGGATGAGCAGCAGGTGATAGCCTAGTGGTGTTGGCATCACCTCCGATCCCAGAGATCCTGGGATCGAGTCTCACCCCTTGCAAGGAGGGATCCCCAATTTCCCCCCTACTTGCAAGGGACTTCATATTACCTTATAAATATATATATATATATATATATATATATATATATATATATATATATATATATATATATATATATATATATATATATATATATATATATATATATATATATATATATATATATATATATATATATATATATATATATATATATATATATATATATATATATATATATATAATGTATTTGGATAATTAAGAATTTAAAATTTGGAATTGACCAATATTATTGGTCAACTTAGAAGTGCACATTACATAACCTTATCTTTTTTTTTTATCTTCAATTCTCTCGTCCTTTCATTTCCTCTGATACACCAAATCTCTATCTCTCTCTCACCTCTCCATTCTATCTAATATATAAAAATATACATATTAATAATATGATAATAATTTTTTGATATAATATCCATAAAAATACTTAAAAATATTGTAAAATTAAAATTTTATATAGAAGTTATGTAAAAGTCAAAAAAGAAAATTTATTCACGGTCAGGACCGAAAAACGAAACTTCAAAAAACTTGGACCAAACAACTATTTATTTTTTCGATCTAGACCAAAAAATCAAAAATTCAAAAAAAACTTGGACCTAATTAGGGCCCTAATATGTAGGCTTGTCCTTAGGCCTCTAAAATCTCAAAAACGGGGCTGATGAAAATAATAGGAAGTAAATTTTAATGGGGGATGTTGAAAATTATACTTGTTTTACTATGACAATATTAGAGATAAATTTTCTGCAATAGGTTGAACTCTTAGTCAATATTAATTAATGGGAGAAGAATACAATGTGTTAAATGGAAGGTTCTAAGACAAACTTTACTTGGAGAAATTGTTTTGATATGTTGCTCTTACTCTTGAAAATTCAACATCAAAATGCTAAACAGAAGTGTGCTAACATTAGAATAAAGCCTGTTTCACATAAACAAATATAAGTTGAAATGATAGAGATTAGAATTACCTTTGCAAGTAACAATCCATAAGAAATAGAAGCATCGTTCACATGAATCATCCCCTCATTTTTTAATTCTACTATGTCGGCATCGGCACTTGGTAAAATAGCTTCCATCTTCTTTTCCTTTCTTTGAAAGTCACTGTTGTCAATGATGACGTGACAAATCTTTCCCCAACTCCTCCTCATTTTTCTCCATATGACGCCAAGGATAAGAGTGATTGCTCCATTAAGATCGTTAATTGATCTTCCAACTTCATTAGAGAATTGGACGAGACGGGCACTTTCAGAAGTGACGACAATCATAATTTGGGTGACTTTCTTTGTTTCAGTTGACTCTCGAAGCTCGGGATTACAAAGTACATGGAAAGCAGTGATGAATTAGTTATGCCCAAGAATAACATCCCTTTTAGTTGACATACTTACATAACTTTTGGAAAACATAAGGGCTCAGGCTCCCCGAAATAGCTTCCCATCCTCGGTACCAAATCCCCACCACCACTTCTCGACATACCTCGCTTAAACCGAGCAAGTACATATTGAGTCTTTTATAGAGTAATATTATTGTCTGCTCGTCAAGGGTCATCGATACAAGAAGATAATCCCGTACCTTTTTCGTTACATCAAGATTCATTTTACCACTCATTGCCAATTTTTTCGATTTTCTTCTTCCTCTCTCAAGAGACACTTGAGGGGGTTCATCTTCATTTGTATCATACTGGAACTCTGGTGCCAATAGCGAAATGATATAAACCTCTCCTTTTGAAGGAAGTTTTGGAACTCCCACAGCGACTTTAGTCGAATGCTTCCCAAGTGAGTGAAATCGTTTTATGAATACACCATGGTCTTGGGTAGAATATTCAGGGGAGAAATTAATTTCTTCGAGGAGATTTTGATTCAGTTTCTTGCAATTAAATACAATGGGCTGAAAATGATAAAGTTTGTAAGAAAGCTTAAGTTATATTAATCACGTGAACGACTTTATACAGGCTTACAATTGCTAGGAGATAGGTACAACATTTAATCTAATGACAGGTTAAAAGATACTTACAAAATAAATAGATTTATCTAAATGATAACAAGTAGATAAATGCAATGTTTGTTGCATTAAAAAAATAGATATGTGCAATGACTTAACAACTAGTAGATAAAATTAAATTTTATATAGAAGTTATGTAAAAGCCAAAAAAGAAAATTTATTCACGGTCGGGACCGAAAAACGAAACTTCGAAAAACTTGGACCAAACAACTATTTATTTTTTCGGTCCAGACCGAAAAAACAAATATTAAAAAAAAACTTGGACCTAATTAGGGCCCTAATATGTAGGCTCGCCCTTATGCCTCCAAAATCTCAAAAACGGGGATGATGAAGATAATAGGAAGTTAATTTTACGGGGGACTTGAGAATTATACTTGTTTTACTACGACAATATTAGAGATGAATTTTCTGCAATAGGAAGTCTTTGTCAATATTAATTAATGGGAGAAGAATACATTGTGTTCAATGGAAGGTTCTAAGACAAACTTTACTTGGAGAAATTGTTTTGATAAGGTGCTCTTGCTCTTGAAAAATTCAACATCAAAATGCTAAACAGAAGTGTTCTAACATTAGAATATAGCCTCGTTTCACATACACAAATATAAGTTGAAATGATAGAAATTATAATTACCTTTGCAAGTAACAATCCATAGGAAATAGAAGCATCGTTCACATGAATCATCCCCTCATTTTTTAATTCTACTATGTCGGCATCGGCACTTGGTAAAATAGCTTCCATCATTTTTTCTCTTCTTTGAAAGTCACTGTCGTCAATGATGACGTGACAAATCTTTCCCAAATGCCTCATCATTTTTCTCCAAATGCCGGCAATGATAAGAGTGATTGCTCCATTAAGATCGTTAATTGATCTTCCAACTTCATTAGAGAATTGGACGAGACGGACAATTTCGAAGTGACGCAATCATAATTTGGGTGGCTTCCTTTGTTTCGATTGACTCCCGAAGCTCAAGATTACAAAGTACATGGAAAGCAAGGTGATGAATTGGTTATGCCCAAGAATAACATCCCTTTTAGTTGACATACGTACCTAACTTTCGGAAAACATAAGGGCTCGGGCTCCCGAAATAGCTTCCTATCCTCAGTACCAAATCTCCACCACAACTTCTCGACGTACATCTCTTAAACCGAGCAAGCACATATTGAGTCTTTTATAGAGTAATATTATTGTCTGCTTGTCAAGGGTCATCGACACAAGAAGACAAGCTCGTACCTTTTTCGTCTCATCAAGATTCATTTTACCCCTCATTGCCAATTTTTTCGACTTTTCTCTTCCTCTCCCAAGAGGCACTTGAGGGGGTTCATATTCATCTGTATCATACTGGAACTCTAGCGCCGATAACGAAAGGATAGAAACCTCTCCTTTTGAAGGATGTTCTGGAACTCCCAAAATGAATCTGGTCGAATGCTTCCCAAGTGAGTGAAATCGTTTTATGAATACGCCATGGTTTTGGGTAGAATATTCAGGGGAGAAATTAATTTCTTCGAGGAGATTTTGATTCAGTTTCTTGCAATTAAACACAATGGGCTGAAAATGATAAAGTTTGTAAAAAAGCTTAAGTTATATTAATCATGTGAACGCCTTTATATAGGCTTACAATTGCTAGGAGATAAATACAAGATTTAATCTAATGACATGTTAAAAGATACTTAGAAAATAAATAGATTTATCTAAATGATAACAAGTAGATAAATTCAATGTTTGTTGCATTAAAAAAAAATAGATATGTGCAATGACTTAACAACTAATAGATAAAAAAGAATATTTATTCACGGTCAGGATCGAAAAACGAAACTTCAAAAAACTTGGACCAAACAACTATTTATTTTTTCGATCTAGACCAAAAAATCAAAAATTCAAAAAAACTTGGACCTAATTAGGGCCCTAATATGTAGGCTTGTCCTTAGGCTTCTAAAATCTCAAAAACGGGGCTGATGAAAATAATAGGAAGTAAATTTTTAAGGGGGATGTTGAAAATTATACTTGTTTTACTATGACAATATTAGAGATAAATTTTCTGCAATAGGTTGAACTCTTAGTCAATATTAATTAATGGGAGAAGAATACAATGTGTTAAATGGAAGGTTCTAAGACAAACTTTACTTGGAGAAATTGTTTTGATATGGTGCTCTTACTCTTGAAAATTCAACATCAAAATGCTAAACAGAAGTGTTCTAACATTAGAATAAAGCCTATTTCACATAAACAAATATAAGTTGAAATGATAGAGATTAGAATTACCTTTGCAAGTAACAATCCGTAGGAAATAGAAGCATCGTTCACATGAATCATCCCCTCATTTTTTAATTCTACTATGTTAGCATCGGCACTTGGTAAAATAGCTTCCATCTTCTTTTCCTTTCTTTGAAAGTCACTGCTGTCAATGATGACGTGACAAATCTTTCCCCAACTCCTCGTCATTTTTCTCCAAATGACGCTAAGGATAAGAGTGATTGCTCCATTAAGATCGTTAATTGATCATCCAACTTCATTAGAGAATTGGACGAGACGGACACTTTTAGAAGTGACGGCAATCATAATTTGGGTGGCTTCCTTTGTTTCAGTTGACTCCCGAAGCTCGGGATTACAAAGTACATGGAAAGCAGTGATGAATTGGTTAAGCCCAAGAATAACATCCCTTTAGTTGACATTCTTACATAACTTTCAGAAAACATAAGGGCTCAGGCTCCCCGAAATAGCTTCCCATCCTCAGTACCAAATCCCCACCACCACTTCTCGACATACCTCACTTAAATCGAGCAAGTACATATTGAGTCTTTTATAGAGTAATATTATTGTCTGCTCGTCAAGGGTCGTCGATACAAGAAGACAAGCCCGTACCTTTTTCGTCTCATCAAGATTCATTTTACCCCTCATTGCCAATTTTTTCGACTTTCCTCTTCCTCTCCCAAGAGGCACTTGAGGGGGTTCATCTTCATCTGTATCATACTGGAACTCTGGTGCCGATAGCGAAATGATATAAACCTCTCCTTTTGAAGGAAGTTCTGGAACTCCCACAGCGACATTGGTCAAAAGTTTCCTAAGTGAGTGAAATCGTTTTATATTTAATTTCGCTGTTTTGATTTGAGGTAATATATACTTATATATCAATGTTTGGTTGTGAATTTGTGATTATAGCTGAATTAGTTCATTAGTTGAAATGATTTGTTGTTGGATATTAGAATGTTGGCCATGATTTATTGAATTGATTTGTTGATTCATGTTTTAGGGTTTGATAGTTTGTAATTTGTAATTTCTAATTTAGAAATTGTAAATATGAGTTGATTTATAATTGAATAAATTGATTATTGATTAGTTTGGTTTGATAATGTAATTGATTCATGTTTATCAATTTAATTAGGAAAATGTCAAGTGGTTCACATTCACCTAATTCAAACAAGTCCAAGGCTAAGGGAAAACAACCCGATCTTCGACAATTCATGTTTAAAAGAATGAAATCCCAAGAAGCATCTTCACCCGCTCATAGTGAAACACCTCAAAATGAAAAAAATTGTATTTTGGAATTTTGGATGTAAAACGTTAAGTATTAAACAATATGTGTTGTAGTGTTTTTTTTCTAATTTTTTTTTCTGATTTCCCGACGTTCGGATTTTGTCCCCCCGCTTTGAGAATCCTGGCTCCGCCACTGGTGAAACATGAGTAACATTTGAATAATAAGGAAAAGCAGAAACAAAGGTATTTCCAAACATGCATCATAACTTTTCTATTCTTTTATTTTGAGGTGAGAAACTAAGCCCGCATTATCATCTTTTTCCTAGCTAGCATTATTGGTAAGTAATTATTGGGTATAAGAAATAATGTTCATGATACATTTTCATGAAAAAGGAATGATTAACCTCACTTTTTTTTTTTTTGCAAAAGAGGGAGCGAGAAACCCAAACAAGCTAAGAAACAAAGAAACGAGAAATTAACCTCACTTTAATTTATATTAGGTGTACATAATATTGTAGATGAACGTCGATCATTGACCAATAGTTACTATCTAAACAATGTTCCAAGTTGTTACAAAAGCATGAGAAAATAAAATTCTTTCATGTAATTGATTGCTTGGAACTTTTTCTGTTTTTTTTTGTAGTGGGGACATTTTCTTTTTGAACATTATTGGACGAAGTTAAAGTATATACTGCCATATTAGGCCATGTTGTAAGCTTGATTGGTCATTATTTTGTCAAGCGAGACTAGAAGTATGTTGTCTAAAACCCTATCATTCGCACGTTGATGGGTTCTTAATATGCACTTGTTAAGTTCTATTGTCAAAATATCTTTTAAAAAATCACTTACTATGTACCAACTGAAATATGACATTGTTTTGCCGTGTGATCAACATTAAGGTAAAACTGACATAAAAAAGGTAAGGATATCATTCTCTTCCATCCTAACAAACTTCAAATGTCACTTAACCCTCTTTAACCTATGCATAATAAGCCCCTCCTACTAGTATAATAAAACCAGTAGACCTCTGATATTTGAGGGTTAATATGACTATTCTCCCTTTTTCACATTTCTTTTGAGTTGGAGATAATGGGGGTTTGGGTCTGTTAACGGACAAAGGAAGGGCCAAATCAAAGACTGCACTCCTTGTAAGCCCACCCTAAGTTTCTTATCTAAGCCCACTCTTCAACACCTCTAAGTAGGTTTGGCTATCACATTACAAGTTGATACTAGTTTTTTATCTCAATCGCTATTTACCGTTCGTATTTACATGAAATCGTTCGTATTTTTTCTTTAAATATCCCCCATGCCCCTCCCCCTTTCACCCCACTCTACTCTCTCAACTCTCATCAAATTTCATCCCTCTCTACCATTAAGCACCACCACCACCATCCGAACACCACCACCGGACCACCACCACCACCGGCGCACCATCTCCGACGAACCAACTACCCACATGGACCAAAACCATCGGGTCACTACCAACGCCGGAGCACCACCTCCGCCACCGACGAACCAACTACCCCCGTGGAACAACACCACCGGCTTACCACCAACACCGGAGGACCATCGGAGCACCACCGGAGCGACACATCCACCGGAAGATCACCATCATCTATTTACCACAATGTCCGACGAAGAACCGTCAACGCCGCCAACCTCACCGGAACGGAATGTGGTTAGTTTTTAAATTTATTTTCCCGCCACCAGTGCACGGTAACGGATGAAAATTCCGTTACCCCAATGGAGGCAACGGATAAGATTTCCGTTTCTTCCATGAAGGCAACGAACAAGAATTCCGTTACTTCCATGGAGGTAATGAAAAAGCAGTCTGTTACCATGGTAACGGACAAGAATTTCGTTAGAGTGAGAGTGGGTGAGGAGTGAGAGTGAGAGTGAGTGAGGAGTGAGAGTGAGTGAGTGAATGAGGGTATATGTAGGGGGTAGTTTAGGGATATTTAAGAAGAAATACGGATGATTTTTAGTAAATACGGACGGTACATAGTAATGCTCTTTTTTATCCCATGTGAAATTGTGAACGTGATATACGAGTTTTGTAAAATAAAAACTTTTAGTCACTTATCATTATGAAATCATTTATCAATCATTCGATTATAGCCTTATTTTGGTTTGGGCTGTAAAACTGTTATGTTAATTATCTAATTTCCGTTGCGGTAAAAAAAAAAAGAGATTATAGCCTTATAGGTGGACAATAAGTCAAACATTGTGATTTTGTGAAGGTTGGATGATATGATAAATTGTAAATATGTAAGGAGTGGTGAGTTTTTGAACGAAATTGAAGAGCCAGATTAATTGCAATAGTGCCCCTACTTATTTTTTTTTTAGTATTAAGAATAGTCATAAATATTGATTTATATCAAAGATTATTACTTTACCAATTAGATTAGTGGTTTAAACACTTCATATGGATTGAGAAGTCATGAGTTCAATTCAATGTTTGATATATCACTTCTTTTTGTTAATGAAGGTAAGTGAATATGATAAAGTGTCAAAATATGTTTGACGTAGTACCATGTCATTAACAAGGAGGAAGGCTCACATGAAGAATTTTTGAGAAAACAACACTTTAAAATACTACTATCATCTAATATAGGTACTTTTTTATTACTTCCTTCGTATTTTTTTCATGTTACACTTTCACTTTTCACGCATGTCAATGCAAAACTTTAAGGACATATATCTCTAATTTTGTATTTGTAAAATTATAAAAAATACATTTTAGGGTCTGTTCTCTTCAGCATAAAACAACTTAACTAAATTGAACTGAACTGAATTAAATTATAACTAATTAATAGTAATGATAATAATTTAAACACTGAAAATAAACTAGGGTTTGCTTAGATGACCTCTAAGCAAACCCTAAATACCAAAACCCCTTAAATCTCCCTCCTATTCTCTCTTTTGCCTCTTTCCTTTTGTTGTTCGTGAACCACCGCAAACCCCCTCCTTGATTCTTGCCTCGCCGGACCTCGGTGGCGTCGAAGCACCACAAAAACATCGCCGCCATTTGCGCCGGCACACTCCGCCTCTATCTACTCCCTTCGACCACCAGCCTCCGTAAGTTCCTCTTAAATTTCAATCCATATCAACTCTCTCTATATGACTTTAATTTCATAATTTCATTTTGTTAATAAAATTAATTTGTACCCGAAATTTCGAATTACATTTTGGTGTTCGAAAACAGAATTGAACTTTTAATCGTACTAAGTAGTTCATGGTTATGTTAATTTCTAAAATTTTGCACCCTTTAATAGGATTTTTTTTAAAAAATTTATCAGAAATTTTGGATTTTTGGAGTGCAAATTATCTAGTGCACCTATTTTTTTAGTATGGGGAGGCAGAAATTTAGATAGAAATACCTGTTTTTCTTTTCTAAATTGAACTTGCAAGCTCTTGATTGTCTATAGTGCTTCAATCATCTTTGCGTCCAAATTTTAAATCACAAAAAAAAAAATTGAAAGTTAGACCTTAAATATGTACAAGGATTATGAAGAATTCGTTTTTATTTCTGGTTTTTAATTACCTGATGTTGATTTTCAGTTTTTAATTATCCAGGGGCTTGGAAGATGAAGAAATAAAGAGGAAGAACGGAGAATGTGCATTCGCACAATTTGAATGCTTTTACCGATCATTGCCTGCATTTGTAGTTGCATCAATCAGTTATTACCCAGAAAAACCCTAGAAATACAATCATCAATGAAGATTTAACACCTCCCTTTTTTTTCTTCCTCTCAAAAATCAAAATGAAAAAGAAACGAACGCAAGAATCCCAACTTCAATACGAACTAGGAACGTGTTTGAAGCAAAACGATCTCACAAAAGCTATTTCTCTTTATGATTCAGCTCTTTCTCAAAACCTTCGTTTATCTTCTCACCACTTCAATGCAATCCTCCACCTTTGTTCTTCCCCTGATTCTCTCTCCTCACCAAACAAGGCCTTAGCTCTTGAAAATGGGTTCAGGGTTTTCCACCATATGCAATCCCACAACATCCCACAAACCGAGGCAACAATTACCCGGGTTGCCCGCCTTTCACTGCTAAAAATGACCCGCATTATGCTTTTGAGTTGATTAAATCAATGAAAAATAAAGGGGTTTTGCCAATATTGAGGACTTATAGTCCCGCATTGTTTGGTTTTCGTGGAGAATTTGAGGGTTGAGGAAGCATATGGTGTGGAGGAGCATATGAGGGGTAATGGAGTGAGGTTAGAAGAGGCGAAAGTGTGTGCCCTTTTGAGAGTTAGTGCTGAATTGGGGAGAGAAGAGAAGGTTTATGAGTATTTGCATAAGTTGAGGGGGGTGGTGAGGGGTGTGAGTGAGGAGGCGGCACACCTTGTGGAGAAGTGGTTTCGGGGGGAGAAGGCGGCTGAGGTGGGTGTTGAGGAGTGGGATGTTGGGAAGATGAGAGATGAGAGGGAGAGGTGTGGTGGTGGGTGGCATGGGAAGGGGTAGTTAGGGAAGGGGAATTGGGAGGTGAAGAGGGTGAAGATTGGGGATAGTGGGGGATGTATTGGGTGTAGGGAGCGGCTTGTTTGTGTCGATGTCGATTGTGGTGAGACCGAGAGGTTTGCGCAATCGATTGCTAGTTTGGCTATGGAGAGGGAAGTCAAGTTTGATTTTAAGAGTTTTATGGTGAGTGTTAATGCTTGCTATGTTGTTTAATTGATTGTTCCTTGTTTGATTGTTGGTTAATTTAGGTAAAAAGATTCCAAATTTTTGTGTGTAAGTTTGATTGATGTCTTTTAGTCAATTGAAAGAATGTGATAGAAAGAGGGCCACTATGAAACAAGAGGACAATTGCCTAACAAGGGAAACTAGCAATAATAGTGATAGGTTTCAGCCTTTCAAATTATGTTGTAGGGAATTAGAAGTAGAAGCTAGTGAGGCGTGGTTTGACAAAGTGAATATTACTGAAGTTATATACCATCTGCTGGAAATAATATTAGCTTAACATGAAGAAGTTATTGAAAAGTATGCTAGTGTTATAGTTATAAGTACCAAATTGGTTACCGCCCTCTACCACCGTGATAAAACTGTTAGAGAAGGGCAATACTCATCATACTTACGAACCGAGAGGTGTTGGGCATTGTCTCGTACTCGTATGTGAACTACCGTCACAATTGCTAAAGTTTTTGAAATTTAGTTAAATGGAAAACGTGTTGTAATGATCGGAGAAGGGTATATATCGTAAAACAATGGATGATAATATCCGTGGAAGAGATAAAGTGTGTAAGCAGATAAGTAAAAACTATAAAGTTTTTAAAATTTTGTCTGATAAAATGACAATAGTACTTTGAACAAGCTATTGGTAGCCTTGACCGCAAATTGTCGGTGAAGAAATGTCGCTTTCAAGTAGAATTAAGCCAATTAACATGAAGAAACGAGCTTTTAGTTGCATTTCACTATATTCACCTAATAATTGAGTAATAATTTTTAGTTTGAACTTTGAAGAACCACATCGAAAAATCTCGTAGCATTTTGTAACAATATCTCGTTATAAATCGTAGCCGGTTATATAGAATAGTTATGGAGAACCGAGATGCATTTTGCCTTCTCGGTATATGCATGTAATCGGTGAATACTTCCATCACAATTGCTGAAGTTTTTGATGCAAATCCTAACATGCTTAAGCTTTTGAAATTCAAGACACTAAGCATCTTTTTATTTTTTCTTTTCTTACCGCTCATGTTTCGTGTGCTATTGCAGGGAGTGGATTGATAAGCATGCCGACTACGAGGCTATAATAGACGGAGCAAACATTGGGCTCTACCAACGAAATTTTGCCGATGGCGGATTCAAGATTTCCCAGGTGATTAACTTTACTTTGCTTCCTCGTTTTTTTCTCTGTCCTTTTCGTTGCTCTTGCATTCGGTTTCTATATGAAATGAAACTAATTTTATCTCTTTATTGTTATTGTAATAGAGCAACTGGAAGCCGTAGTAAATGTAACCGTATAATAGGAATAAGAAGTGGCCTTTAGTTGTCCCGCACAATAAACGTCTACGGGCTTTTGAAGGGAGTCCTTCCAATCAAAAGTCGCTGAGGAGTGGTTAGCTCAAGGCGCGCTCTATGCAACACCTAGTGGGTCAAATGATGATTGGTGAGGACTTCAAGACCTTTTTCTTTTTCTCGTGTGGTTTCCTCGTCATTGCTTTTCTAATTTGACTGAGCATGATCTATCTTATGGTGTATCACAATGGAATTTTCATTATACCGAGTGTGTCTTCGTGTATTGGCTCTATCTTCGCCGTGAAGTTTAAGTGTTTGCTTGTCACAAACGATGAAATGCGTGATCACATATTTGAACTCCTTGGAAGCGCTTTTTTCTTCAAAGGGAAAAAAAGGCATCAAGTATGTACACCGCTTATCTCTCGATTCTCTCGTGTTTAGTGACTTAATTCCCAATTTCCGAGTTATGTGCATTTTGGCCGATAATGGGACCGGTGAGAAAAGGGAAGCATGGTTATGATCTGATTTCATTGATTTCCCGTGGATATTGTTTGTATTACCCAAATATATGACAATTGACCGAAATTGTATTTCTCCCACCTGTCTGCTCTCGCCGCAATGATTTCATTTTGTAGAGGAACATTTGCTTAGTAAGGCTTCTCCTTTAGTTTGATGTATTTAGTTTAGCTTCTTGTCTTACGTAAAGATGGGGTATTATCTTTTCAACTCTTGATCTAGTTCATTTGTTCATTATGATCATACCTGTGCTTGTGCAAATAAGATAAGAGGAAGATTTTGTGTTTGTGATGGCTATGCAATCATGGTTGATTGATGTTTTGACTTAAAGTGAGTCAGATTCTTATGCTGTTCGGGTAATATGTACTATACTGACTTGTTCAATGTTCGACAACCTAACAATAAACTGGTGTGGTATAATCTAATAGGCACAGCATTTCTAAATATGCCTTATTGCTAATTCTTTGAACATAGTATGTGGTAATTTGGACGGGAAGGGAATTAGGTTACCTGCTTATGGAAGGGAGGGCAGATGACGGAGCGAAGAAATGGAAAAATATACACTGAAGAATTCCAAAGATAATCTTCTGAAAAATTTATGCTTTGAACTACTTTTTTCTTGGGCGTCTAGTCTAGTTAGGGAAGTTTAAACGTGTTTTATTGTGCTGATCCACGTGTTACTTTGTAGACTGTGTTGACTTATCATTTATGTATGTGAACTTTGTGCATCTTGAAGTTTCTTTTTCCTCATTTTTTCACACGTGTTTATTCTCTTAAATGACCATATTATTTTGCAGGTCCACTATACATTTTTCAAAGGAGTTCCAAACCTTAAAATGCTTCCAACATACTCCATTCTTATCCAGGTGCCTATTTATATCTTTTCCTTTTTTCTTTTTTTTGATGGCCTTGTCCGTAGTATCTTTGTTTATCTTCATGTCTGATTTGACAAGAGTGAATAAGTGGGATTTGGAACAGTTGGGTTGGTAAAGTTGTCCTTGTTGTTACGTGGGATTGGAATAAAGTTGGGTTACAAGGAAGTCTCTTGTGGTTCTTTGTTCCTCATGTAAGAATGTTGAAGCAATCTTGTGAATCTGCTATGATTAAATTGGTGTTAAGGCACTATATAGCTCTATAAGTCACACCATACAAGTTTGAAGGTTCTGTTTGAAAGGTTTCTTTATGAGTTATGAAGGACCAGGAGGACTCGGTGACCATACAGATTTTGAGAATAAGTAGGTCAATTAAGAGATGTGTTCTTTAGGATATTTTATGTGTGCTTTTGGTGAATGGATGTTGGGGGATTTGAGTCTCACCATACAGTTTTTTGGGCCAACCACACTCTAGATTGGTACCTTGTGAAAAATCAAGGAACTAAGTGGGTTCTTAGATCTATAAACAATTGAATCGAGTATTTAGTAAGTATCTTTATGGATTTTGAGTTGTATCCTAAGAACACCACAATTAAAAGATGAAGTATAAGCTAAATGAGAATTTTAAGTTGATTTCGAGAGTTTAGTGGCCTTGAGAATGCCAAATGGAACATGTGAGTAACTTGTGTCTGGATTCACGGAGCCTTTTGAACCTAGGGTTGGAGCCTTTTGGCTCATGTGATGTTCATGTTGACAAGTAATAACGTGGAATCACGTTGTTGTATGATGAGGATTAGTGTTTGGAGTTTGGACACCTAAAGGTCCCAAGGCTAAATATACTTTAAGTCTTCATTATGAAGCCTAAAAAAGGTTTGCTGGTTATGAAACATCATTTACACTTTGCTAAAAACAATTTTGGAGGAATAGAGAAAGGGGGGGGGATTGAATGACTTGCCTTCCAAATCATTCAAACATAGGAAGTATTTAGTTCATCAAAGAGAGAAGGAAGCTGGATCCCTCTTATTCCGCCCCCCAACCAAATACTCAAGCAATAGAAAGTGTATCCCTAATCTCTTTGACTCCCTCCGATCCCCCCTTTCTCAAATCCCCTCGCATAAAGACATTGAAAATGTTGCTTCTGTTCTAGGTAACTTGACCAAGATATGTAGAGGATATAAGAAGGGTCAAATTACTTTGAGGTTGATGCTATGTTTTAACTTAATATGCCACTTGTCAAAAGTTTGGTATCACATATGTCAACTTGATTTATTTCTTTTTGGACATAATCAATAATACTAACAGTCGAAGGCGTGTTTAGAAGACCATGAAAGGAAATTTTAGCATCATTTAACGATAGAGGGAGTACCAATTAATAAAAATTAAAGATTAAATGCTAGAGTTTAATAAGTACTGTCAAAAACTAAATATCTTGTCCTTACAACAATCATACTTTTGAATAAGCAATTGTAATCAAATGAAATATAGTAGCTCATTAAAAGAACTCAATACCCATATTACCTTGCTGACATGGTAGAATAAGATGAACTTTCTTTTAATACTTTTTCGAGCATGAAATAAGGTAGCTTTTAATAGAATAATATTATTATCTGATGCTTATTTCATAGTTTCTTTAGTTCATGTAATCTATGTACCTTCAAGATCTTTTTGGCAACAATACTATTTTTAATAAATTATAATAAACGATGAACAAAATAATGCTCAATAAGCGATATCATTTCTTAAATTACATTGGCATCTTAATAAACTTTCTTTATAGGGATCTAGAGGTTTGGTGGAACTACCTAGAATCAAGGATAAGTAGAGGAGGATTTTGAGGGGTATTTGGACCATTTGTAATTTTAAAGATATGACGACCTTGGTAGCCCGAGCAAAAGGAAGGAGTACTCATGTTATGGAAGAACTAAGGGGATGACGTTAAAAGTCAACTTCTAAGCACCTTAGTGTTGGTCCCAATAGCTAACATCTTAAGTCTCAAGTACGCCAAAGGTTATACATCTTGGCCATTTTTAGGATGAGTTAGTGTTGAGATTGTAGCCCTACTTCATTCTGCAGCTAACTGCATTCTCGATCATGTTGATGTGTCCAAAGTGTAAAATACAGATACTATTAGTCAGGCACATGGTTGATTTTGTCCTGAAATGAGGGGAAAAGGTACTGATTTTGGTTTATGCCATTAGAAAAAATTGGGAAATGTGAACACAATGGTGCTGGTTTTTGTGGATTTTCTGCTGCAAGCCTGAGTGTTAGATTTTGTCTTATACTCTTATCTACATTGTATATGATTGTATCTATTGTCTTCTATGCTTGTCTCTGTTGATCCTTAGGGGTGGTGTAATTCAAGTAGCATGATGATTGTGTGCTAGTTTCTTTCCACTGGTTTAATTATATTGAATAAGCCTCTTGTTGAAGTATTGATATCTTAAGGCAAAGCCTTCACACTCAGTTTAAGATTCTTTTGCACTTACTCACAGATGATGTAATCTTTTAGTGTGATGTGCTTATTTAATTTTCTCCATGATTTAAAAACAATTTTTTTCTTCGGAAAAATTCCTTCCAACGTCTCTCATCCTCTTACTTGTGGTGCTAGGCACTCTGGAAGTCGTAACTCTTCTGGCACTCCTTTTTCTTAGAGACAAGAGTGCCTAGTTTGTTCTAGCCTGCCGAAGCCGGAGTGTGACTCTAAGCCGACATAGAATCAGCTATCTAAAAGTTATTACGGGGGCCTTCTGAAAGTTGCCTTCTCGTGTCTCTCTGATGTCAATAGATAAGGTCTTGGAAGCAGAACTTTAACCATGTTTATGGAACAGTGGTGTCTATATGCTGAGGAGAATGCCATGAAATGATGACACTAGCATGATGCTTCAGACTTTAGGCTTATTATTCATGCATACAAGTTATAAGTAAATTTATGTGTGACCTCTTGATGGATTATTTTACAATTGCGATGTCTGAGGTTCAAGGGTTTTTAGAAGGAATTGAAGGCATATGGAATATAGCCTTAAAAAGAAGGCTATATCTTATAATTCATGCTATATGAATGATAGAAGGGTTGTCTTAAAAATTTGCAGTTTGAGAGAGAGATCAAGAGTCAAGGCTTGGGTACCAAGTGTTAGGGACACTGAAGCAAAGATCTAGTGAAGTTACTCTGAAGTTTTCATTTCCTATCTCATGGAAAACCCTTAGCTTAGTGCTCCTCTTAGCCTTATCCCCCTTTTCCCTACAAATATGATTCTGCCAACGCGCCATATGAGTAGTCTGGGAGATGGGATGGCCATATGAGAAAGATGCAAAAGGTTGATCATCAAGAGTGATCATTGTAAACTGTTGCTTTGTAAGGGATGTAAACTAAATGGTCTCAACAGCATCATTCCTGAACCTACAAACCATATTTCGTAGGTGCAAAATCATTATGAGTGATCTAGGGGATTTTGGACATGGAAGGAAATTCCAAAAGGATGATCCTCAGGAGGAGTGTCACCATCGTACATAAGTTACAGTCTAAGGGATGTCGGGTTTTGCTACCAATATCTGTGGTTTATCATAAAGGAAGCACTTAGACCAAGTACGACTAGCATTATTGTTTAGATAATGTTGATGTGTTCACTATACGTAAGGGTTGTAGGTACATGGACATTCTTACCCCTACTAACAAAAAGTTTGACAGAAAGCTAGTAAAAGTAAAAATGTCAATATACCTTGTTTTGTGGAGAACGCTGAGGTGAATAGCCTCTTTTTGTATTTCGTCGGTTAAAGTTCATTTGTATGTAATCTGGACTTGAATGGCTCAAAGCTTATAACTGTTTTTTCTCTCTGCAGGAATCCGAGAGAGGATCTTGGCACATCCCAATAGCCAATGAAAACGCTGATGAGCTCTCGAGGAGATGGCTTTGCATAACTAGACCAAGTAGCTTTAGTTCTAACTCATCCAACTCTGGTGAAATGATGCAGAATAATACGTTTAGCAGATGCAATAATGTAGGCCAAGATTCTCGTCACAGTTTGGAAAATGGTGTTTCATCACTAACTGGTAAAAGGAAGGAGAGAGAACTGTCTCCTTCAAGGCAATATTAGTTCATGTCGGTCGCAGACGTCTTCCGTTTTCCACCTTCACTGCACGGCTCCTTGTGCTTCTCCATGGCTATGGAACATATACAATATACAAGACTCGCTGAGATTATGTAAAATGTACTATTATCAAAATGTTGCCAATGTTACACAGCCAAATTTTTTTGACTTTGTTTTATTATGTACTAATTTGGCTCTGTATTTAAGAAATTCTTATTAGCTATGTTCTTGAGTCTTGACACTACAGCAGTTGTACTAATTCGAAGATAGTTTAGTCTTATTGAAGATACGTGGGCGCGCTGTCATGTGGACTGCGCGTATGCATGCCGACTCAAGAATTCACTATGTTTTTTGAATTGTTTAATGAGTGAAAGATATTGTAATATTTTGACTCCATTTTTTATATATTACCAAAATAAAATGTGGTATACTACCTCTGTTTTTTTTAGTTGCAACATTTGCTTTTTGACACTATTCATCAACCAACTTTGTTAAGTAATCTCGCACCATTATATTGTAGAAAAACATACAGTGGGGTCTTTATTGGATTCGTCTCAATATGAGATATTAACATTCAAATAAGTGTCTCGGTAAATGTGAAAAGACAAATGTTGCAACTAAAAAAAACAGAGGAAGTATTATTCTGAATCTATTTTGTATGCCGAAGAAAATGAGGAAGTCTAATGAAAAAAAATCTATGATTCATATTCTAGTAGTAGTAGAAGTATGACGAGCTTTCCGTAGTTTCCCCTTGAGGGGGACAAATCTTGTTCATCTTTGGAACAAATTTTTGTCACTTTTATATACAACATTAGTATTTAGTAATTTCTTGTACATTTTGTTATCTGTTATACAACATAACTAATTTCTTATAACTAATTTAGTATTAAATAATATTAGTATCTCATTAAACAATATTAAGTTTACTTTTCTCTTATAACTTTTTAATTCCTCTATGGTTGCCACTATTTACGGCTCACCAACAATATGAACAGTCTTGGTTCCACGTAGTGGAACTCGGAATATCTTGTAAGTATCACATATATTTGAATGATGAAAGTAAAACGTATTTAGGGCAAATGATACATAGATCTAATAATAAACTCATTAATATAATATCAATTATGGTCCAAAAAGACAGGTTAAATATTTTTTCCAAGTCTCCTGGACCCTAGAACCACCTAGCAAATTACATATATTAGGCCCCAAACCCCAAATCTAAAAGGCCACATAACTGGTAACAAATATTTTGTTTAATCACTTGGATCAATTTTCTTCTGCTCATTAATCATTGTTGTTTTTGCTGCTAATTGTTTCACTTGAAGACATATTTAACTAAACCAGGAAGATGAATGTTCATGAAGTAGTCTGCCCAATCAACAGCCTTGGGATCAAAATAGAATATATCTGTCTCCACTCCTCTTTCTCTTGCTGCTACCCTTAACTTCTCTGCGTTGCTATCATCATATCTACAATTACATTTTACAAGGTCTAGTTAGATTTCTTTTTAAAACAAATTGTGCAACATATCATTGTTATTATATACTACCTCGCCTACATTAATTGTCGCGTTACTAGTTGAAATTATATTGTTCATGTGATGATAAATTCCCAATAAAATAAAGGGAGAAGTATAATACTTCATTGGTTTCTTTAACTTGCAATCAAGTAGGTTCGCGCACAAATTTAAGAAAGAGGATAGAGAACGTAGGTTGGTAAATAACTAATTTTCTTACACAAATTAAATGTACTATATAGGACATCTTCATTTTCGTTTTCATTTATGAAAATTGTTGCAAGTATTATGAAATGGTAGAAGTGTAATTGCATTTAATTTATCTACGGAATTAATATATAGGTGAACTTACATGCCCTTGAAGAACAAATAAGGTCTGTAAATTACTATCAACCGCATCACATGGTTGATCCTCCTTGTTTGTTCTATAAATGTGCCTTTGAAGGATTGACAAAACGCGACATTTGCTATTTCTAGGGCCTATGGAGAAAATAAAACCCAATGCAAACACCAATTTGATAAATTGTATTATTTCGAAAATATATATACTTCATTCGTTCTGAAATAAATGAAACGTATATACTTCCTTCATTCTGAAATAAATGAAACGCTTCTCTCAAGAAACTCTCACATAAAAGAGAAAATTAAAGCGTTTCATTTATTTCAGAATGGAGGAAGTATATATATAAGCTTGTATAAAACGAGTATAATGTGTTACCTTCAAAGGAAGTAGGTAATGAAGAGTAAGGTATCTCTTGAAGCTAGCCATGGATCCTAAGACCCTAACATGGCCAACAATGACAGGTTTACCATCCTTGTTAATCCAAGGGTATCGCTTGAAATATCGGTATGCAACCTCATGCAGAGTTGTTAATGTAGTTGGATTTTTCACTGATGATCCAATTTGGTAGATCCTTGGATTTCCTGTTTGATTTGCATGAGCCATGGCTGCTACTATTATTGCATTGGCTACCATATCAGCTGGAATCTGCACGTTTTCAAATATATATAAATTTTTGCTGTTAATACGTTATCATATTAATTAACTTCTGTTGGACACATGCTGAGCGTAGAATTTAGTAATGTTGTTAAGTTTATCTACAATTGTATTTGTGGACCAACATCCTATATACTTCCTCCGTTCTGAAATAAATGAAACACTTCTCTCGAAAAGCTCTCACATAAAAGAGAGCAGTATTTCACTCATTTCAGAACGGATGCAGTATGTTTTTAAGATACCATGCTTATATATAAGGTTGTTTTTAAAAAATCTGATCCGATTATCTTAATCTCAATACTCGAATATTTCGTCTGATTATCTTGACATCTACTCCCTCCGTTTTTTTTTTACTTGCTACATTTGATAATGCACAACAATTAAGGCAATCTTTTAAGCTTTTGGGAGGGTATTTTTTGAGCCATTTAATGTAAAATAATGGGGAAAGTTGAAAAGGTAGTACTTTTGGGTGGAAAAAGAGAAAAACAAATATAATAGTAATAGTTTATGGTGGGCCAAGTACCCCAAATAAGGAAATGTAGCAAGTAAAAAGAAACACCCATATATGAAAAATGTAGCAATAAAAAAAAACGGAGGGAGTAGCTATCCAGTACATAATTGTTTCTACATGGGTTTTTAACCTACCACATCAGCAATTGAGTCAGGGTCACCCAGGAAGCATGGCAACCTCCCTTTACCATAAGCAACAGCTAAACTGTCAATAGTCCTGCAAAAATTATGTAACAAAACTAAGTATTATTTTGTCAAAATTCAGTTACAAGTAATATGGAAACTTTAAAGCTAGTAAAAATATAAATATGGATGGGAGAAATTAGTTATACCTAATACCTTCAACCCAACCAGGGATAGGTTCTTTAAAAGTGCTGGTTACAATGGTAGGACGAATGATGACAAGAGGAATGTCTCCTTTTTCATGCAATAGCACCATCTCCCCAAGTGCCTTTGTAAATACGTAAACATTTGGCCATCCCCAATGTTTTGACCTGGTTCATCAATTAGTGAAGAATTAGAAACACAAAAATTTTAACATATTGATTCTCATTAGTTCATTGTCTAAAATATCAAATTTTAATAATATTTTAGTAATAGATAATTAGGGATTTTAATGGTCAAAGTTGTGCAGTGACAAGTGGGCAAGTCAAAATGGAGCATATATTAAAAAATGGAAGGAGTTATACAATTTTGCTGTCTATTTACTTTCACATGCATAACTTGAGTGTAGACCACAACCTTGGAATTGTAGAAAGTTGATTATTAGTAATTGATTAATAACATTTATATTATCAACACAGATTAAATTCAATTCAATTTTATAGGCCAGATTCATTGAAGTGGGAGAAACATAAGGGGAATTCTACTCTTGAAAAACCTAATGGCGGGATTTGAATGCATGTGAAAATCCTACTTATGTATACCTCGCAACTATGGTACTGTACGTAGTTAGGTTGCCCATGAATCTTATGCACAAAAAGATAATCTTGTGAGTTGTGAGGGCATTATAATAGTGGCAAAGATTTGTGTTTCATGAACTTAAGGTCATGGGATTTAAATTCTAGTGTCCACTAAGCCCTAGGGCACTTTCGTATTGAGACTTTATTATCTTAATCCTAAAAGGTTAGGCACACTAATATTGACTTGAGGGGTTTTTAATAACCAAATCATTCACTTTAGTTACCTAAAAAAAGTACATAAGACAACCATAATTTTATTAGGACAACCAGATAACTTGTAAGAAATTTAGGTGATCAAGTGATCAGATATGTAACCTACTTTAAGAAAAAATATATAGACGATAAACCATTTAATTAGTTTTTAAAAATTTAAGGATAACCAAGGTTTTTGGTACAAAATTACATAGTAGCACTTTAATAGTAAAAGATTTGTGATTTTGATTAAAAAATAACACTTAATTCAAAAGTGTTGCTGGATAAATTAAGTCTCGATATTAATACACCCGAGTTTTAAGACAATATTTATTTGGTGAAGATTTTTCTTAATACATTTTTATCAGTAATAGAATTAAACAATAAAAAGAACATTATCTTCACTTTTTCAAGTTGGTACGCTAATTTCAACCAACCATTCCCTGAAAAATGACATTGAATTAATCATAATCAACCTTTTTTTCTATGTCTCTGCCATCAACACTAGACTTAATTTCCAATAGTCTATATGAATTCATTTAATATTGTTTTTTTTCTTTGTGGAATTTATTAAATAGTCGGCAATAACGGGGTTGTAACTTGTACCTTGTTAAAGCACACAAATCTAGATTCAATTGACCTATGTGCTATGTCTGATGTCTCTTGTAGAGTTGTAGCTATCAAGCTATCACAACTAATTTCTGATCGTGATGCCTATCACTTAATATACTTTATAGATAAGAATAGTTGATTGATGAGCCTAAACTTTCTCTTCGCAATTCCTCAAATTAATGCTACGTAGTACTATTCTTTCCCCACTCTCAGTCTGTATCTAAAACATTGCTCTATTAATAAATAATAAATAGCATGCTTTTTAGTTCTTTGATGCGTAGAGATGTGAATTAAAACTTGATCCCAGGATCTCTTGGATCGTAGGTGATGTCAATACCACTAGGCCATCACTACTACGATCTTTAGGCGATATATAATGAAAAACACTTTTCTTTAATTTGTATAATCAAAACTCGATTAATCTAAGTGAGTAGAAAGAGAGGAAAAATAACTTACCTTTTTTAAGTATTAGGTAAACATGTTATCTATTAAGGGTGTGATACCATAATAGTAGTAATATAAGTGTATAACTAGTAATTAATTACTAATTAGATCAAATGGAGTCTAATTTGCATACCTCTCAAGACCCAAGTCCCTCATAGTGAACTTAATAGTTTCTTGAGTGGCTCCCTCAGCTTGGAGCTCCTCTAATTTGTCCTGAATAAGTCTCTTCTCCACTTCAATGTCTAAGCCAGGTCTCCCATTTAGTGAGTCACCCATGAAGTAAGGACTCTCCTTTACAAGCCCAGCCGTTTCACCAGATACATAAGCTGAAAATTTTGCACCATTAATAATCATGATTACCATTGGTCTAATAAGGATCACTTGGTTAAGTATATACTTCATAAACCAAATAGTTTATGGTAAGGACCATGATTATAGATATCTTATTGTAATCCAATTTTACGCATAATTTGTACACATGAATAATGTCATATCAATGTAATGTAATAACAACTTTGTAGATCCTGATGCATTGTGATATGAGAGAAAATAATGTATAAGTACCTACGTGAATACCATCTAGCTCAATTAGTAAAGTTTTGAACAGTGATATTAAATTCTTAGATTGAATCTCTTTTAAATTATTCGCTTAGTGGCTCTCAATATATAACAAAAGAAAAGAAAAAAGAAAGCAAGTGTACGTCTCCTCCATAGGAATCATCATGAGCATGAAATGGATTACTACAAACCCAATAAATTAACACGGCATAAATAAAGATCAGATACTGTTTAGTACTAAGTACTGACCAGTTGATACTTGGATGAGCACCTTCAAGTTGGTGCATTTCTTAGCAAAGTCCAATACATACTTAGCTCCAAAAGTGTTGAGATACAACGAGACGTCATACCTACGGTAAATTTTTGAAAAAGAAAATAAGCAACATATTTTTCTCAGCTCTTTCTTATCAGTATAGATGAAAACCTGGCTATCTAGGAAAAATAATGTTATCTCTCTTCCTCTCCAATTCTCTTTCTAGGGTTTTTAATTTTCTTAGCCACCTTGGCCGAAAATAGTCTAATTTCTTCGGAAATTAGACTATTTCCGACCCTTTTCCTTAGATTTTAGTGTTTTTTTAGTGTTATTATCTTCTTTATTGCTTTGTTCTGTTCAGTTCTCTCCATCTCTGAGAGTTTTTGTCCCCCTTTTTGGTGGTTGTTTCTCATCTTTGTATGAGTTTTCTTTATTTTCACAGGGGTCAATAATTTGGAAGATGGTCTGGATCCATAAGGGTTTAGGTTTTTTCAGCAATTCGTCACTGGGAACAATTATATCACAGAATCAGATTGTGAAGGTCTCTACTTGGAAAGATGCAAAGACATTGAAGTACACTGCTCGCGTCAAGCTTGAAGCGGTGGAGTTGGAGTTGTGCTCGAGTATGCTTAAAATTAATTACTTGCCTGGCCCGGCCCGGCCCTTTTTTTTTGTAACTTATGGGTCCTTGTATAGGACAATTATTCATTTAGCGTATAATAGCAAGTTCATAATGAGAGGTTTTCTCAGAAAAAGAAGCGAAGTAGAAACACGGGTCATTTTCAACTGAAATGGAATACTCGGGTCAAACAGCCAACATACGTACTCTTCGAGTGTTACACTGTATAATGATAATAATATATATACATAGGTATTAATATTATTAATTGCTAAGTGTACCTTTCATCAAAGTTGGTGGTTGCAGCTAGGTTAACGATAACATCAATGTTCGTCCATAATTCTTCCTTAAGATTTAATTCTTTAATTGCCAAATCTTCACAAGTAATGTCACCTGGCACCACAGTAACCTTTTCTGATATGAAGGAATTGAATTTTGCACCCATCTTTTGCTTTAGAACTTTGAACAAGTCTTTTGCAATCACCTAATCAAAATATTAAAACAAAAGTATAATTAGTAATACTGTAAAGATGATTAATTTGTACTGTAATGGCCTTGTTTGGCCAAATTCGTGTTGCATTTCCTTCATGCATATGGGGGTCCTACATAGTAGGTTTAATTTGACCATTATTAATGGAAATTGGTTGTATTGTTTGCCTTTTGGAATCAATATACTTGATTACCAAAACAAATTAAGAAAAAAAAAAAGAGTATAGCTAGGTCATGACTCATGACTTAATTTCTTTTTCCGAATTTAATCATTTTCTTTACTTATTTTAGGATTTGGAAATAAGGATAAAAGCAACAAGAAATACATTAAAAGGTGTATATTTTTCTGCCAATTCTATGAGTTCGACCTTGAATAATGCTCTCATTGTATAGGAAATGGGATAAATTGTCACGTATGAGTATATTCAACTAAAGAGGTTTAATTTTTGTTTTTGACAGGAACTAAAGAGGTTTAATTAGACCTTTGAGTTTTCAGAGTAATAATACTCCATCCGTCCCATATTATAGTGCTTCTTTCCTTTTAGAGTGTCCCAAAATATAATTCTTGTTTCTATTTTGATTCCACACTTTTCCATGATTTTCCTAGAAAAATTGTGCCACCATTATTTATTTGCTTCTTGGAAATAGTTTTTTTGCTTTGTTTATTCAACCCAAGGGTTGAATTAGTCATACATTTAATGCTCTTTCACCACTTATTGTCATTCTCTCTCCTAAAATCAGCTTTTTCCCCATACCATTTATTAATAATTATTTACATTCCTCTTAGATTCTATTTACCTTAATACCTGTGAAAAAATAGAATCAGGCACTATAATATGGGACGGAGGGAGTAATGATTTATAATTGAATTACCTAATATATCCTTAAATGTAGTATAAAGATCTTTGTTGCATCATTTATTATGAGTGGCTAAGAGTTAGGGACACTTAAGGTCATATAAATAAGTAAATTCGGAAAAGATGAAATTTGTAGTGAATATTATTGAATAAAAATGTATATTAGTTGGAAAGATTTTTTTGGAAAACTTGATAATCATATCCCATAATGAAAAAACACTTGATATAAATTATTAGGTAGGAGACTACATATTGTGATCTCAGGCCCGTCCCTGACATTTTGGAGGCCCTGGGGCGAACAAAGAAAAATAGGCCCTCCCCAATGTCAACTACTATTCTTGTGACGTATATTAACTTTAACATATTAATGGTCACAATTCGGTTGACTATGAGTTTCATAGCTCATGAAATCTGGATTCATTTTAGCTTACAATTTTTATAAGATACCCATTGGATTAATAGTTAATTAGTTATACTTTTATGACATGTCTTCCTAAATTAAGTCATATATTGCTTCATAAATTTATCATATCATCCTCTACATTGAGTTGTCAGTTGGAATCTGATTTTGGATTACGAAATAGTGTAAGCGCTTTGGCCTTTTCGATTACTTCTTTAATATTTTTCAGGGTTTGATATGTGAAAAAAGAAAAAGGAAACAATAGACCCCTCACTTTTTTTAACAGTTCCACATTGACATTTGCGTTTTTTATTAACATCTAGCTAGTATATTTGACTATCCTATTTTATTGATTCGTACAATTTTTGTAAAATTGAACATTTTGAATGTAATATACATTGAGATAAATATAATAACATTTCATATTAACATTTGTTCTTATATATTAGTAACTTTATTTATAGTCCAACTAGAGTAAAAAGTGCACAATTACATAAAATCAAAGAGGGTGTGAAATAGCAAAAGCATAGTTACTCTATATAAGAAGGAAAAAAACACTCACTAAAGATGAAGTAGCTATTTAAAATCACTGGAAACAAAAGAAAACCAAAAAAGAAAAAAAAAAGAAAACTGAAGCTATTTTGAAACCATTGAAAACAAAAGAAAAAATAGAAAGATGAAAGACACAACAGTGGGATTGAAAACAAAAGAAAAAATAGAAAGATGAAAGACAGAACAATGGAATTGAAAACAAAAGAAAAAATAGAAAGATGAATGGCACAACATTGGGATTCGAACCTGGGATACAGATTGCAATGGAATAAGTCATTATGTCACTCAAGGAAACCACGGAGCTAACTCTAGTACTTGACAAATATAATGCGTGTAAGTTTATTTATCCTTAAATAGAAGATTGCAAAAACAGCAACTTGGGCCTTTTCTCCCTGGGCCCTGGGCGGGCGCCCCTCCTGCCCAGGCTCAGGGACGGGCCTGTGTGATCTCTGTCTCCTCTCCCCTCTTTCCTCTTCCTCCAAAAAAAACCCTAATCCTTTTCTTCTAGTTTGGGGCTGCCATCATCATTTCGATGGTGGTAAGCCCCCAATTCTTCTTTTTTCCTCTAGCTTTTATTATTTTTGTTATTAATAATCTTCCATTCTCTCTCTTTTCACTACTACAAAAAAGAGTAAAGAGAACTGTCGAAATAGGCTTTATAGAACGCCTTAGGAGCGTTCTCTTGCTAAGTGATCTATAAAGTTTACAAAACGGGCCTAGAAGGCGTTTTGTTTGCTCATTCAAAGAGAGCGGTTTTCACAAAGCACCGTTCTCTTTTCTCTTCCTAAATCAAAGGATATAGGGAGGGAATAGGAAACAGTTAGTATAGTGGACAGTTCTATATTCTTCACAAAAGTAATTGTTATAGTAAATAACTGTCCACTATGCTTCCATTTTTTCCAAAAAAAAAAAATATAATGAATTTTCTATTATCAGCTAAATGAATTGTTCATAAAATAAATACGGATCTAGTTAAAAAAATTAAGAATTAAGAGAATATTTTGCCCTGATTATCTCATACAACTTGTCAATGATATTTACAACTTGATATTAGGCTACATCTTAGGCTATGATCAGGTAAGTGATCTACAATTATGAATATATAATATTATCTAACTATAAACAAATACATACAAATATACTTGACTTATTCACACAGTGTTAGAAATTAAAGAAAAACTCAAATCTGCAACTTTCAGATACTAGTTGTTATTTATCTGCAACTTTCTTTTCTCGTGCTTCCCCCAACCTTCATCTTCATCTGATTCAACTTAAGTCCCCCAAACTTCATTGTTCTCTGCAAGTCTGTACCAAAATCTCCCTCCTCTTGTCCATTTCAAACAACCTTCATCTTCATCTTGATATATCATTATACCCAATCTTTTAAAAAAAGTAGCAGTACGAAATTTAAAGAGAAGTTTAATCTTCCATATTCTTCTAAAATCAAACTGGCTCGTCTGCGAAGCACTTCATTTGATTCTTCATAAACCGCTTCTTGCTTCAAAATCCGGATTTCAAGCCTAAATCATCCAAAAAAAAATCAATTTGATGAAAACAATCAACCAAATTCAAACCCGAAAAAAACTGAATATATTGAATCGAAACCATTTATAAGAATCTGTAATTTCGATGCTGAAGTAATTGTCGACTATAAAATCATCATGGCGAGAAGGATAATGCAATTCAGTGAGAATAACTTACTTAAAATTACGAAAATCAAAATAGAGAGAAAGTTATAGATCGATCTATAAGAAGCGAAATTGCATTAAAAGGAAATAATATACACAAAAATCTTACCCAGTAGAATTCGGTAAGTTAATTGTTAAGGGCACATGAGAGAAAGCTAAGATAGAGTTAGCAAAGTAGGGAGCAAAACTGAGAGAGGTTAGATCTGAAGAATTAGAGAACAGAGGTTAAAGGAAGAGAGAGAAAAGAAAAGGGAGATGTCGTGACTCGTGCAAAAGAAGGGAGAGGAGGAGTGACTGAGTGAGAGCATGTCAGCCTTATTTAGATTCATAAATTTATTTATTTTTTTAATTATGGTAATTGGTAACCGTCAAGAAAACAGTTATCTAAGATAGGCGTTGTATATTGTCCACATACATAACAGTTGTCAGAGAAAGGCGTTCTATATAAACCTATAAAACGCTTTAAACACTTAACCGTTCTCTATCTAGCGTTTCATATTCTAGTTTTTGTAGTAGTGTTTTGAGGCTTTTCTACCCAATTTTTGGGTTCTTTCTCTCATCTTATGAGAGTTTGGAGTTTAGTTTTAGTCTCTTCTCACGTGCAAGTTTAAAAATTGTTATGAGAAATTGTTGTTGGAGTTTTTATTAGAATCTTTAGGTTTGCTTCAAAAGAATATGAAGAGTCATTTTTTTTCCTTTTGTCCCACATTGAAAGAATATAAGGAAAGAGTAAGGTTTATAACCATTACTCTTCCTCTACCCTTTGAGTTGAGTAGCAATGAGGCTTTTAGTGGGTAAGTGGTGATGTGTGATTGCCACACGCGCGCGCCGCCGCCCGCCCGGACCGGGCCTTGGGGCTTGGGCTTGGGCTTGGGGGAATAAACTTAACTTAACTATAGTTTTGGGTCAGAATTATGTTGACTTTATGACCGTTTTTATCAGTTCTTAAGTTACCGTTGTTCCCTAAACTCTCTCCTTAATTTCAGCCATGACTCTTCCCATTATGTGACCGTTTTTCCCATGATCTCAGCCACGTTCTGATTTCGTTGGTTTTCCTCTCCCTATATATATCAGTGCTCTTGGTTTCTCTAAGGCACAGAAACACAGAAACACAATTACATCTCCTCTCTATATTTCTTCTCGGTTTTCCTGGGCAATACTCAAGAACATTCTCAATCTGGTTTTCTGTCAACACCGGAAATTCAGAGACCGTGTATCCCTGGAGGTTGATTGCTGTGAGTCCGTGTGTTGTTACGGGGCAAATTCAACTTTAGGGCAATGATCTTCTCACGCCACGGTGGTCAGTTAAGTCTATTATTTTAGTTACCAGTTTTCGTTCCTACATTCTAAAGTTGAATTTAGTTTAATCTATTTTACGGAACTATGGCTGGTGAAATTCCTAATGACCCTATGCGTATTCTAAATGCTGTCCCCATTACCAATCCCTTTGTTCCTGATGTGTCTAAGTTAGATCCGTTTGATGGGAAAAATTATAAAATGTGGTCTGACAAGATGGAATTTTTTTTGGGTCAAATTGGGGTAGATTACTGTTTGTCTGTTGATGCTGCTCCTGAAAATTGTGTTAGGGATTTTGTGAAAGATAATAAGACTTGCCGTGGGATGTTACTGCATTATATGACTTCTGCCCTTTACATGATTTATAGTAAGTCGAAAAATGCTAAGGATATTTGGGATGCTTTGAATGCTAAGTATGGTACTGATGATTTTGGGACTAAGAAATATGCATGTAGTCGTTGGTTGAAGTTTTCTATGTCTGATGATAAACCTGTACTAGATCAAGTTCATGAGTATGAACATTTGTGTGCTCATATTGTGGCTGAGGGTATGGCTATTCCTGATATGTTCCAAGCCAACTGTTTACTTGAGAAATTACCACCATCCTGGGAAAATTTTGTTCATTCCTTGAAACATAGGCAGAAAGACTTTACCCTTCAGGAATTAGTTTCCCACATTAAGATTGAGGAGCAGAACCGTATCCAAATCAAAGGGAAATCAGTTGATCATTCTTCCTCTTCTGCTAATCTTGTGGAAAATAAAGCTGCTGCAGGTAAAGGACCAAAAGGTAAGGGTCCAAATCAGTTTCATGGTACAAGGCAGAATTATAACAAGTTTAAGGGAAATTGCTTCGTTTGTGGTAAGTTTGGGCATTCTGCCAAGGATTGCCGTCAAAGAAAGGAAGTTCCAAACAAAGCCAAAGTCAACAAAGCTCAAGCCAACCTTCTTGAAGACAACATCATTCTTTTTGTGGTGTCTCGAGGTCAACTGTAAGCAATGTTCTTTGAATGGATCGTTGATATCGGGTGCAACCCGTCACATCTCGCGCCAACAAGGAGATGTTCCGGGACTACAACAAAGTTTCGAAGGAGATTGCGTCTTCATGGGCAACTCGAAGCACCGTGAGTGTTCTAGGTAAAGGAAAGGTTTTCCCGAAATTAACTTCCGGAAAACCATTGCTTTGCGAGAATGTTTTGCATGTTCCCGACATCCGCAAAACCTCATTTCGGTTCTCTTTTAAACAAAGTCGGGATTAAGTTAGCTTTTGAATCCGATAAACTTGTATTAACCGAAATGGTGTTTTTGTGGGTAAAGGCTTTTGTAATCTTTGGACTTTTTGTTTTGGATGTTGTTATTGATAATAAGAACTCTAATGCTTCCGTTTATATTCTTTGAGTCTATTTCTTTATGGCATTCTAGACTAGGTCATGTGAATGTTGCATCCGTTAAAAGGCTAAAACAACTTAGTCTTATTCCCGACTTTAGCAATATATCTTTTGAGAAATGTGAAGTATGTGTAGAAGCAAAGCACCCTAAGAAAGCATTCAACAAAAATGTATCCCGTTCCTCTTCTTTATTAGAGTTAGTCCATAGTGACTTAGGTGACTTTAAGAATTCCATGAGTAGGGGAGGAAAGAAGTATTATATTACATTTGTTGATGACTTCTCACGTTATACTAAGGTATATATATTGAGTTCTAAGGATGAGGCTGAAGAAAAATTTCTAATTTATAAAGCCGAAGTTGAGAACCAATTGGACCTTAAGATTAAGAGGGTGAGATCAGATAGGGGTGGAGAATATGATGGACTTTCCCTTAAGAAATTTTGTGAGTCTAATGGAATTATTCATGAGGTTACAGCTCCTTATACCCCTGAACAAAATGGAATAGCTGAGCGGAAAAATAGGACTCTTAAGGATATGATGAATGCAATGCATATTAGTTCTGGTATGCCTACTAACATGTGGGGTGAGGCTATTTTATCTGCTTGCTATGTTCTTAACCGAGTTCCCCATAAGAAGTTAGATAAGACTCCCTATGAATTGTGGAAAGGCTTCAAGCCTAATTTGGGTTACCTCAAAGTGTGGGGGTGTTTGGGTAAGATTGGACTTCCTGACTTTCAAAGGAATAAAATTGGACCTAAGACTGTAGATGGTATTTTTATTGGTTATGCTTCTAACAATGCTGCATATAGGCTCATTCTTAAGGATGCTTCTGGTTTTGGTCCTATTAAAGAGTCAAGAGATGTTGAATTCTTTGAGCATGTTTTTCCTATGAAAGTTAGTGTACCATCATGCTTGCCTGCATCTTCATCTTCTGTGCATCATGACATTGCATCATCTAGTGAGACCTTAGAACCTAGAAGGAGTAAGAGAGCTAGAATTGAGTCTAGTTTCGGACCTGATTTTATTACTACCTTTCTAGCTGAAAAAGAGTGTTTAGATGAGCAAGATGTCAAGAGAACCCGATAACCTATGTTGAGGCCATGAGATCTGTAGACTCAAGTTTTTGGTTAGAGGCTATTAACAGTGAAATCGAGTCTATTATGAGTAATAATACTTGGATTTTGTCAGACCTTCCTAGAGGTTGTAAGGCCCTAAGTAGTAGATGGATCTTTACAAAGAAATGTAAGCCTGATGGGTCTTTAGACAAGTATAAGGCTAGACTTGTAGTTGGAGGGCATCGCCAAAAACACGGTTTAGATTTTTTTTATACTTATTCTCCTGTGACTAAGGTAGCCACCATTAGAACATTAATTGCACTTGCATCTATTCATGATTTGATTGTGCATCAAATGGATGTGAAAACTGCATTTTTGAATGGTGAGTTAAATGAGGAGATCTACATGAAGCAACCTGAAGGATGTGAGGTTCCTGGTCAAGAGGACAAGGTATGCAAGCTTATTAGATCATTGTATGGTTTAAAACAAGCACCAAAACAATGGTAGGATAAATTTCATCAAACTATTACTTCAAATGGTTTTTTGGTAAATGATTCTGATGCTTGTGTTTATTCCAAATTTGATGAGCTTGGTTGCGTTTTCATATGTCTATATGTGGATGATATGTTAATCTTTGGGACCAATATAGACGTAGTAAATGCAACTAAGAGTTTCCTCAATTCTTGTTTTGAGATGAAGGATTTAGGAGAGGCTGATGTTATTCTTGGAATAAAGATTACTAGAACGTCATATGGGATATCTTTAAATCAATCTCATTATGTTGAGAAAATATTAAAGAAGTTTGATCAATTTGATTGTATTCCCGTGAAAACCCCATATGATTCTAGTATTCATTTGAAAAAGAATAAGGGTGATAGTATATCCCAAGAACAATATGCAAAAATAATTGGTAGTGTAATGTTCTTGATGAATTATACTAGACCCGATATAGCTTATCTTTGTTAGTAGATTGAGCGGTATACTCACCTGTCCTAATCGAGAGCATTGGGTTGCCTTGATTAGATTGTTGAAGTATCTAAAAGGCACTATCAATTGGGGTCTACATTATCAAACGACACCTTGTGTTCTTGAAGGATTTTGTGATGCCAATTGGGTGTCGGATAATGATGAAATTCAATCTACTAGCGGTTATGTGTTTACTCTTCTTTGGTGGATCTATATCATGGAAATCATCAAAGCAAACATGTATTGCCAAATCTACCATGGAATCCGAATTTATTGCTTTAGAATTGGCGGGACAAGAAGCCGAATGGATAAGGAGTTTGCTTGCGATATTCCATTGTGGGGGAAGCCGGCTCCACCGGTTTCTATGCGGTGTGACTCGCAAGCGAAGCAATTGGGGTAGCGAATAATCAAGCCTATAATGGAAAGAGAAGGCATATTCGCTTAAGGCATGCCATAGTTAGAAATTTAGTTAAAAATAATGTGTTGTCACTCGAGTATGTAAAGTCGAGAGGAATATTGCTGATCCTCTCACCAAAGGCCTTTGTAGAAAAATGGTCTTTGGAGTCGGCACAAGGAATGGGTTTAAAGCCTATTGTGGAGTGAATTGTGATGGATACCCTTCTTAGGAATTCCTAAGTTCAAAGGGTCAAACGAAATCACAAAAGAACTCAAGTTGTTGATACTACTACCATTCCTAGTAATAAAAGTGATGTAGTATTTTGTTTTATTATACTGTTATATGTGTGAGGTTGAGCTTATAGCTTTTAATAAGTTCATAGCCTTACTTAAGGTGGTTTGTGACAGTACAAACTTGATGAACTTACCTATGTGAATGTGGGGGTTACGCCCAATCCCCTATGAGAGTCAAAAGGCTTAGGCTCTCTAGAGCATTCATGAGAATCCAGGTAAATTGTGGGGCACTGATATTACAATTGCGAGAATGTTTCTTGATTTGAAAAAGGTTGAGTGCGCATCTATGGTTTGCTAACCTCGTGAAAGGTTCAAAGAGAAATCTACCTATTATGACAGCAAGACGTATTTGTATGCACTAAGTGTCAATTCAAGTCCATAAGACATTGATACTTCAAAACCTAGTATCTATTGCCCAGATCATCTTTTTTCAGCCCCGTTTCTTTCTGTTTTCTTCTTTTGAATCATGTGGGGGATTGTTGGAGTTTTTATTAGAATCTTTAGGTTTGCTTCAAAAGAATATGAAGAGTCATTTTTTCCTTTTGTCCCACATTGAAAGAATATAAGGAAAGAGTAAGGTTTATAACCATTACTCTTCCTCTACCCTTTGAGTTGAGTAGCAATGAGGCTTTTAGTGGGTAAGTGGTGATGTGTGATTGCCACACGCGCGCGCGCGCCGCCGCCCGCTCGGACCGGGCCAGGGCCTTGGGCCATGGGCTTTGGGGAATAAATTTAACTTAACTATAGTTTTGGGTCAGAATTATGTTGACATTTTATGACCGTTTTTATCAGTTCTTAAGTTACCGTTGTTCCCTTAATTTCTCTTTTAATGCCGTTTTCTCCCCTAAACTCTCTCCTTAATTTCGGCCATGACTCTTCCCATTATGTGACCGTTTTTCCCATGATCTCAGCCACGTTCTAATTTCGTTGGTTTTCCTCTCCCTATATATATCAGTGCTCTTGGTTTCTCTAAGGCACAGAAACACAGAAACACAATTACATCTCCTCTCTATATTTCTTCTCGGTTTTCCTGGGCAATACTCAAGAACATTCTCAATCTGGTTTTCTGTCAACACCGGAAATTCAGAGACCGTGTATCCCTGGAGGTTGATTGCTGTGAGTCCGTGTGTTGTTACGGGGCAAATTCAACTTTAGGGCAGTGATCTTCTTACGCCACGGTGGTCAGTTAAGTCTATTATTTTAGTTACCAGTTTTCGTTCCTACAATTGTTCCTATTAGTTGAAGTTCAAGACCATCAACATCGAAGTATTGGAAATTCGGATGCGGTCAACATGGTTAAATCAAGAATTTTCTTCCCCAAACTATGTCAGAATGATAGACTTCCCCAACAATAACTGCGTGATTCAACAAATATAAGGGGGTTGCGCTGTATTACTCGATCTGGTTCATTGTAGTTTCTTTAAAAACGAATTTGATTTGATCGTGTCTGATTATATATTGTTTTTCTTTAATACTTATTGTAGATGTCGTTTGGCGCCTCATTTAATGAAATTTCTCTTAAAAAAAAAAAAAAAAAAGTAGGAGACTACATATGTAAAAATAGAAGGCATGGAGATGTGACAAAATTCAAACACGTACTATTCAATGGCATAGGCAATTAACCTGTAGAAAGGACCACATATATAATATATTCAACCATGTGGCCTGGAGTAATGTAATTTCTTCTATTTCCTTATATACTTCATATAAATTTGAATAAATTGGGAGCAATATATTTTTTTTTTTGGCATATGACTTGTATAGTGGTACTAGTACTAATAATTCTAAATCATTAAGTTAGAAAGTTATGGAAGCCAACTACCCTTCTCCACAAAGATCTATACAATTTTTGTCGTACTAAAGATATTTCAAAAACAATCATATAAGTATGTAATTTCTACAACATAAATAAAATTCAGTAACAGCATCATGCTAAATTAGACGAGGAAAGTTGAAAAGTCTGTTGTTTTTCTCCATTATTAGAATATTGTACCAAAATAGAAAGAATCATCATCTCCCTTTGATGAGTTCTAATTAAGTCTTGTAGATGGTCTTCCATTGTTATAAGTAGTATATAGATAGATTAAGGCAACTTACAAAATGTTTTGATGTAGATATCATATGACCTTTAATTAATGAATTAATTTTAGTTCAAGAATAATAGGGTTTTGACTTTTGATCACTCATATTAGTCTTGCTTTCAAGAAAAAGATATTACATTAATGAACTTTTTTAGAATAAGATCTAAAATAGAAAAATATTCTTGTATAAGTATGTACACTACATACATCTATTGACCATGTGTAGTAGTAGAAATTGATAAGCAAGAAAAAGAAAAAGGAGCACAATGTGTATGTTGATCTTTAATTAACAAGCTAAGCTAAATTTAGAAGAAATTATACCTCATTTTGCAATCTTAGTGAAGCTGACTTGTTGTCAGCAGCCCTTAGCAGAAGATAGACCTTCTTCACATTTGGTTGAGACCTTAACACCTTCTCTGCAAATACTACAAACCCAAAACAACACCATTTATTTACCGGTAAAAATTTTGTACGTTTTCTCGTTGTCAAAAAAAAAAAGTTGACACAATGACGTGACCTAAATAGTAAATAATACTACACTAATTAGAAAACCAGATTAAAATGAGGGTTGAAATATACATCTTAAACCCGGAAGTTTACACAATCGACCCGTCTGACCCGTTTGACAAGTCTAGTTAGTTAATTACAACTTACAAGTTGTAACCAATATGTTTTATGCTATTAATGTTATAAATGAAAACAGAAATAAAGAAGATAGGAAGAATTATTATACTCTTTGCTAAAAATCCAGCTCCACCAGTGACTAAAATGGCCTTGTTCTCCAAAAACTTCAAAATGCTACACAACTCCATTGTTAAGAATTGTGAAGAGCTAGAAATAAAGGAAGGAGAGATAATATATGTTTGAGTAAGAGAGAGAGTCACTTGAAGAAACTAAGATAGAGAAGTGGAGTATTAAGAGCGAGTGTTCAATGCAATATATATATATGTGTACTTATATAGTTATATTATAATGAGACAAAAGAAGTAGAAATATAATAGTCTTAAAAAGAAAGGCAGGTAAAATACACGCAATTAGAATTAGTGGATAAATTGTTGGGGGAATGTGATAGATTCATATTTTGTTCGGTTAGTAATTTAGTATAGTTTCATAATAATGGTTCCTCCATTTTCTTATAATTGTAACAGTTAGAATTTTGTATTATTTAACTACTTTTTATCATGCATATTTGGTGATTGTTAAATAGGAAAAAATATAGCTACGTAAGATCTTATTAAATTTGTTTCACTCATATTATTATGACTTGAGCTTTTTACAATTCTTACATTAATTAGAAATAATTGAAAATATTAATGATCAAAATATTGAATTAGCAGAAATTGTTGTAACCAAAAGAGAATAGAGAAAATATCCAAGAAATTACATCACATATATATTACATGCATGGATATAGACTTGTGTGCAAAAATAAAACCTTGAATACACCCGTAAAATTAGCGTAAAACTCGCCGGCATAGTTTACCCAATGATTTGGGTAACGCGTGCATGCAACGGTTATTAAGGTCAAGGAAACCTTCCATGCAATACTATCTTTCAAAGGATATTTCATAAAAAGATCAAAATCTTATATCCGACAGTTTATATAATTAAGCACCTGTTTCTTAACATGTAACATCTTGATTTTTTCGTATATTAATATTAATGATAGTTAATAGCTTTAATTATAGATTATAAAAATTATAAAAAAATTGATATTTTAAAAATACTTATAGAGACTAATATTAACATATTACATGATAGTATTTGTATTTCATATATTAGTGTTGAAATGCAGTCAGTGTTAATATTTACATAGTGAAAAAACTTCAATGTTGCATGTATTGAGAAGTGGAAGTAGTATAAATTAGATTTTCAAAATATGTTAATTATAATCAAGCAATAATAAAAGAGGTATACAAGTTATAGTGTGACATAAAATTTGATCTAAAACATTAATTAGCCTTTCAACCAATATTTAAAACTAGGGGTCATATAACATTTCTTGTTGGCTCCCAATTTTTGGTTTAAAAATCTTGAAAATCATATGATCATGTTGTATAATGAACTTAAAAGTAGTTATACTTATACTAATACAACGCTTACTTTTTACTTGTTAATATCTATATATATTTACTTATAATAGTTACAAATATGTTTAACAAATAATGCTTCCTTCGTTTAGAAATAGTTATACCATTTGCATATATAGTGTTTGATGTTCACATCTTACACTTTGATTGTCTTTGGTGATTTATATTTTAAGAAATTAACTTAACATTATCTTTAGAAGTATATGGATAAAAATTCAATAATATTTTACATAATAGTATTAATTTGGTTTTACATAGGAGTAGTAATTAAGCTATTAAATTTATCTATTTTTCATTGAGCTATTAAATTTTTCTTTAAATAAATGTGTTAACTGTGGTTCCACAAAACTAAATTACTCATTTCAAAACTTGTTAATGACATCCGAAACTAAAAGCCCGGGTCTACCACTGCCGCACATCTGCATGCCCTATTAATTTGAGATAGATAATAGTTGAGGCTTGTTTGTTTGTGAATTATGATATTAGATGGGTGCTAAGTATGAATAGAGTTAAATTGTCAAACCATAAGTCCTCTCCTCTCTGTCTCTCACGTTTCCATTGATCAAAAAATATTCTTGCGTGGGCATCAATCTGATCCTAAAACTAGGCCTTACTTCTTAACTTTGAGTGAATTCACTTGTTAACTTTTTCATTATGCTAAAATTATACTACCTATGAGTAAATTATAAGTTTAAGTTAGATATATATTGCAAGCCTATTGATAATGTTTTTTGTATTTCATTTTTTGAGATGATATTTCTGATATGTGAAAGCCCCAACAAACATACATAATATACCACCTGCTCCGAAATAGTTATATAAAAAACTTATATGACTTGGTCTACACTAAATTAGTGTGGGCTCCATGCTTAATTCAATGTGATTTACGTAAAAAAAGGATCACTATATAAAAAAATAAATATAAAAGATGAATAGATATAAATTATGAAGTTTGACTATGACAAAAAAAGTTACTATGTCACAAAGTGAAAATTTCATGATAAACTAATGTGAGAAAGAGTTACTATATTAAAAAAAACAGTCACTATGGTAGATAGTAACTGTATAGTGTAACTTAAAATTTGAAAAGGATTCTTATATGGGGCCAAAGGATCATTATGTTTAAATAAGTGGTTTTGGTCATAATAATATTATTGTGGGACTGCGTCCACGCAAGACTAACTCATGTATGTTTTTTGGTAGTGCTATAGTTTGAGGGTGCGTGGTGTATCTCCGATAGTATGTTGGTGTTGTGGTGGTTCGGTGTCCTCGTGGTGGTGGTGGTGCTAAGGGGGTGGCATGGTTGTTGGTAGGAGAGTAATTAAGTGAGGTAGTACACCAAAAAAAATATCATCGTATGGATAGGGACTTTCCTGTGCCTACAGGCTACAGTTGGGCAAATTAAACCTTAAGGCTGTAGAGTCTTCGTCCCATAAATGAGGCACATGGAGAGAGACCGACATTTTCTCCAAAATTCTACCTGCGAATACTCGTTTGTGCTAGTCTAGTCTTACCAGATTTACGAAATTGGCAATACGCTACTCCCTCCGTCCCATAATATATAGTCTTTGTTTCTCTATTGCAAACTTTAAAATCTTTGACCAAATATTCTCATTTGTATATATAAAAAAACATATTCATGTGGGATCTTGTTAGATTCGCCTCAATGTGTAGTTTCATAATATCAACTTTTTATATTTTTTATTAATAATGAATTGAAGATATTGAAGGTCAAATGTTTATCTTGGAGACCGTGTAAAAAAACAAGCACTATATTACGGGACGGATGAAGTATTTTATTTTTTAATATTTGACTTGCAAAAGACAAATACAATGTAGAACTTATTAAGAGCACTTGTGGAATAAAGCATGGACAAAGGCCCTGTTCCACGTAACCTAGGTTGTATTGGTATTGGGGCGGAGCCTGGACAAAGCTAACATTGCAAATGTTATCCACATGTAATAACAGTATTTGTTAGAGACTCGACAAGTACCCTAACCAGAAAACTTATTAAGGGAGGAGAGATGGCGTCTAATTTTTTTTATATACCTAAGTAATTCATAATTATATGATCTCCTTAATATTAAATTTTATTTTTCTTGCTTTATTTTTTTTTCCAACAACACTATTAAAGGTTCACAAAATTTGTAATTAATAATATATATACTTCCTTCTTTTTTTTTTAAGTGACTAACTTCCCTTATTTGGAAATTAAATCTCACAATAAGTGACTATTTCTCTAAATGGTAAAATTTGGTTCCAACTTCTATTATTTAATTGTTTAACCTAGTTAATTCATTCAATACTCATATTGATTGGTTAAACAAATGGTCTCAACTTTCTCTCTCTAGTCTCTATCCTCCTTGATTTTCTCCCACTTTTTCTCTCAGTCACTTGAAAAGAAATGGAGGAAGTATAACCTAATTTCTAAAAAGTCAATGTTTGTTTTGAGTATTTTTTTATTTTTCGTTTGAGAGGGAAATTTAGAAAAATTAGAAAAAGTTACCTCAAAAGTATGGCCGAACTTATAGAAAAATGTATTATACGTGAAAGGGTCAATATCTTGGTGATGAGCCCGAATATGCTTAATTAGTTATCAACTCAACCACAAAAAACTTGGCTTTGAGGTCAAATAAGACCACCAAAACCCTAGATTTGTGGTGTTTATAAGACAATAATATTTTTTTAAAAAATTAGGGAGATTACCTGCTTCATTCCACCAATTATTTAATGGTAGATTACCCATTAGGTAGACAAAGTTTTTTCAGTAATGAATTACTATATCTATAATTATCATCACCCTTCTCACATTTCTATGTCAATTGAACATTTTGAGACTCTGAATATGGTCCTGTTTAGTAAGTGCAAGTATCCATTATTGCCAATTCAATCATGCATCAAGAAGTTACTTGTTGAGTTGAGCATACATCATGAGCTAAAGGATATGTGGAAAAGTTTTTGAGCAACTGCCAGTTTTTATTTTTTATAACAATATAATGGTTCTATGTAGATTAATTTCTATTTTTGAAACTTTATAAACAAATGAGTTATAACTTTTAGGGAACTTGTTACATAAGTTGACTTGTTAGTCAAGTCGAGTTAAATTTTTCTAAAAGTGCAACGAATCAACCATGTATAGATACCAGACAGATCCAAAATGGCTGGATTTGATTAATAAATAATAAGTCTAACGCTTCAGCATGTACAACCTTATTTGTATGAAATAAGACATAACCCATAACTACTCCATACTTAGTCTGTAATCCCCATATCTTGGTCCTTGAGTACTATTGCCACTAAATGCCTTTTGAGTCCACCCTTGTTGGGCCATTAATAGGTTTCAATATACTCACATGTTTTTTTGGCCCCCGCTGTGAACCCCATGGTAAGAAAAAGGACCCTACTGGACCAACACCTATCGCAGGTCAGTCAGCCCAGCTACACAGGTCAACGCTTGAGAGTAGGGGGGATTAAGCGAATCCCTACTCCCAAGCACAAGTAGGTAGTGAGGCTCGAACTTGTGACCTCAAAGTCACAAGGTGAGTTCCCCACCACCTCCACCAAGCAAGCTTGGTACAATATACTCACATGTAATGCTTCGTAAACATTCTACGTATACATACTAATGATTCTCCTTATGAAAATTTACTTTGTATCTAACATTAAAGTCATAAAGTTGAATTCTCCCAACTACGGTGCTTGGGGCAGAGATCTCCCTACTTTATCTTTCCCCCTGCTCCCAAGGGTTAAAGTAGGGTTTCCTCTTACCTTTTCCCCCTACTCTCAAGTCTCAAGTGTCTGGCCCGTAAATGTTAGACCAAGAGCACCATGCAGGTTGAGGTCTAAACGGGGTCCTTCTCTTTACCATTATAAAAGAAAACTTCTTCAAGAACACAACATAACTTAAAACAATTCTATGTATATAATTGCAGAAAACTTTTAAAATGATGTGAAACTGGTATGTTCAACAACTTTGGGTGAATTGTCATACAAATTTGTTAAGTCTCTTAATATAAAATGGAGTTGTCAATGTGTAACAAAAACATTTATTTCACTTCAGAGCTCAGAGGTTCTATCCCAAAATGAAGACATGGCTAGAGTTCAAAATAGAAACATTTTCTAACAAACAGATTTACACTCCTTTATGATCCACTTACTTCACACCCAAAAAAAAAAATGATCCACTTACTTCACACCCAAAAAAAAAAATGATCCACTTTTACTGAGTCTAACTTATTCTCACTAACTTTATTACCTATATTTTTTATCATTATTTATCCCCAAATTAAATGTCCCAATTTTTTGCCTGCTTTTTATTTTTTAACCAATGCTTTCACACAATAGTATCATACTTCTCATTTATATATCTCCATATAGCATCTTGAAGGTTTAACATTATTCTATATTTTGAGTTGACTTGTGGGCAAACATTATTTTCCAGCACAAGATAAGGCAACTTGTTGCAAATATAAAGAGTAGGTATTTGACCAAATCAACTAAATCTTTATTGAAAGAACAATATGAATATGGGATGTATGTCCATATCAGAATATAATATAACCATATGTCATATGTACGTGTGCAAGGATAGTTGTAATCTTTTCATTGTAATTTGTAAATTGTATATATGCAATAATAATGTTACATGTCACATGCACAAACTTATTTACTTTCTTTTTTATGGGGAGGGGGTGTTTTTTTGCGGTATGTGGACGAACTAGGGAGTAGAGATGACAATTATCCATGGATGAGTGGATTATCTACCCACCCACCCCGAATAAATGGGTTATCACCCGCGGTGAAGCGGTGACGGGCGGGTGATGGATGGATCGGGTGGTGGGTCGGATATGAATGATATTTTTTGGCCCCATCACCCGCTACATCCATATATATAAATGGGTGGATGGATGGATATATTAATGGATGGATGGATGTATATATAATATAAAAAGAATTTTGTTTTTTTACTGCCACATGTCATTTAAGGTAATTAAAAAAATAATTTTCTTTAAGGGATAAAAAAAATACTTATAATTACTTTTTGGTGTGTAATAAGATTGATATTTTGTCGCTTTATTGTAAATCTATGAGACTATGATTAATTTTTCATATATCAATTTCTTTAAAATTGTTAAGTCTACAAAATAGTTTTTGTTCCTAGTATCACCCGTTTCCCACCCGCTCCACCCATCCCCCACCCGCGGATGATGGGTGGAGCGGATATGGGTGAAATTTTTGGCGGGTGATGGATGGTGTGGATGGAGTTTTGGGTCGCGGGTGATGGGGCGGATGGAGCTCCACCCGACCCATCTCCGATCCATTGCCATCCCTACTAGGGAGTAAATGAGTAATGTGATGTGCTCCTACGAAATTGGGGCCAGTGAACATTAAATCGAGGCCTTAATTTTGGTGGTTGGTGCTTCTGAATTCAGTTCCAACAATGCACTTTTGGCTAAAACTGCAGCTATCTTTCCATGTTCAGAGTTCTGACTCCTCCTATTACACTTAACGTGGCCCCTTAACCCTACCATGTCCATGATCGCATGCAGATGCACCCTTTCTTACAAAGAGTGGCTCAACACAAAATACTCCTCTTTCTGTTCCCTCTTGACTGTTTGCTCATTAGTCATTACAGTACTTATTAGTTGGGTGTTGTGTTGTTCATACTGAAAATTCTACGTTAATCATAAATAAATATGACCATGAAAACAAAATTTTACGTTCGTGTTTAATGAATGTAGTGATGCTTTCCTTTCTAACTTATTTTTACAAAAATAAAAATAAAAAATTGACATATTTTAACTTATTTTTTTTTCGTAAATTTCATTAATTTTTCAAAATTGCTCTTTACATTTATTTAGCTTTTACTTATTTTTTCTAACCTTTCTCAATTATTCTGAACCACTTTTTGAACTTATCTCAGTTTTTCTGAAAATTTCTTAATACTTTCGACAAAAATAAGTTCAAGAGAACATATCGTAAATGTAAGAGTAGAATGATGGACCCTTATAAGAAATTTTAAGCAGTGACCTCTTAGAAACATTCAAAATACTAGAAAAATGTGCAAATAAAAAAGGGACGGAGATATTATAACAAGCAAGCTAGAAAGATGAAGAATGGAACAACAAGTGCTTAATCTAGCTGGCAAAAAGATTTCAAAAAACAAGTTTAAGTGAAATTGACCCATACCGCAACACTTTATTAATTATTACGAGTCATTCATAAATTAACTGAAAAAAAGCACACCCCCTAACTCCCATTGCTATGTGACCTATGTCTGGAAAGCTAAATCAAGATTGATTTATCATAGATCTTACAACGCAACTAAAATCTTCGAAAATTACTAAAAGATATAGGTAGAAAATGGAGATTCTTACAAATACCCATAATTAAAAATAGAGAATTAAATTATAATTGATTCTGCTGAGTTGGACCCCACTAATTATTAATGTCTATCTCTAGTGGGTAGATTACCAGGTGGGTAGACAAAGTTTTTCCCGTAGAAAACAAGTTTCTAGGAGATATCACCTGCAAAATTACATAAATGAAGCCCACGTCCTCAGAATGTTGCTAGTAATACTAGTGTATCTTATGATCACTAGACAAGAAGATCTATAGCAGTGCTTGTAAACCATCATGTCTACTAAATGAACATAAACACAAGGAAACAAAAAAAAAAAGACAAACTCAAGCACAAATGCATTGTCAAGTGGTTTAAGCTGTCTTAATCATGAAGAATTTCACCTGCAAAATTACATAAATGAAGTCCTTTCCTAACTTACTCTTTAGTAATTTACCTGTGTACATCACGGTCATAAGTCACTAGGGGATAATTTAAGAATTTGTAATAAGTAGGATGATATATACAACTCAATTTCAAACTAAATCTGGTGATAAAGGTTTGTATCTCATAATTATGGATGAAATCTAACCCCGCTTTCTAAGGATTTTTACTTGTGTAAATGAGCCGGATCAATCTGTACGTGAGAAATTTTGATATGATATGACACTTCTTCTTCTTACCAACCTAAAAAAAATTACTCATCCGTTTCAAAACAAGAAATTGCAACTAAGTTTCTTGTAGCACAAATTTAAGAGGATGGTATAAAGTAAACAAACAAATTAATTAAGATAATACAATCATTAATATTAGGAGTTACTATTGGATTTCTAAGTATCTAATTATGTTAAGTAATATGTATGTTTACCTTGTCTATCATCTCCCTAAACTGTGGGATAAATGGTTCGTTTGCAGTATTTTTTTAAAATGAAGTATATAGGATGATATTATTCTTCTCTTTCTTTTTTACATTCAACAAAACTGATGCATTCGATAGAGAATACATTGTTCAATTTCTCATGATTCAGATTATTCTTTTGCTAATTTCTCTATTTTGAAAGTTAGGCCTCGTTCTTTTAGACTTATTTTCAGTTCAGTTCAGTTTAGTTCAATGCAATTCAGTTTGTCTCTGCAGTTCAATTCAGTTCAGATTATCTCAATGAACGGAGCCTTACTCTCTATGTTCATCACTATTTGTTTTTTCACTATCTCCAACACGTGTTTGAGTATTACTATCTTTAAATATATAGTAGTAGAAATAGTGAATAATTGATATTTAAATAAATACGTCAGGATTACCTAACAAGATTCCATATTATAAATTTTGACATATAGAACAGAAACAGTTACAAAGAAATAAAGACAGGAGTAAAAGGTGATATCAGGTTCAACTATATTGAGTGAGTTTCAATATGTAGTCAGCAACATCAAATCCAATTTAGGCTGAAAGTTGTTATTTTCTGTCAATACATTTCCTCTAGATTAGATCGCTAGCCTCTCTCTACTTGATCTGTGGTTCGTTAACATAGAAATTGGCCAGCATGATGAAAGAGAAACTTCAACTAATTGAGAATTTCATATGAAAATTATACTTCCTCCGTTCCAATTTAGTTGTGCCATTTTCCATTTTAGGAAGTTTCAAATTAATTGTTACACTTTCATTTTGGGTAATAACTTATCTCTATCTCTTTCCTATCACATGGGATCCTTTTGTTTTCTTTCTCTATCTCTCTCCTCTTCAAAAATTGTCTAGGAGTCAGTAATTTTAAAAGTGTCACACCTAAATTGAAACGGAGGAAGTACTAATTTCAAATAAGTGTGAGACCTACAGACCTCAGTTATACACATTGATACAAAATTACCAATGTTACCCATGGACACACGATAATATTTTTCCTTATATATTGGTGAGGATGCATTATTAAAGTTTGGTTATGTGATTGAAACATTCTAATGATGAAGAACCAATGGAACCAAGAGGGAATACTTGGTGATATAACAAATTTAATGAATAATGCAACAAGAATACCGCGTTCCACAAGATACCATTAAAATCTAAGATAATGAAATTTTATGTCTAAACAAAGATGAGAACGAACATGTATCTTTAGCTGAAAAATCTATAGCTGAACAATATTCCAGCTTCAGGATTATATACACATAACTGATAAATCTGTTAGCTGGAAAAGGTCTTTTAGATTTTAGATACCTAGAGTGACTTCTATAAAAGCCTAAAAAAAAGCTCAGGGACAATTTCCCATGTAAGCGAATCGATTTCGCCACCAACATCAACATAAAAACATTAGTATAAAAGACTTCTAGCAAATAGCAATCATTCGTTTCCATCTCTATATACACGCTACGCTACTAACTACGAGTTATATCCGAATGCGTACTCAACCTCGAAAACTACATACCTCAATCAGATCAAAACTACTTTGATGAAACAGTGGCTAAGAGTTGTTATCCTTGGCAGGTAGAGCCACTACCACTTTCTCTGCCTTGGGTTCGACGGGAGATCGTGGCTGGTTCAGCGGATCCTTCACCATTACTAAATTGAGATCATCCTTCCCCAAAGCACAGGTCACTCGTTCTTCCGCCAGTGAAATTTGGTTTATTTGATTTGTTGGAACAACGGGACGATCCATCTGGTGAACTGCCGTGGACGGTGAAGAACCCTTTATTTGGTAATCCAGTTTCCGATGGACTTGATCCATTCTTCGGTCTATTACAGGTGCATCAACTTGCACATGATCATTTAATGATGGCAGCACATCTACTTGATCAGTAGTAGCCTGTGAAGTCATCATTGGCAAAATTGTGTTATGTGGTTCAGTATGAGTTTCAGGACTACCATATTCAGAAAGAAGATCCATAAATTCATTTAAAAGCCTTTGGACTTTTCTATTTGATGCCAAAGCTGGAAGAATGTCTTCTCTCAGAAGTTTGTGTTTCTTCAATCCCTGCAAAAAATCACCCATCGATGATCGTCAGTATGTAGAAATAATTTCACCCATATAACAGATATCCCCACAATCATGCGTTGTTTTGGAAATCTCGAGGAATCAATTAAAGCACAAGGGATCAAAATTTAAAAGCATAGTCTTCTTACAGACCTCTGAATTGAAAGTTCAGATGCCTAAGATATCGACTGTTTCCTAGGGTATCTCCCCATATTGGGGATGTGATGAAAGATGGGACACCGGCATTAAATTCATGTATGCTAATTTTAAAAAGAGATCCTTACCAGAACACAAGGATCCCACACACTGTTCGCGTCTGATGATGCAGCACCACCCATCCCAGTAGGTGGTCCAAGAAAACTCTCGCAGACTTCACGTAGTCGAGACTCATCGGCTTCTCTATAAACCCAGAAACAAGGGGATGTCAGTTTGTAAAATTCGCTCTTAAATGTATGTAGATACAATTCTGTTTGAAGAACCAGCATAACAAGAAAAATCCCCCCCTGCTTAACCCCATTTTTCATACCAAGTAGCAAGAAACCGTAACCAAATGGAAATGGTTGTATTAGCATATCAGAACAGAAGCCTGACATGAAAAACTGAAACTCGAAATGTCAACATAACAAATATTAATAACAATCCAAAAAGAATTAGACATAATTAAAAGTCCAAAAACAAAGTCATTAGTTTTTGATTTAGTACAATGCACAAGCTTTTGTTTTCAATTTTTCTTCACTAGTCCAATGAATTTTGCATGGGTTGTGGTAGAAGATGGAGGAGTTAGTGGTCGGTGATAGCATGATAATAGACTAAATGTACGCTTTTACAAGGGGTAGATATTATGATAATTGGGTGCCGGTTACAATATTGAGGGGAGGTGAGAACAAGGATGTGGCATTGAATTGGTTGTGATAATAGTAATGTCGACTCTACTCTTTGCTCTCTCCTACAGGTAAATTGCACTTGTTACTAATTAATTGTTCCAAGAAGCAAAAGGTCTCGGATTCGAGCATTGCTAATGCCTCTTTCACTCTCAAAAAACCTAATATAATCAGAACCTCATATGGAGGATACACATGGCGGAGTATTTTGAAACGCTACCGTCTTACAAATATAGCCAGATTTCCCTTAAATGGATGCAAACATCCCCAAGTTTATCCTATCCATTCCTATAAGCTAAATGAAAAAAGGACTGTCAAGAATAAGGCCAATGTTACAGTAAAAAGCTTTGAGATCCATCAGACCTTACATTTAGCTATGCTGAAGGGTCAGTGTGTCAGGATCCAACTCTTTACGTCAGAACGTGCCCAGCACTCTTGCCTCTTGGTGACAAGAATGCAGACCTCCAGCAATGTCTAGGGCCTGGGCGCCCTTTGAGCATCAATTTGAAAACATCAAGGCAACTTACGAAAGAAATGGATTTTAAACTAACACAAGAGACATAAGAATGTCGAATCCTGACAGACATGAGTGTTAATGAAGGCTACAACTGGGTGTAAAGACTTGAATTTGTCAATCCTCCAGGGTCATTTACACCATTATTAGACTGCTCCCAGCAGAAGTTGTCAACTCGGTCAGATTATACAATGCTAGCACTAGAACTAAGCCACGCCCAGGGGTTGGGTCGACATGTAGGAAGAACCAAACAGGTGTGGCTTAAAAATCTACTAAGAATTGCATATACATGGAATATGGAGTTTATTTTGAGACATTGACGATCATAAACCAACATAAATGGCAAGGAGGAGATGGATATGACTTTTGTAGGCAGAGAACAGTACAATGAATGAAGTGATGGAACAGCATAACAGCAACAAAGAGAACCAAGAATAGTAAATGTAATAAAATCATTTCCTGAAGCATCAATAAAAAAGCCAAGGCAACAAACCTTGCAAGATATCTCACATATGACATAAGACATTGGCGATATTCATTTGGAGATCTCAACGCCAAAGCTGATGCCAACTGAGCCTCCAAGTGAGAATGAGTTTGCATGCCATCATCAGCCACCCTATAAAGGCAGGAAAAATGTAACAGATTGCTTAAAGAAGCAAATTTGACATTATAATCATGTTTTTATTACAACTTTAAACGCTGACTAACACTCCGAAAATTTCAACATCAATAAATCAAACTCCTGTCAATGGCCAGCATTTCTAGCACAATGATCTAAACATTTAATGCTGTGTTCATCAGAGAAATATGATCTTTCATTCAACAAAACTTTGCTTGTAGTTCCCGTAGTGGCAAATGGCAATGGTCACGATCGATGCTATTCGTAAAAGCAGCATGCCAGTGTCTTTTCAAAGTGATAGCTATCCCAATTTGACCATTTCAATAAATATTGAATCCTCAGTAATTGCAACATTAGTTGAAAATTTCCTCAGCTCAAAAAAAGACGAGAAGAAAAGAAGAAGATTTCCTAGGCAGTATAATTTCCAGTAGTGTAATAATAACTCCGAGTCAAAATATATACAAGCAAGACAAGAAGGCAAGCTGCCAGTTCAATGACTTTACAGCAAACTGTAAAGACCCACCACATAACAACCTAATAGACATCGCCTGAGATATTATGGACCATGTTAATATGGCTCCTTGTGGAGCGGATAGCACAATTTATATTACACGCAACAATAACAGTGTCGCTCTGTTGCCTAATGACCAGAGTACAGTTCCACATTAACTTCCCAAAGGCAAAGAAATATCCCATTCATGCACCTCTCTACCCAGCTCCCCGACCTCTCCCCCCAGGTTTTTTTCCTCCCCCCTTTCATTGAGGGGTTGGCAGCAAGAACTGGCAGGAAGAGGCTTGAGAGTGGAGGAATTGAGTTTTTAATTAAATTGCAAAAGACAAGTGGATATTACATTATAATGCTATTTCGAATAAAAGACCAACATATAAAAGCCTACCCACAATAACAAGATCAGATATATGGTATTCCTTGTTCAAATGAAATGGAGTATAATGTATAATTTTGATAGTAAAAGATGAGTATAATTCAGTATTAATTATAGAGGGAGTATTGATGTTATGCTTTCTACAACTAACGCCCCAAAAGAATTTTGTAACATTAAGTTTGATTCGTGACATACCTACTCCAACCTGGCTTTCTAGCCAAAAACTTTCTAACATCCACCTGCAAGGTCGCAAGCTCACCACTCTGTGAGGACCCCAAATTCCAGGAGCTTGCAAAGTTTGATGCAGGAAAGCAATCATCAGCAACTCGAAGCCAACACTTCAGACTCATATCGAATAGAAAAGCATGGCGAGTGGCTAATACAACAAGAGGTGAACCAGATTTTGACAACTTTGCTGATATTATTTTGATAGTAGCTGAAAAGATCAAGCCAAATTTCAGTATCAGACACGTAGTTTGCCAAGTTATAAACAACTAAATTCCTCTAAGAAACAGAAGTATGAACAAATACTATACTTCATTCTTTTTCCCCTTCAAGGATAAAAGTATGTATAATACTCCCTTCATCCCATACTAGTTGGAGTGTTGGACCCGTATTAGAGCACAAATTTAAAGAGATAATTTGGGTTATCTATAGTTTTTTTAATAGAAAAGTATATGTGATATGAGATACTGGGGTATTTGGCTATTCGTATAGTTACTTTTATTGAAAAGTAGATGTGCAATAAGATAGTAGGTCCAAAAGGAGAGGCAAGAGATGGTTTTTTTATAAAAAAAAAGAAAAAGAAAGGTGTGAACATGCCCAAAATAGTTGTGTTGGAACTCTTCCGGGATGATTGGGAAAGCAAGGTGTTGCAACTATTCTAGGATGGAAGGTGCAATAGATATCTTAGACTTACCTGCATCTTTAGAGGATCCATTAGGATCTGCAGTAATCAAAGATTCCAATGAGTCTTGAAGAAGACAGCTTCGTTCAAATAAGTCCCACAAATACAAAGACCCTTTCTTTGTGACAAGCAACAATCTCCAACATTCATCACAGTCAGCAAACACTGCAGCAGAACCCATCATCATGGTCGGCATAGCACGCCTTCCACACTTTGTGTACACCTTTACCAGCAATACGAACAGGCAAACCCAAATTAAATATTAGGATGTTGCTTTAACTCAAAGATAGCATATATCTTGTTACAATAAATGCTTACATTTATAGCTGAAATCTAATTGTAAAACAAGTTTCAATAGAAGAAACAAGCGGGAAGCAGATGAGGAAGGGAAGGAAGAATTAATAGCAAATACAGAAAACTAGGAGAAGAACTAGCAAGGATAAGACAGACAAAGGCAGCAACGACATTGAGATTACAAAAAGCAGTCTCCAAAACGGAGAAAGAATCATGTTTCAATATCATAAGCAGACAATTGACAAGGAAGATTAGTCAATGTTCTTTGATTACTTCAATGACAAGTTGATAATACCTACCTAAAATTTATGCTCTTTTAGAAATTCTCCTCAACAGGCCCTTTATGTTCTTCATACAGGAAGTTTGGGGGCCCATTATGTTGTAGGATCTCTTAGGATTTGTTTGCATGTATTTCCTTCGTCCCAAATTAGTTGCCACATATTCCTTTTATAGATTAGTTGCAACATATCTATACCTCTTTTGGCAAGTAGTTTCTCTCTACATTTTCTCTGAAGTTGAATCCCACTTCCATCCACCCACTTTTTTCTCTCTAATAAATTACTCCCATTAAAAATTGTGCCAAAAGTGCTTGAGGCAACTGGATTGGGAAGGAGAATATGGCAAATTCAGTGAGCAGTTCAGTTCACTTGACAGGAAAAAATAATGCAATTCGTTTCTAATGGTTAATTTAGTACACTATTAACACATACTTCCTCCGTTTTTTTTACTTACAACGTTTTCCATTTTAGGAAGTTCCATAATACTTGCAACATTGACATTTTTGGCAATATATTCCCTCTTTCTCCCTCCTAGCACATGGGGGTCCTTTTTTATCTTTCTCCTCTACTAAATTTTTGTGCCATACTCTAATGTTGCAAGTAAAATAAAGGAGGAAGTATATTTTATAAGCTGCTTAAACAATTAAGATATCTATTCCCCTAAACAGAAAGTAATCAGTTTATGCTTCACCTGCAAGGGACCAAAGAGTCAAAAGGAGCGGTAGGAGCCAGCTGAAGAAATGAATAAACAAAAAATTAGAAAGTTTACATGCCTCCCACTCCAACCCGACCTCCATACACTCCCAGACCCAGAAGTAAAAATGAGAGAGAAAGAGGGCGAAGGAATAGCCAGAGAGGAACCCTGACACAAGACCATGCATGTAGTAACCGTTGCCAGAGAAAGAGGATGGAGCAGCACTAAGCGAGACCTTACCTTCTGATCCACCTAATCATCTAGAAGAAAAGCCCTGATATTTCAAATATTAAATTAGTCGATCACACTTCCAATTGGAAAATCTACCACTCAAACCGTAGATATTAAGATCTTCATCATGGTTCCTCTCCTCGCAATTGAAGAGACTGATTAATTCAAGCTTCATTAGACAGTAGAATTCCGTGATTAGGAGATCTGATTCGACATCTTCAGAGTTCCAAATTGCATACGCAAGTGATTTGAACGTCAATGAAGTCTGGAGGGGTCAAATGTGGTAATTCTGATCAAGAAGGCGGTGAGTAAATCTAGGCCATAGCACTTGTGACAATACGCAACAGGTTCTTCAGTAGATTTTAATAATTTTTTCTGGAAGACCACAAGAATCACAAAACTGAAAATCTAGCTTACTGGATCATGCAGTAGTTCTTTTTCTGAGGGGAGGGGGTTAAGTTAAAAACTGTATCTAAAATAAACGTGGAAGTACAATTGAACAGGACAAGAATCCTCTCAGCAATACTAGTTATAAAGTAAAATCTATGCATGTAACTCATTCCCAGAGATGAATGAGAAATTTCAGATAAAAGTACAGAAATTACTTCAGCTTAAGACACCAAAATATAACCCTGTAACGCAACCTAGCCAAAATATCTTCTTTTTATATCACCCGAAGCCAATGGAAACCTCAAAATAAGTGCCCCATCAACCCCTACTGCACATACCTTGTGCTCTTGTCACACCCAAAAGAGGCCCTTCCACTGCCACCTCACTTGCAAATACAAAAATGTGAAACATTTCACTACTCCAAGCAGAGACTCCAGACAGGCCATCTCTGCTGAAACATATCTTTAGAATTATTCTTTCCCAAATTCCAATGCCTTGTACCTAGCAGAGCTACAACCTTCATAGGACTCTTACCATTCTCAATGAATTTCGCAGAAAGGAAAGCTGGATATCTAGGTTAGGAGGCCCTTTGATGTATCTCAAGTGCTAGATCATGCACCATAAAAGTCCTATTCAGAGAGCTCTTCACCTAATATTTGTTCAACACTAGTCCCATTGGACAAGATCTATGCTTTAAGAATCTAAGATGCTAGCATATAATATTGACAGCCCCATCCTCTTTCAAAATTGTTATAGCAATTAACTTCTACAAAAATTTACCAAGTTAGTGATTTCAATATATAATCAATTTCATAAGCTTTGAGTTGAGTAACTTCTGCAATTTGAATTCAAATGTTTGACAACACATTCATCTGAAGATGGATAAGATAGACTGAACAAATAGCATCAAGTCAACCTCTTCTGGTACAAAACATGGCAATTGGAAATTGGAATTGGAGATTAAACGTTTGTTACCTGTAGGCGACCATCTTCAAACCCCACAGCCCAGAAGTTGGCATTTCCAGCCAATACTGAGACCTTCCCAGAAATACGGTCAGACCATAAAGTTTGGGATCCTCTGCTGCATATAATTTCCGTTTCATTCACCAGTGACATATTACTCATGCCAACGATATCACTAACAGCATGCTCTCTCGGATGAGCTTCTAGTGTAACCGGCATTGCATCTGAACCCTCCTTTTTATCTACCACCCTTATTGCAAGTTTAACGTTACAAGCTGCTAAAGAACTTGACGCCTTTGCATTGCTAGAAGATTCAATGAGAACACCACCATCTCTGCCGGAAGCAACTGGAACTCTTTCAATGACCAAACTGTCACTAAAGCAAGCCTTAGCCGTGACTCCAGTACGTTCCTTCACATCAGAGCCTGCTCCAAGTGTTCTCCTAACTTTAGCAGTATCAACGTCATTTCTGCCATCAGCAGACGCTAGACATATATCGAGTGCTTGAGATTGGGACACTGCAGTTATATTTTCTTGCTGGGTAGGCACACCCACTGGTTCAGGGATAATCCTTTTTCTACCATCAGGGCGCCTGTACTCTTTCTGTTTCACAGGACTAGAAACACGAGCTGAAGTTGCCACCTTGTTTAAACCATCGGAGCTTACTCCATTTATTTTTCCATTGTCAAGGTGTGGCTCAGAGACCTTTGTGACAACTCCCAAAACAGACGAAGTCTTTGAAGCTACCTGCTTCTGCTGCACATCCACGACAACTTTTTTGTTTGGTGTTTGCTTTGCTGCAGGGCCTGCAGCTGCTTCAAGTAACAGCTGTGCAGGGCTTTCAGCTAAATTAGCCTGGCGACCCCTTACATCACCATAACGGCTTTTCTTTAACTCATCCAGTTCATCGTCCGTTAGCCTCTGACCAATCTCTTTAACTTCAAAATGAAAGGTTGCCACAGAACCATCCAAGGAACAGGCAAACAGGGAGTATCCATCAGGGCTCCTGTTTCCAGGAGGAAAATGCTATGTCAGACAGGCATGGGGGAGATGACAGCTAAACCCAAAAAAAAAAGTAACAACATTAAAACGTACTCTCTTTGTTTCACGATAAATGCAACATTTGCTATTTTAGAACACATGAAACATCTTTTTTTGACACATGGATCTCCTACATCTCTTTCCTCATCCTAGAAGCACATGTCTTTCTATCTCTCTCCTTTTCTTCAAAAATTGAGCCAAATAGCAATGTTCCATTTATTATGAAACGAAGAGACTATCTTTTTTATCCAAAGATTAGGACAAGGATACAAGACATTACCAAGATAAATCAACAACACTTTGAGTGAAAAAATGCTTTGCCACAAAGAGAGGTCGTGGACTTGCAGTAGTCCAGACAGTTATAGTACGATCCTGACTACCGATAGCAATAACATTATACGGCTGTGATTCTTTTCCTCCGGTCTTTGTAGTCCCATTAGCCCATCCAGCAGAAGAGGCTTTAACATCCTGAGCATTGGAGAAATTTCTTCTGAACATTGAATGATTGAACTTCACAACTATAATAGGGGCATTATGTCCCAAGAAGTCAAAAGTAGCAGCCGACTCACCTCTTTCCAACACAGGTGCTGAATGTCTAGGCTTTTGAAAACCGTGTGTTGTGGTTATGAAATGGCCACAAGGAGACCATCCAAGCCGCCTAAAGAATGTTGATCCAAGCTGCAAAATAAAATGATCCCTCATCAGTAATGACACGAAGCACTACAAAGTTATGTTCGATAACCAACAAAAAGATTCTAGAAAAGAGAACTTCAAACTGGCCTTCTGTCTTATGGGCAAGACTCCAATCAGTTGTTCTCCATATAATCACAGTTTTATCGTCAGATTGGCTAGCTATAAAGGAACCAATGGGATCCCAAGTAACACCTTTCACCAAACTAGAATGACCTCTGAGAACTGCAGTGCAGATGCCATTGCTCATATTCCATATGTGGATTGTGTTGTCAAGACTTCCACTAGCCAACATTGAGTCATCTGGAGACCAATTAAGATCATGCATGCTTTTAAAAAATATCATGCTTCAGAAATCAAATATGGACATATACCAATAACAAAACAGAACACTAAAATATTATTGGAAGATAACATGCATGATTTTAGTATAGCATGTTTCAAAAGTAGATATCTTTCCAGCTTCACACAATACATAGATTCTCCAAGAATTAAGCTTTGCAACTGATCCTCAGGATTTTTAATGTGCATGAGTGTAAGAGGGACTAGGTTCAAATCAAGTAAAATTTGCTGCAACTAAGATCATGCTCCAGAGTGCAAGTACATATAATTACCACATCTGCAGTGTGTCCCCTCAAAGTCGTGACAACCTTCCAATTTTCAACATCTGGATTCTGGAGGCTCACCACTCCCGAACTCCAGAAAGACTGTGGCAAAAGATGGTTCATCTTCTAAGAAGCTTGATGAATTGACAAGTTGTTCAATTGAATTGAAAAATAATGATTCTAATTTCTATATAAGACAACTCAATTACATGTGTGTGCAATGAGTAATTGGATATTTGATTTGTTTTAATATGTGTTTGCACTATGAGTCAGGGGCGGATTTACTATGGAAAAAAATTGTCCAATTTTTTCTTTTTTTATAAAATTAAAAATATTTAGATATTAGATATATACTATATGCGTGCAAAGTAAAGCATGAAAGAAGCAAATGTCCTAGTGGTTTTGCATCTCCACTTGGGCGCGCGGGGGATCGAATCCGCGAACCACCTTTTTTTTTTTTTTCTTCTATTTTCTTTCATCTAAATTTTAAACAATTAACTAAGCTCCCCCATTCTCATTTCTCCCTCAACAAAACAACTGACGGCCGACATTTTTTCCCCCAAACGCACAAACCCTAACTCCCTATTCCCTAGCAACGAGGCACGAGCCCAGCCAACGAAGAACTGACCAGCGACGGCGCACGGCCACCGTCTTCCCCACCGCGACGGCGAACCAGCGAGGCAGCGACACCGCATCAGGCATCAGCGCATCTATCCATCTGTTTGAACGGTAAAGCCTATGAATTTCACTATTTCTAATTTTAGTCTTTTATACATTAGATGATTAGAATATGTAATTGTAGTTATGTAATTTTGTTAATCATTTAAATGTTGAATACTTGAATGAATGAATGAATGTGGAATTGTGGATTGTGGATTGTGGATTGTGGAGTTGTTAAGCACGGGTACGGTACGGATTCGCCTGGGATTCGTACCCAAAACGATTCCGGGCAGGTGGGTACGGGCTGGGCACGTTTTTGGCCTTCGAAATCTTACAAATTTCTCTCTCCTAACCTTCGAAATTGAGAAGTCAGAACTCGATACTCTCACTCTTCCATGTACATACAAATGTCTCTCTCCGCCGTGCTCCAAAGAATTTGCCCAATTGCACCAAAGAAGAACAATACCACCCTCAATTTTCAGATCTAGGTTGAAAATTGAAGCTGAAAGTGTCGATCTAATTGACTGACATTATGGGGGCTTTTGAACGTGATTTATTCGCGTTAATTATTGAAGATGATGAAGCAATTTCGATGGCTGGATTTGTTGGTTGGCTTTGACGCGGTGCGGCGAAGAAGAACTCCATTTCTCCTTTTTTATTCCTATCCTTTTTACTCCTTTTGCTGTACAGCTGCACTCTTCGGTTTTTGTTTTGTTTTCTTTTTCCTTTTTTTTCTTCCTCCCCTTTTTACTCCATTTGGTTTACTTTTCTTTTCCTTTTTCTTTTATCTCCGTTTACCTATTTCTATTTTCTATTCCTTTTCTTGTCTTCTTTTTTTTTTTTTTACCTAGAAAAGTCAACTAATTACTACTCCACTTCTTTTCTTCTTTTCTTTTTTTACCTAAATTCACCTTATATTTCTTTTACAGTATTCTTGAAAGGAAAAAAGCTTATTAGTTTATATTTTTACAAAATACTATGTATTAAAAATTTAAGATAATATTATTCATTTAAATGTATTATATATTTTTTTATTCTTCTTTTGCCGAATCCAAGCCGTACCCGTTTTCGGAAATTTTAATTTTGCCGTTTTCCGTCCCCGTACCCGTACCCGTACCCGTATTCGTCCCCGTACCCGTATTGGTGCTACCTACTTGTTACTACTTACTTGTTAAGTTGTTAGTTGTTAGTATTACTTAGACTCAATACTCAATTGACAATTGCTCATAGAATGAATTTGTTGCTTTATGAATTTCAGATTTAAATGTTGAATGAATGAATGTGTATTGTGGACTTTGGATTGTGATTTGTGAATGTTGAATAAATGTTGAAGAATGATTGTGGATTGTGGATTGTGGATTGTGGATTGTGGATTGTGGATTGTGGATTGTGAATGAATGAATGATTAAATGTGATTGATCTTTGTAGTGTCTAGACTCATGGAGTTGAAATTTCTTGCTTATGTTATTGTGTAGATTGTATTGTGACTATGAAGGGTTTAGAATTTTTTTGGAAAGATCGTGTGGGAAACAAGTGATTTTTTTGGATTGTGATTTATTGATGTAATGTAATGAATTAACGTTCTATTTACCTATTGTAGTTTGATATTTGAATTATTGTATTGAACTTTGAGTGAATGAATGTATTTTTTTTTTTTACCGGCTCCGAACCCATAGGGTTGGAATCCTGGATACGCCACTGACGACATTATATACAAAGAGTGTGAAAAATGAAACATGAGTAACATTTGAATAATAAGTAAAAGCAGAAACAAAGTTATTTCCAAGCATGCATCATAACTTTTCTATTCTTTTATTTTAAGGTGAGAAACTAAGCCCGCATTATCATTTTTTTCCTAGCTAGCATTATTGGTAAGTAATTATTGGGTATAAGAAATAGTGTTCATGATACATTTTCATGAAAAAGGAATGATTATGTAAACAATGTTCCAAGTTGTCATATTTTCATTAAAAAAATAATAATATTCATGATACTTTCTATAAGTAGTTACTGTCTAAACAATGCTCCAATTGTTGTTCAAAAGCACGAGAGGATCAAATTCTTTCATGTAATTGATTGCTTGGAACTTTTTTCTGTTTTTTGAAGTGGGGACATTTTCTTTTTGAACATTATTGGACGAAGTTAAAGTATATACTGCCATATTAGGCCATGTTGTAGCTTGATTGGCCTTTATTTAGGATTTTTTGATGGGAATAATTCCACCTTTAAGCGATCCTCCCAAAACAGTCCCACCTTTCATAAATTTGGGAATAATCCCACCTTTGTGGGACATTTGTTAAAAAAGGGTCTTTTTACTGGTCACCTGTTCAAAAGGTGATGACCAACATTTTATGTTTTATTTTAAAAAAAAAACCCTCCCATCCCTGTAGTCCCTACCCCACCCCCACACCCACAACAAACCACCCCCCCACCCCCGCATCCCCCCCCCCCTGCATCCCCCACCTTGCAGTCCCACCCCACCCAACCCCTACCCCCACCCCCACCCGGTCCCCACCCCCTCCCCTGCAAACCCCCCTCCCCGCAAACTCCCCTCCCCCGCAAACCCTCTCCTACCCCCACTCACAAAGAGCGCGGGGGATGGGGTTTGCGAGGGCTTTGCAGGAGAAGGGTTCATGGGGAGGAGGTTTGCGGGGAGAGGGTTTGCGGGGTTGGGGTGTACGAGGAAGGGAGTTTGCGGCAGGGAGGTGGGGACCCAGGGTGGGGTCGGTGGGGGTCAGGGTGGGGGATGTTAGGGTGGGGTGGTGGGGCCGGGGGGCAGGGGTGGGGGGACTGAGGTTTACTGTGAGGGTGAGGGTGGGGGTAGGAGTGGGGGTGGGGACTGCAGGGTTCGGGTGGCTAGGTGGTGGTAGTTGTGGAGGAGAAGAAGTAAAGGAGGGAGAAAAGAGAAAACCTACATTTGCAGATTACCAACAGGTAAGGGTCCATTTTGCACAGATACATCCTAAAGGTGGGATTATTCCCAAATTTATGAAAGGTGGGACTGTTTTGGGAGGATCGCTCAAAGGTTGGGTTATTCCCATCGAAATATCCTTTATTTTATCGAGACTAGGAGTATGTTGTCTAAAACCCTATCATTCGCACGTTGAAGAGTTCTTAATATGCACTTGTTAAGTTCTATTGTCAAAATATCTTTTAGAAAATCACTTACTATGTACCAACTGAAATATGACATTGTTTTGCCGTGTGATCAAAAATCTTTGCTCGATGGGTATAAAATAAATCACCATTAAGGTAAAACTGACATAAGAAAGGTAAGGATATCATTCTCTTCCGTCCTAACAAACTTCAAATGTCACTTAACCATCTTTAACCTATGCATAATAATCACCTCCTACTAGTATAATAAAACCAGTAGACCTCTGATATTTGAGGATTAATATAATATGAATCACACTTTACCACTAAAAGACCATTGCAAAATTGAAAGTGTCCAAATTTAATCACAAGTAAAAGGCAACGTTGAGTATTAATGAACTTTTTTCCTTTTACCATGTAATGTAGTGGGCCTAGCTTACAGGTTTCGTCCTTGGAGGACAAGAAGGATACCACACTACCACTAGAGCAAAGCTAATGTGGGTATATTATACATCAATAATTAGCTATCTAGAAGTGATAGCATTATTTAACAAGCTTACCAATAACCCTTGGGTCCAATGATGTCGCTTCCTATCTCCCACATGGGAGACCAAGGTTCAAATCTTAGTGGAAGCGTCTGGGTGAGGGTCCTGTGCAAGGATAACCCAAAGGTAAATTCTTCTTACCAAGATATTCCCGAAAAGGAGCCCCAAAAAAAATTATCTAACAAGCTTGGACAAAGGAAGGGCCAAACCGAAGACTGCACTCCTAGTAAGCCCACACCCTTCAACACCTCTAAGTAGGTTTGCCTATCACATTACGAGTTTTGTCATCCTCTCTCACTCCGTCAGTAGTCCCTGCCACGAGCCGCCGCCGCCGGCCACGAAGGAAGTGAGGAACGACGAAGCCGCCAAGCCGGAGCCGGAGCCACCACTACCAGTCGCCAGTCGCCGACGCCCAGTGGCCAGTCCGGTCTAGAGATGGCCAACAGTGCGGGCCAATCCAGCCCATCCAGCCCAGCTCGCCTTTTGGGTCGTGTGGGCTGAGCCCGCGAAAAGCCCGGTCCAGCCCAACTCGAACCGTGAAATTGGTGGGTGGGCCGTGGGCCTGATTTTTTGAGCCCAACCCACGAAAGCCCGCTACTAAAGCCGCCCAGCCCGGTCCACGAAACCGGTCCAGCCCGGCCCATGAACCGGACCAGCCCATCCCAAGTAATTACAATCAAATCGTGTATGTTTTAATCAAATTGTATATATTTTAATCAAACTACATATATTATAATTCAATCAAATTCAAAAATAATGAAATTATTCATTAATATGAATAATTGTATATATTTTAATTAATTTTAAAGATTTTATGTAACAATAATAAATGATTCCAATGATTAAATGATTTTGAAAATAAAAAATTCTCATGCCGGCCCGTCGGCCCGCTAGGTCCACGAACAGCCAGAATCGCTTTTCGAACCTTGAAAACCGGTAATAGACCGGTGTGGGCCAAGATTTTTCAGCCCGTGGACCAGCCCGCCCAAACCGTGAATTTCACGGTCTGGTCCTGGGCCGTAAAATCTCAGCCCGGCCCACTAGGGCCCACGAACCAGCCCACCCAGCCCGCACCAGTGACCATCTCTAGTCCGGTCACTACTCACCATTGTCAGTGAGTTAATTTTTTCTAAACCCTACGTTTTAATTTCATTTTTTTTAGGTAATATTTATCATTGTTTGGTTGTGATACTTGTGAATATGTGATTATGGATATATGATTGAATACTTGAATTAGTTGAATTGATTTGTTGTTGGTTTAATCATGATTTATTTAGTTGATTCATGTTTTAGGTTTATTTAGTTTCTAAGTTTATAATTTGGAAGTTGTAAATATGAGTTGATTTATAATTGACTAGTTTGGTGTGATATGTTTGTCAATTTAATTAGGAAATGTCAAGTGATTAACATTCACCTAATTTGTAATTTTCATTTTTAGTTTATGTATTTTTTTTTTTGATTTCTCTTGGATTGTAAGACTATAAGCATTTTGGAATTTTGGATGTAAAACATTAAGTATTAAACAATTTGTGTTGAAGTGTTCTTTTTCTAAAATTTTTTTCCGAATTCCCGACGTCCGGATTTTGTCCCCCCACTTTGAGAATCCTGGCTCCGCCACTGCCAACAACCCCCCATTTCTGCCCTCCTTCTCTCTCAGTCTCCTTCATCTTATCATCACCATTGTTTTCATGCTAAAACCCTAAATTCGTTCGCAGAGGCCTTGAGTTCGATTCGAACCTCCATTGTAGGGTTTATATTTCAAATTTCACTCGCATTTCGCCCCATTCTTTAGTATAAGCAAGTAAGTGGCTCGAATTTGTTTTCTTTCTTTTTTTCGATTTCTGCTTGATTTTGTTCGAAAACTCGAACACTAGAATTCGAATTAGCCAATTAGGGCTTTTGATTGTTAGGATTTTGCAGTTTTTGTACTTCTAGGTTTTTTAATTTTTTCATTCTTCCTTATCTGAACTTTGAGATTTGAAAATTTATTTTGCAGGTTATTTTTTGCCATAATTCTTTCGGTGATTGGTATGATTTGTTGATGAGAATGAAGAAATCGTTTCGATAATCTATTTTCTTCCTCTCAAAAATCAAAATGAAGAAGAAACGAACCCAAGAATCCCAACTTCAATACGAACTAGGAACATGTTTGAAGCAAAACAATCTCACAAAAGCTATTTCTCTTTATGATTCAGCTCTTTCTCAAAACCTTCGTTTATCTTCTCACCACTTCAATGCAATCCTCCACCTTTGTTCTTCCACTGATTCTCTCTCCTCACCAAACAAGGCCTTAGCTCTTGAAAATGGGTTCAGGGTTTTCCACCATATGCAATCCCACAACATCCCACAAACTGAGGCAACAATTACCCAGGTTGCCCGCCTTTCAGCTGCTAAAAATGACCCAGATTATGCTTTTGAGTTGATTAAATCCATGAAAAATAAAGGGGTTTTGCCAAAATTGAGGACTTATAGTCCTGCATTGTTTGGTTTCTGTGAGAATTTGAGGGTTGAGGAAGCATATGGTGTGGAGGAGCATATGAGGGGTAATGGAGTGAGGTTAGAAGAGGCAGAAGTGTGTGCCCTTTTGAGAATTAGTGCTGAATTGGGGAGAGAAGAGAAGGTGTATGAGTATCTGCATAAGTTGAGGGGGGTTGTGAGGGGTGTGAGTGAGGAGGCGGCACACGTTGTGGAGAAGTGGTTTCGGGGGGAGAAGGCGGCTGAGGTGGGTGTTGAGGGGTGGGATGTTGGGAAGATGAGAGATGAGAGGGAGAGGTGTGGGGGTGGGTGGCATGGGAAGGGGTGGTTAGGGGAAGGGGAATTGGGAGGTGAAGAGGGTGAAAATTGGGGATAGTGGGGGATGTTTTGGGTGTAGGGAGCGGCTTGTTTGTGTCGATGTTGATTATGGGGAGACCGAGAGGTTTGCGCAATCGATTGCTAGTTTGGCTATGGAGAGGGAAGTCAAGTCTGATTTTAAGAGTTTTATGGTGAGTGTTAATGTTTGCTATATTGTTTAATTGATTGTTACTTGTTTGATTGTTGGTTAATTCAGGTAAAAAGATTCTAAATTTTTGTGTGCAGGTTTGTTTAATGTCTTTTAGTCAATTGAAAGAATGTGATAGAAAGAGGGCCACAATGAAACAAGAGGACAATTGCCTAACAAGGGAAACTAGTAATAATAGTGATAGGTTTTAGCCTTTTGAATTATGTTGTAGGGAAGTAGAAGCTAGTGAGGCGTGGTTTGACTAAGTGAATATTGAAGTTATATACCATCTGCTGCAAATTAGATTAGCTTAACATGTAGAAGTTATTGAAAAGTATGCTAGTGTTATAGTTATAAGTACCACTCTGATAAAACTGTTAGAGAAGGGCAATACTCATCACACTTATGAACTGAGAGGTGTTGTACATTGTCTGTGTGTGAACTAAACGTTTTAGTTAAACGAAAAACGTGTTGGAATGATCGGAATGGATGATAATATCCATGGAAGAGATAAAAGTGTGTAAGCAGATAAGTACTAAAAACTATAAACTTTTTAAAGTTCTGTCTGAGAAAATGACTAGTACTTTGAACAAGCTAATGATAGCCTTGACTGCAAATTGTCAGTGAAGTAATGCTGCTTTCGAGTAGGATTAACATGAAGAAATGAGCTTTTAGTTGCTTTTCACTACTATATTCACCTAACAATTGAGTAATACTTTTTAGCTTGAAGAACCACATTAGAAATTCTCGTAGCATTTTTGTAACAATATCTGTTATAAATTGTAGCTGGTTATATAGAATAGGTATGGGGAACTGAGAAGCATTTTGCCTTCCCAGTATATGCATGTAAGTAACTGGTGAAAATTTCCATCACGATTGCTGAAGTTTTTGATGCAAATCCTGACATACTTGAGCTATTGACACTGAAGACTCTAAGCATCTTTTTATTTTATTTTTTCTTACTGGTCATGTTTCATTGCGCTAATGCAGGAGTGGGTTGATAAGCATGCTGACTACGAGGCTATAATAGACGGAGCAAACATTGGGCTCTACCAACAAAATTTTGCTGATGGCGGATTCAGTATTTCCCAGGTGATTAACTTTACTTTGCTTCCTGTTATTTTCTGTTCCTTTTCCTTTGCTCTTGCATTCAGTTTTGTATGAAATGAAACTAATTTTATTTCTTTATTGTTCTTTCATCATGGAAATTGTAATAGAGCAGCTGGAAGCTGTAGTAACGGAACTGTTTAATAGAAATAAGAAATGGCCTTTAGTTGTCCTGCACAATAAACGTCTACGGGCTTTTCAAGGGAGTCCTTCCAATCAAAAGCTGCTTGAGGAGTGGTTAGCTCAAAGCACGCTCTATGCAACACCTAGTGGATCAAATGATGATTGGTGAGGACTTACAGACCTTTTTCTTTTTCTTGTGGTTTCCTGTCATTGCTTTTCTAATTTGACTGAGCATGATCTATCTTATGGTGTATCACAATGGAATTTTCATTATACTGAGTATGTCTTCAGGTATTGGCTCTACGCTGCTGTAAAGTTTAAGTGTTTGCTTGTCACAAACGATGAAATGCGTGATCACATATTTGAACTCCTTGGAAGCAGCTTTTTTCTTCAGTGGAAAGAAAGGCATCAAGTATGCACTGCTTATCTCTGATTCTCTGTGTTCAGTGACTTAGTTCCCAATTTCCAATAATGTGCATTTTGGCTGATAATGGGACTGCTGAGAAAAGGGAAGCATGGTTATGATCTGATTTTATTGATTTCCCTTGGATATTGTCTGTACTACCCAAATATGACAATTGACTGAAACTTTACTTCTCCCAGTCTCTATACTCTTGCCAGTTGTGATTTCATTTTGTTGAGGAACATTTGCTTAGTTAAGACTTCTCCTTTAGTTTGATGTATTCATTTTAGCTTGCTGTTTTATGTAAAGATGGGTTTTTGTCTTTTCAATTCTTGATCTAGTTCACTTATTCATTATGATCATACCTGTGCTTGTGCAAATAAGATAAGAGGAAGATTTTGTGTTTGTGTTGGCTATGCAATTATGGTTGATTAATGTTTTGACCTAAGGTGAGTCAGATTCTTATGCTGTTTGGGTAATATGTAATATAGTGACTTGTTCAATGTTTGACAACCTAACCATAAATTGGTGTGCTATAATCTAATAGGCATAGCGTTTCTATATATGCCTTATTGCTAATTCTTTGAACATGGTATGTGGTAATTTGGGCTGGAAGGGTATTAGGTTACCTACTTATGGAAGGGAGGGCAAATGACGAAGCGAAGAAATGGATAAATATATACACTGAAGAATTCCCAAGATAATCTTCTAAAAAATTTATGCTTTGAACTACTTTTTTCTTGGGCTTCTAGTCTAGTTTGAAGTTGAAATATGTTTTATTGTGCTGATCCACGTGTTATCCTGTAGTCTGTGTCGACATGGCATTTATATGTGTGAACTTTGTGCATCTTGAAGTTTCTTTTTCCTCATTATCTTCACACGAGTTTATTCTTTTATATGACCCTATTATTTCAATTTGCAGGTCCACTATACATTTTTCAAAGGAGTTCCAAACCTTAAAATGCCTCCAACATACTCCATTCTTATTCAGGTGCCTATTTTATATCTCTTCCTTTTTTCTTTTTTTTTAATGGCCTTGTCCGTAGTATCTTTGTTAACCTTCATGTCTGATTTGACAATTAAGAGCGAATAAGTGGGATATGGGAACAGTTGGGTTGGTAAAGTTGTCCTTCTTGGTTTGCGGGATCTGGTGGTTCTTTGTTGCTCATTTAAGAATGTTGAAGCAATCGTGTAAATCTGCTATGGTTAAATTGGTGTTAAGGCACTATATAGCTCTATAAGTCACACCATACAAGTTTGAAGGTTCTGTTTGAAAGGTGTCTTTATGAGCTACGAAGGACCAGGAGGACTCGTTGATCATACTTAGATTCAAGATTTTGAGAATAAGTAGGTCAATTTAGAGATGCGTTCTTTAGGATCTTTTATGTGTGCTTTTGGTGAATGGATGTTGGGGAACTTTTGAGTCTCCCATACAATTTGTTAGACCAAGCACTCTAGATTGGTACCTTATGCAAAACCAAGGAACTAAGTGGGTACTTAGATGTAAAAACATTTGAATCGAGTAATTTAGTCATTATCGTTATGGATTTTGAGTTGTAACCTAAGAACACCCCACAATTAGAAGATGCAATATGAGCTAAATGAAAAATTAAAGTTGATTTCGAGAGTGTAATGGCCTTGAGAATGCCAAGTGGAAAATGTGAGTAGCTTGTGTCTGGATTCAAGGAGCCTCTTGAACCTACGGTTGGAGCCTTTTAGCTAGTGTGATGTGCATGTTGACAAGTAATAATGTGGGATCACATTGTTGTATGATGAGGATTAATGTTTGGAGTTTGGACACCTAAAGGTCCCAAGGTTAAATAGACTTGAAGTCTTCATTATGAAGCCTAAAAAAGGCTTGCTGGTTATGAAAGAAAGGCACATCAATTACAGTTTGCTAAAAGCAATTTTGGAAGGAAGGGAGGGGGGGGATTGTCTTCCAAATTATTTAAACATAGGAAGTATTTAGTTTATCAAAGAGGGAGGAAGCTAGATCTCTTTTATTCCCTCCCCCCCACCGAACCAAATACTCAAGCAATAGAAAGCGTATCTCCAATCTCTTTGACTCCCTCCATTCCCCCTTTTCTCAAATCCCCCTCGCATAAAGACATTGAAAATGTTGCTTCTGTTCTAGGTAACTTGACCAAGATTTGTAGAGGACATAAGAAGGGTCAAATTACTTTGAGATTGATGCTATGTTATAACTTGATATGCCACTTGTCAAAAGTTTGGTATCGCATATGTCAACTTTGAGTGGACATAATCAAATAATACCAACTGTCAAAGGCGTGTCTAGAAGACCATGAAAGGAAATCTTAGCATCATTTCATGATAGAGGGAGTACCAATTAATAAAAATTAAAGATTTGATGCTAGAGTTTGATAAGTGCTGTTAAAAACTAAATATCTCGTCCTTACAACAATAATACTTTATTTTTGACAAGAACTCATAAGCTCAATAAAAGAACTCATACCCATATTAGCTTGCGGGGAGGTTAGAATAAGATGAACTTTCTTTTAGTACTTTTTTGAGCATGAACTAAGGTAGCTTTTACTAGAGTAATGTTATTATCTAATGCTTATTTCATAGTATTTTCTTTAGTTCGTGATAATTGTCATAATGCAAATAATCTATGCACCTTCAAGATAGTTTTGGCAACAATACTATTTTTAATAAATAATAATGAACGACGAACAAAATAATACTCAATAAGCGATATCGCTGCTTAAATTACATTTGGCATCTTAATAATCTTTCTTCGTAGGGATCTAGAGGTTTGGTGGAACTAACTAGAACCAAGGATAAGTAGAGGAAGATTTTGAGGGGTATTTGGACCCTTTGAAATCTTAAAGATATGACGACCTTGGTAACCCAAACAAGAGGAAGGAGTACTCATGTTATGGAAGAACTAAAGGGATGACGTTAAAAGTCAACTTTTAAGTGCCTAAGTGTTGGTCCCAATAGTTAACATCTTAAGTCTCAAGTACACCAAAGGTTTATATATCTTGGCCATTTTAAGGATGAGTTAGTGTTAAGATTGTAACCCACTAACCCTACTTCATTCTGCAGCGAACTACATTCTCGATCATGTTGATGTGTCCAAAGTGTGCTATACAAATACTATTAGTCATGCACAAGGTTGATTTTATACTGAATTAGGGGAAAAGGTACTGATTTTGGTTTTTGCCATTAGAAAAAAATTGGGAAATGTGAACAGAATGGTGCTGGCTTTTGTGGATAATCTGCTGCAAGCCTGAGTGTTAGATTCTGTCTTATACTCTTATCTACATTGTATATATTTATTGTCTTCTAAGCTTGTCTCTGTTGATCCTTAGGGGTGGTGTAATTCAAGTAGCATGATGATTGTGTGCTAGTTTCTTTCCACTGGTTTAATAATATTGAATAATAATATTGAATAAGCCTCTTGTTGAAGTATTGATATCTAAAGCCAAAGCCTTCACACCCAATTTAAGATTTTTTTGCGGTTACTCACTGAGGATTTGATCTTTTGATGTGATGTGCTTATTTAATTGTCTACATGAGTTAATTAAACAAATATTTTTCTTGGGAAAACCCTTCAAACGTCTCTCATCCTCTTACTTGTGGTGCTAGGCACTCTTGAAGTCGTAACTTTTCTGGCACTCCTTTTTCTTAGAGACAAGAGTGCCTAGTTAGTTCTAGTCTGCCGAAGTCGGACTGTGACTCTAAGCCCACATAGAATCAGCTATATAAAATTTATTACAGGGGCCTTCTTGAAAGTTGCCTTCCCTTGTCTCTCTGATGCTAATAGATAAGGTCTTGGAAGCAAAACTTTGACCATGTTTATGGAACAGTGGTGTCTAATTATATGTTGAGGAGAATGGCATGAAATGATGACACTATCATGGTGCTTCAGAGTTAAGGCTAATGATTCATGCATAAAGTTATAAATTTATGTGTGACCTCTTGATGGATTTTTTTACATTTGCAATGTCTGAGGGTGAAGGGTTTTTAGAAGGAATTGCTCGAGGATTCTTCTAGGAGAATTGAAGGCATATGGAATATAGCTTTAGAAGGATGCTATATGAGTGATAGAAGGGCTGTGTTAAAATTTGCAGTTTGAGAGCTCAAGAGACTTGGGTACCAAGTGTCAGGGACACTGAAGCAAAGATCTAAATGAAGTTACTCTGTCCCTACAAATATGATTATGTAAACGCGCCATATGAGTGGTCTGGGGGATGGGATGGCCATATGAGAAAGATGCCAAAGGTTGATCATTAAGTGATCTTTGTAAAGTGTTGCTTTGTAAGGAATATAAACTATATAGTCTCAAAAGCATCATTCCTGAGCCTACAAACCATATTTCATAGGTGCACAATCATTACGAGTGATCTAGGAGACATTGGACATGGAAGGAAATTGCGAATGGATGATCCTCAGGAGTGTCATTATCGTACATAAGTTGCAGTCTAAGGGATATCGGGTTTTGCTAAGATAATATTGATGTGCTCCCTATACTTAAGGATTTTAGGTACTCTGACATTCTTACCCTTACTAACAAAATGTATGACAGAGAGTAAAGGTAAAAATGTCGGTATACCTTGTGGAAAAGGGTGAGGTGATTAACCTTTTTTTTTGTTTTTTGTTGGTTGAAGTTCATTTGTATGTAATCTGGATTTGAGTGGCTCAAAATTTATAGGTAACTGTTTTTTTCTCTCTGCAGGAATCCGAGAGAGGATCTTGGCACATCCCAATAGCCAATGAAAACACAGACGAGCTCTCGAGGAGTTGGCTTTGCATCACTAGACCAAGTAGCTTCAGTTCTAACTCATCCAGCTCTGGTGAAATAATGCAGAACAATACATTTACCAGATGCAATAATGTAGGCCAAGATTCTCGACACCGTTTGGAAAATGGTGTTTCATCACTAACTGGTAAAAGGAAGGAGAGAGAAGTGTCTCCTTCAAGGCAATATTAGTTTGTGTCGGTTGCAGACGTCTTCCTTTTTTCACCTTCATTGCACGGCTCCTTGTGCTTCTCCATGGCTATGGAACATATACAATATACAACACTCACTGAGATTATGTAAAATGTACTATCATCAAAATTTTGCTAATGTTACGCAGCCAAAATTTTGACTTTGTTTTATTATGTACTAATCTGGCTCTATTTGTAAGAAATTCTTATTAGCTATGTTCTTGAGTATGTTTGAGGGGAAAAGGAATTCCATTCCTCAAGTATGTTTGCTACTGATTGTGGTGTGACAAGGTTTAATGGGAATAGGAATGAAAGTGTTTACGATGAGGGAATGGACTTTTCTGATCTCAACTGTGTTTCTGGCACAAGTGGTCGTGGAGTCGTTTGCAAGCGCTGAATAATGATTTCTTGATCATGATTTACTGAAGAATTGCATCATTACTTCCCTGTTTTTATAAAATTATTGTCAAATTATGTGATTGTTTATTTGATTGGATTGTCTTTTTTACAAAAAATTTCATAGTACTCTATGTACGCTGGCCACTGTAATAAAGCTGTAATTTTATGCAAAACAAAAGAACGTTATGATCCAGGAATTGAATACGTGGGTTTAGAATTGTTCTAACATAAATTCTAAATTACATTTTACTATATAGAGTTACGGTTTTTAAAGAAAAGGAAAACTTTCGACAATTGTACTTAGCGGAGCTTCCATTCTTGATTATATATTAAAAAAAAATAACTATATATCAATGATATGAAACATGAAAAAAAAAAATATTAACAACTAGCACAAATATGAAATCTTAAATGGCTAGACAACAAATTAACGCAATAACACTAATAAGCTCTTTTGCATTTTGGGTGATATTAAGCTCGTTAAGAATTTTGTTTAGAAGTGATGTATCAAATTCTTCTATGTATAAAATTAATATCTGCACATTAAGTTTATAAAATGCACATATAAGGATTATAAGAATATATAACATTAATCCTTCACATTTTAACACATATCTCATAAATATATGAGCACTAAATCAAGTAATCAACATAGTGAATTATTTACTAAATGCATGATTAATTTCTTAGATAGTTTAGTCTTATTGAAGATACGTGGGCGCCCTGTCATGTGGACTGCGCATATGCATGCCGACTCAAGAATTCACTACTTTTTTTTTTGAATTGTTTAATGAGTGAATAAAATTGTAATATTTTGACTCCATTTTTTATATATTACCAAAATCAAATGTGGTATATTATTCTGAACTTATTTTGTATGCCGAAGAAAATGAGGAAGTCCAATGATAAACCTATGATTCATATTCTAGTAGTCGCAGAAGTATGATTCATGTTTTTGTAATTTTTGGTTTACTATTTTGTTCTTTGATTTTATCTTTGTCAAAAAAAAAAAAAAAATCACGAGCTTTCCGTAGTTTCCCCTTGAGGAGGACAAATCTTGTTCATCTTAGGAACAAACTTTTGTCACTTCATAAACAGCATTAGTAATTTCTTTTACATTTGTTATCTGTTATACCAACATTAGTCATTTCTTATATATATGTGATTTATTAAATAATATAATTATTTCATTAAACAATATTAAGTTTATTTTTTTCTTTAACTTTTTAATTTTTCTCTTGTTGTCATTATTTACGGTTCACAAACAGTATGAACAGCCTAAACTCGGAATATCTTGAAGTATTATATATATATATATATATATATATATATATATATATATATATATATATATATATATATATATATATATATATATATATATTCTTTTTTATTTGGTAAGATTTAATAACCTCCTGTAAGTGCCGCCGCACGCGCCCAACCCAGAGGCCCGACACTTGGAAGTAGGGGAGTTGTAGGGAATTCTCCTCCAGTGCCCTCACTTGGTGGGATTCGAACCCCTAACCTTAAGGTCATGAGGTGGAATTCCTACCAGAGTCAAAAGCTCTAACTTGTTGTATTACATATATATTTGAATTATGAAATTAAACCGTACTTGCCCTCTAGAATTTTTGGAGGGCAAATGATACATGGATCTAATAATAAACTTATTAATATAATATCAATAATGGTCCAAAAAGACAGGTTAAATATTTTTTCCAAGTCTCTTGGACCCTAGAACCACCTAGCAAATTACATATATTAGGCCCTAAACCCCAAATCTAAAAGCCACATAACTGGTAACAAATTCGCCTTTTTTCTGAAGTATAAATCATAACCACATAGCTTTGGTTTAATCACTTGGATCAATTTTTCTTCTTCCCATTAATCATTGTTGTTTTTGCTGCTAATTGTTTCACTTGAAGACATATTTAACTAAACCAGGAAGATGAATGTTCATGAAGTAGTCTGCCCAATCAACAGCTCTTGGGATCAAAATAGAATATATCTGTCTCCACTCCTCTTTCTCTTGCTGCTACCCGTAACTTCTCTGCGTTGCTGTCATCATATCTACAATTACATTTTACAAGGTCTTGTTAGATTTCTTTTAAAACAAATTTGTGCAACACATGATTGTTATTATATATACTACCCCGCCTGGATTTAATTGTCACGTTACTAGTTTAAATTATACTGTTCATGTGACGATAAATTTCCGATAAATTAAAGGGAGTAGCGTAATACTTCATTGGTTTTTTTAACTTGTAATCAAGTAGGTTCACTCACAATTTAAGAAAAAGGAGAGAGGACGTAGGTTGGTAAATAACGAATTTTCTCACACAAACGTACTATATAGGACAACTTTATTTTCATTTAAGAAAATTGTTGCAAGTATTATGAAATGGTAGAAGTGTAATTGCATGGTAAATTATGTACGGAATAATATAGGTGAACTTACATGCCCTTGAAGAACAAATAAGGTCTGTAAATTTCTATCAACCGCATCACATGGTTGATCCTCCTTGTTTGTTCAATGAACGTGCCTTTGAAGGATTGACAAGACGCGACATTTGCTATTTCTAGGGCCTATGGAGAAAATAAAACCCAATGCAAACACCAATTTGATAAATTATATTATTTCGAAAAATATATATATACTTCCTTCGTTCTGAAATAAATAAAACGTATATACTTCCTTCGTTCTGAAATAGATGAAACGCTTCTCCAAAAAGCCTCACATAAAAGAGAAAATTAATGCGTTTCATTTATTCAGAACAGATGAAGTATATATATAAGCTTGTATAGAACGAGTATAATGTGTTACCTTCAAGGGAAGTAGGTAACGAAGAGTAAGGTATCTCTTGAAGCTAGCCATGGATCCTAAGACCCTAACATGGCCAACAATGACAGGTTTACCATCCTTGTTAATCAAGGGTATCGCTTGAAATACTGGTATGCAACCTCCTGCAGAGTTGTTAATGTAGTTGGATTTTTCACTGATGATCCAATTTGGTAGATCCTTGGATTCCCTGTTTGATTTGCATGAGCCATGGCTGCTACTATTATTGCATGGCTACCATATCAGCTGGAATCTGCACAAATTCAAATATGTATACATTTTGCTATTATTACGTTATCATATTAATTAATTAATTAGAATTCTAATTAGTCTCGTTAGAAACTTCTGTTGGACACATGCTGAGCTTACGTAGAATTTAGTAATGTTGTTAAGTTTATCTATAATTGTATGTGTGGACCAACATCTTATATACTTCATTCGTTCTGAAATAAGTGAAGCACTTCTCTCAAAAAGCTCTTACATAAAAGCGAGAAATATTTTACTTATTTCAGAACGGAAGAAAGATGTTTTTAAGATACCATGTTTTTATATAAGGTTATTTATAGAAAAATCTGATCCGATTATTCTAATCTCAATACTCGAATTTTTAACCTACCACATCAGCAATTGAGTCAGGGTCACCCAGGAAGCATGGCAAACTCCCTTTACCATAAGCAACAGCTAAACTGTCAATAGTCCTGCAAACATTATGTAACAAAACTAAGTATTATTTTGTCAAAATTCAGTTACAAGTAATATAGAAACTTTAAAGCTAGTAAAAATATAATTATGGAAGGGAGAAATTAGTTATACCTAATACCTTCAACCCAACCAGGGATAGGTTCTTTAAAAGTGCTGGTTACAATGGTAGGACGAATGATGACAAGAGGAATGTCTCCTTTTTCATGCAATAGCACCATCTCCCCAAGTGCCTTTGTAAATACGTAAACATTTGGCCATCCCCAATGTTTTGATCTGGTTCATCAATTTGTGAAGAATTAGAAACACAAAAATTTTAACATATTGATTTTCATTAGTTCATTGTCTAAACACACAAAATCTTGTATGAGATAGACATATATACCCTATTGTCAGAAGAAGATGATTTTACTATTCTAATAGGTGAACTTTAAAATATGGAAAAGATCTAAGTTGGTTGAACCCACTAAAGTTTCACTCCTATATGATCTATATAAGCCAGGTTTATAATGTTTTTGTAATAGATAGTTAGAGATTTTAATGGTCGAAGTTGTGTAGTGGCTGCGGACAAGTCAAAATGGAGCATATATTAAAAATAGGAGGAGTAATACAATTTTGCTTTGTGTTTACTTTTACATGCATAATCTGAATGTAGACCACAACCTTGGAATTGTAGAGAGTTGATAATTAGTAACTTATATTAAAAACATTTTGAATAAGTAAAATGTGTTGACTTTTACTTTTACATTAAAAAAACAGATTAAATTCAAATTTATAGGCCAGATTCATTGAAGTGGGAGGAAACATAAGGGGAATTCTACTCTCGAAATATCTAATGGCGGGATCTGAATGTGAAAATCCTACTTCTGCATATACCTCGCAACTATGGTGTCGTACGTAGTTAGGTTACCCATGAATGTTGTGCATTAAAAGATAATCTAGTAAGTTGTGAGGGCATTATAATAGTGGCAAAGGTTTGTGTTTCATGAACCGAACGCCATGGGATTTAAATTCTAGTGTACACTAGGTCACTTTCGTGTTGAGACTTTATTTTGTCCGATTCCCTTAACCCTAAAAGGTTAGGCACATCAATATTGGCCTGAGGGGTTTTAATAACCAAATCATTCACTTTGCTTACATTAAAAGATGTACATTACACAACAAATTGAGACAACCACAATTTTATTAGGACAACCAGATAACTTGTAAGAAATTTAGGAGATCAAGTGAGAATGTAACCAACTTTAAGAAAAAATATATAGACGATAAACCATTTAATTAGTTTTTAAAAATTCAAGGATAACCAAGGTTTTTGGTACAAAAATACATAATAGTTCTTTAATAGTAATAGATTTGTGATTTTGATTGAAAAATACCACTTACACCATCTAGCTAACTAGTTAGTAAAGTTTTGAACAAGTGGTATTCAAATTCTAAGATCGAATCTCATTTAAATTAGTTTGCTTAGTGGCTCTCATATATAACAAAAAGAAAACAAAAAATGGTTATTTTTTAATAGTAATAGATTTGTGATTTTAATTAAAAAATGGTCTCGATACTAATACACGTACACCCGAGTTAAGGCAATAATTATTTGGTGAAGTTTTTTCTTAATAGTACATTTTTTTATCATTAATAGATTAAAAAAAACATTATCTTCACTTTTTCAAGTTGGTACGCTAAATTCAACCAACCATTCCCTGAAAAATAACACTAAAATTAATCATAATCAACCATTTTTTCTATGTTTCTGCCATCAACACTAGACTTAATTTCCAATAGTCCATATGAATTCATTTAATATTGTTTTTTTTTCTTTGTGGAATTTATTAAATAGTCGGCAATAATGGGGTTGTACTTGTTAAAGCACACAAATCTAGATTCAATTGACCTATGTCTGATGTCTCTTGTAGCTATCACCCTTATCACAACTAATTTCAGATCGTGATGCCTATCACTTAATATACTTTATAGATAAGAATAGTTGATTGATGAGCCTAAACTTTCTCTTCGCAATTCCTCAAATTATTAATGCGACGTAGTACTATTCTTTCCCCACTCTCAGTCTGTATCTAAAACATTGCTGTATTAATAAATAATAAATAGCATGATTTTTAATTCTTTGATCCGTAGATATGTGAATTTGTTGGGATATTCTTTGGTATATATGTAATCTTCATTCTTTAAGAAGGATAGATAGTTTCCTTATATGTTTACATCTCAATTTCTGTGTATATGTATTATGGCACGTTCAATGAGAAACACACACAAAATCATTCAATCAATCTACTTCTTTACATGGTATCAGTCTAGGGAAAACATTCCTTATTCGTCATTATGGCCGGTGATGGTACTGACCCTCCACCACCACCCAAACTCGACGCCTCTTCTCCCTATTTTCTTGGTCCTCAAGATCGCCCCGGCGACTTTCTCACACCAACTCGCTTGCGTGATAATAACTACGACGACTGGGCCGCCGATCTTCAAACGGCTCTTGCTGCTCGTCGTAAGTTTTGTTTTCTAGATGGCAGCATCACCAAGCCATCTCCTCCGTGCACCGCGGCAGACTGGGTGGCTCTCCAAGCCATGTTGGTTTCGTGGATGATGAATACTATCACTCCTGATGTCAAAGCATCTCTTCCCAAGTTTCAGGATCCATGTCGTCTTTGGGCTACTCTCAAGGCTCGCTATGCCGTTGCCAACGGTCCTCGAATCAATCAACTTCATGCTTCGATCGCCAAGTGCGAGCAGTCGAAGACCATGTCAATCACTACCTATTATTCCCACCTTCATGTTTCATGGGAAGAACTCCATCGTCATGAACCCCTCCTCACTTGTACGTGCTGTGCAGCTTGTGATTCCGGTGATCGTCATGCTCAACGTCGTGAAAATCGCAAGGTACATCAATTTCTTATGGGTCTTTATTCCCCTTATTATTCTCAAACACGTCTTGCTATTCTTGCACTTGAACACCTTCCTTCATTAGACCGTGTCTATCAAATGCTCATCCAAGATGAGCGCGTTCGACTCGCTACTCAACCAGCCGAACCTATGCCCTCACAGTCCACCGAGGCTGTTGCTTTTTCTGTGCGAGCCGAGCCCAGTCGAGGCCGCGGGCGTGGAGACCGTCCGGATCGCAGCACCATGGTTTGTACCCACTGTAAAAAGTCGGGTCATGATGTTGCGACCTGTTTTGAGTTGATCGGCTATCCGCCGCATTGGGGTGATGCAGGGGCGCGTGGACGAGGTCGCGCTGCTACTGGTCGGGGTCGAGGGCCCACTGCCCGAGCCAATGCTGTTGTGCTTGGCAGCCCTCCTGAGTCCTCTTCGAGTGGTTCCACCACTCCCTCCACTCTTTTCACGGCCGATCAATGGAAGGTCCTTGCCGGCATGTTTGGTAATTTACAAATTCCTGACAATCGCTTAACCGGTAAGTTTGATCTTCATTCTTGGATTCTTGACACCGGTGCTTCTCACCATGTCACTGGTGATATTACTTGGTTATTTGATGTTCATGATATTTCTAACTGTCCGGTTGGGCTTCCTAATGGGAGTACTGTTGCTGCCAATCAAGCGGGCTCTGTTCGGCTATCTCCTACTATTACTCTTGCTAATGTGCTTTATGTGCCTCAACTTCATTGCAACTTAATATCCGTCTCTCAATAGTGCGATAATTTGCATTGTACTATCCAATTTGATTCTCACATGTGTACTATACAGGACCCGTTGATGGAGCTGATTGGAACGGGGGTTAAGAGGGATGGACTTTATTACTTTGGCGGCATGGACACCATCCAGCATATCTCTGTTTCGGGTGAGGCTTCGGTATTGGATTTATGGCATCGTCGTATGGGGCATCCGTCCGCGAAAGTTGTAAAGTTGCTTCCTCCTGTTAGTCATTTTAAGGGTAGCTTCAATAAAGCTTGTGACATTTGTTTTTATGCTCAGCATCCTAGAGCTCAGTTTCCTATTAGTGACACTAAAACTACTCGCATCTTTGAGAAAATTCATTGTGATTTGTGGGGCCCCTATAGACATGTTTCTTCTTGTGGTGCTCGCTATTTTTTAACCATAGTGGATGATTTTTCTCGTGCTGTGTGGACTTATCTGTTGGTTGATAAAACTGAGGTGTTTAGCATGTTCATGTCTTTCATTGCTATGGTTGACCGACAATATTCTCAAACCATCAAAATAGTTCAAAGTGATAATGGTACTGAGTTTAACTGCCTTCGTGATTATTTTGTTGCTACGGCCTACGGGTGTTCTTTTCCACACCTCTTGTGTTCACACCCCTCAACAAAACGGAAAAGTTGAACGCAAACACCGACATATTTTGAATGTGGGTCGTGCCTTGCGTTTTCAATCCCATCTTCCTATCTATTTTTGGGGTGAGTGTGTTCTTGCTGCAGCTCATTTGATTAATCGCACCCCTACCCCCTTGTTGCACAATAAAACTCCCTTTGAATGTCTAACCGGCAAGCCTCCGTCCTATGATGCTATTAAGGTTTTCGGGTCTCTGTGTTTTGCTCATAATCATACTACAAATGGTGATAAATTTGCTAAGAGAAGTAGAAAATGCATTTTTGTGGGCTATCCTTTTGGTAAAAAGGGGTGGCGGTTTTTTGATCTTGAGAAGAAGGATTTTTTCATTTCTAGGGATGTGAAATTTTTTGAGGATGTGTATCCCTTCGGTACTCCGGAAAGTGTGAATATTGTTCCGGAAGATATCGTTGATATGACTTTGGATGTTGATGACGATTTTGCTTTTCTTGATCCAAATGCTATTCTTCCATCCACGAACCCTATCCCACCTCATCCAAATTCTACATCTCCTGCCCCGTCCTCCTCTTCTATTGTTCCTGATACAGCCCAAGATCTCCCTTCTCCTACGGCCTAAACACAAACCCACACTTCAATTCCCCCTCCTCTCTCTCAACCGGCCCAAATAAATCCCACTCCTCTCCCCAGGCCCATCCCCGCTTCCGCTCCCTCAGACACGCCAGCATTTCTCGAGCTGGGCCCGAACCTGCTTCCTCAGTTACTTCCTCTTCTGGGCTTGCTTTCTCCGCCGCGTCTGATGATGCTCCTCCTACTAGGCCCGCTTCTTCTGGACAGCCTCATGAGGCTGATTTGTTGGTTACTAATGATGCCTCTCCTGCTCTTGGTCGTGGTTTGCGCACCAAAGTGCCATCTGTTCTCTTGCGTGATTATGTTACTCACACTGTCAAAGTTCCAAGTCCATCCCCCGCTTCCTCTAGTTCTCGTCACTCATCAGGTACTCCTTATCCTATTGCACATTATATCAATTGTGATAGTTTCTCTGTCAATTATCGTGCTTTTCTTGCTGCCATAACTTCTACTTCAGAACCCAGGTCTTTTAAGGAGGCTATGAGAGATGAGCAGTGGCGGAAATCTATGCAGGAAGAAATTACTGCTCTTGAGGCCAATGGTACTTGGACCATGCAATATCTTCCTCCTGGCAAGCGTGCTTTAGGTAGCCAATGGGTCTACCGAAACAAATATGACTCTAATGGTCTTCTTGACAGACGTAAATCTCGCTTGGTGGTTCTTGGTAATCATCAGCAGGAAGGTATAGATTATACTGAAACCTTTGCTCCTGTGGCTAAAATGGTCACTGTTCGGGCTTTTCTTGCTATTGCTGCTTCAAAGCATTGGGAACTTCATCAAATGGATGTTCACAATGCTTTCTTGCATGGTGATCTGGAGGAGGAAGTTTATATGAAACTCCCTCCTGGCTTTGGTGCTTCTGATCCTAATCTTGTGTGTCGTCTGCGCAAGTCTTTATATGGTTTAAAACAAGCTCCTCGTTGTTGGTTTGCTAAGCTTGTTACTGCCCTTCGTCACTATGGTTTTCTCCAATCTTATTCAGATTATTCTCTCTTTACCTACACCAGGGGTACTACTCAGATCAATGTTCTTGTCTATGTTGATGATCTCATTATTGCAGGGAATGATTCTTCTGCTTTACAGGCTTTCAAAGCCTATCTGAGTGCTTGTTTTCGTATGAAGGACCTTGGTCCTTTACGATATTTTCTTGGCATTGAGGTTGCCCGGAGCTCTTCAGGACTCTTTCTTTGTCAGCGCAAGTACACATTGGATATTGTAGCTGAAGCCGGCCTGTTAGGTGCTAAACCATCTGATTCTCCTATTGAGCCGAATCATCGGCTTGGTCTTGCTTCAGGCGCTCTTATTGACGATCCTGAACGTTATAGACGTCTTGTTGGTCGTCTCATTTATCTTGCTGTCACTCGTCCTGACCTTGCTTATTCCGTGCATATTCTGTCTCAGTTTATGCAGGCCCCTCGTCAGGAACATCTAGAGGCTGTCTTCCGTGTTGTTCGTTATCTTAAAGGCACACCTGGCCAGGGTATTCTTCTTCGTGCTGACAGTGATTTAACTTTACAGGGCTGGTGTGATGCTGATTGGGCTGCCTGCCCCATCACTCGGCGCTCTCTCACCGGTTGGCTTGTTTTCCTTGGTCATTCACCTATCTCTTGGAAGACCAAGAAACAACCCACCGTTTCCCGCTCTTCTGCTGAGGCCGAGTATCGTTCCATGGCAGCTATTACTTGTGAGCTTAAGTGGCTCAAAGGCGTGCTACTTAGCATGGGCGTTCATCATCCCAAAGCTATTCCTCTCTTTTGTGATAGTCAGTCTGCATTGCATCTAGCCAACAATCCTGTCTTTCATGAACGCACAAAACATATTGAAGTCGATTGTCATTTTGTGCGTGATGCTATTACGGATGGTCTCATTGCTCCTTCTTATGTTCCCACAACAGCTCAGTTGGCCGATATTTTTACTAAAGCTCTTGGGAAGACTCAATTTGATCTTCTACTTCGCAAGTTGGGCATTCTAGATCCCCATGCTCCAACTTGAGGGGGGGGTGTTGGGATATTCTTTGGTATATATGTAATCTTCATTCTTTAGGAAGGATAGATAGTTTCCTTATATGTTTACATCTCAATATTCTGTGTATATGTATTATGGCACGTTCAATGAGAAACACACACAAAATCATTCAATCAATCTACTTCTTTACAGAATTGAAACTTGATCCCAGGATCTCTTGAATCGGAGGTGATGTCAATACCAATAGGTCATCACTTGCTACTGATCTTTAAGCGATATATAATGAAAAACACTTTTCTTTAATTTGTATGATCAAAACTCGATTGATCTAAGTGAGTAGAAAGAGAGGAAAAATAACTTACCTTTTAAGTATTAGGTAAACATGTTATCTATTAAGTGCGTGATACCATAATATTAGTCCCGGACTATGCCCCGGGTACTTATATATTTCATTTATTAGTATTTTACATTGAAGTTATAACACCAAATATTTGGTTTAGTGGTTAAGACATTAGTACACAAGCTTGAGGTCATGGGATCAAATCTTATACCATGCATAATTTAATATTTTTATTGTACATGGAGTATATGAAGTCAAAACTCTAAGGGACAGCGCCACGTGACATAGTTTCTTGTTGATGAACACCTTTTAATATATTAGTATAGATTAGATCAAACGGAGCTTCATTTGCATACCTTTCAAGGCCCAAGTCCCTCATAGTGAACTTAATAGTTTCTTGAGTGGCTCCCTCAGCTTGGAGCTCCTCTAATTTGTCCTGAATAAGTCTCTTCTCCACTTCAATGTCTAAACCAGGTCTCCCATTTAGTGAGTCACCCATGAAATAAGGACTCTCCTTTACAAGCCCAACCGTATCACCAGATACATAAGCTGAAAATTATGCACCATTAATAATCATGATTACCATTGGTCTAATAAGGATCAAATACTTCATAAACAATATATGGAAAAGACCATGATTATAAATATTGTAATCCAATTTTATGCACAATTTTGTACACATGAATAATAATGTCATATGAATGTAATGTAAGGGAGGATAACTTTGTAGATCCTGATACATTGTGATATGAGAGAAAATAAAGTATAAGTAACTACATGAATACCATCTAGCTAACTAGCTTAGTTAGTAAAGTTTTGAACAGTGATATTCAAATTCTAAGATCGAATCTCATTTAAATTAGTTCGCTTAGTGGCTCTCATTTATAACAAAAGAAAGCAACGAGCACAAAATGGATTGCTACAAACCCAATAAAATTAACATGGCATAAATAAAGATACTGTTTAGTACTAAGTACTAACCAGTTGATACTTGGATGAGCACCTTCAAGTTGGTGCATTTCTTAGCAAAGTCCAATACATACTTAGCTCCAAAAGTGTTGAGATATATACAACGAGACGTCATACCTACGGCAAATTTTTGTAAAAGAAAAGAAGCAACATATTTTTCTCAGCTCTTTCTTATTAGTATAGATGAAAACCGGGCTATCTAGGAAAAATAATGTTATACTTACAGGTAACCAGGAGGCTCATAATGTTCACTTCTACTAATCCCACTGAGGCTCATCTTGATGCGGTTTTGCGGTTCATTGATCCTGTGGTTAGTGATGATTGTAACCAGGAGTTATTACGACCTGTCACCAAGGAAGAGATTCAAGCTGCTCTTCAACAGATGCAACCCTGCAAAGCCCCTGGTCCTGATGGTATGCATGCTATATTCTATCAGCGTTTCTGGCATATAATTGGTGATGATGTTGCTAATTTCATTAGTAGTATATTGCATGGTTCTATCTCTCCTAGTTGTGTCAATCATACAAATGTTGCTTTGATTCCGAAAACCAAAACTCCTATGAAAGCTGCTGAATTTCGCCCCATTGCTCTTTGTAATGTCTTGTATAAGTTGGTGTCAAAAGTCATTGTGATTAGGCCGAAAGCATTTCTTCCGAGTCTTGTAACCGAAAATCAAAGTGCTTTTGTCCCCCGGTCGTCTTATTACGGATAATGCTCTTATTGCTATGGAGGTCTTTCATTCTATGAAATATAGAAACAGGAGTCGGAAAGGTGTTGTTGCTATGAAGCTGGATATGAGCAAGGCTTATGACAGGGTTGAATGGGGTTTTCTGAGGAAGTTGCTTCTTACTATGGGTTTTGATGGCCGATGGGTGAACCTTATTATGAGTTGTGTCTCAACGGTATCATATTCCTTCATTATTAATGGAGGTGTCTGTGGGTCTGTTAATCCAGCTCGAGGTCTTCGGCAAGGTGACCCGCTTTCTCCGTATCTTTTTATTCTGATTGCTGATGCCTTCTCTAAAATGATTCGAAAGAAAGTTCGGGAGAAACAGATTCATGGTGCTAAAGCCGGCCGCAAAGTGGTCCGAGATATTTCTCACCTTTTCTTTGTAGATGACAGTTTACTCTTCACCGAGCCTCTTGTCGGGAATGCACTATTATTGTTGATATTCTCAACCATTATGAACTAGCATCCCGGCGAGAAAATTAACTATGAAAAGTCGAGGTTTCTTTCGGTAGAGGAGTCGGCATCACACAAAGGGAAGAACCGAAGAATATTTTGAACATGAGGCGGTGGATAGGCACGCAAAATACCTTGGTATCCCATCTATCTCTGGTAGATCAAAGAAAGCTATTTTTGATTCTCTCTTAGATAGAATTTGGAAGAAACTCCAAGGTTGGAAGGAAAAACTCTTATCTCGTGCAGGGAAAGAAGTGTTGTTGAAGTCTGTGATTCAGGCCATCCCGACTTATCTTATGGGCGTCTACAAAATCCCTGTCTCAATCATTCAAAAAATCCACTCTGCTATGGCTCGTTTTTGGTGGGGCTCTTCTGAGTCTCAACGGAAAATCCACTGGAAAAGCTGGGATTCAATGTGTACTCTGAAATGTCTAGGTGGTATGGGGTTCAGGGACCTTAGAGTTTTCAATGATGCTCTCTTGGGTCGTCAAGCATGGAGGTTAGTTCGTGAACCAAATTCTCTTTTTGCTCGAGTAATGAAGGCAAAATACTACTCTAAATGTGATTTTTTGGATGCCCCCCTTGGGTGTTCAAGCAGTTATTCTTGGAGTAGCATTTGGAGTTCAAAAGCTCTTCTTAAGGAGGGAGTGGTGTGGAGGGTTGGTAATGGTACCCATATTAATATATGGGATGACCCTTGGATTGTAGATGAGAGTGGGCGGTATATTGTTAGTGAGAAAAATGATGCTTATAATACCGTTAATGAGTTAATTGATTTCGAGAGAATGGATTGGAGAGTGGAGCTGATTGAAACTTTGTTTAATGAGAGAGATGTCCGGTGTATTCTTAGCACTCCCCTCAGTTCTTTGCCTATGAAAGATGAGTTAACTTGGGCGTTTACAAAGGATGGATGTTATTCTGTGAAAATTGCATATATGCTTGGGAAGGGTGGAAATCTTGATCATTTCCACCAAGCTTGGGTTTATATTTGGAGTATGGAAGTGAGTCCTAAAGTTCGACATTTTTTATGGCGTTTTTGCACTAACACCCTTCCCGTTCGCGCTTTGTTAAAACATCGTCATATGCTCGACGATGACTCATGTCCTTGGGGTTGTGGAGGCTGGCTGAAACGCAAGGACATGCCATTTATAGCTGCCCCTATGTGCGTGAGTTGTGGGTGGTAGTGGGCGTGATGTACTTTGGCGGGGCGTGAATGACAACTCAATTCACGACACTATCATGGGTCGGCGTGATCTTGATTGTAAGGCGACTTCGAAGGGTGCCTACCTAGCATGGATAGTGTGGAGTGAGCGCAATGCTTTGGTGTTCAACAATAAAAGTACTCCCCACAACATCTTGATTCAACGGGCTCACCACCTTACGGAAGAATTCGGCAACTATGCCCGAACAGATTTACAAAAATCACGCCGTATCTATTCTTTGCAAGTCCGAGAGCTTGGACGGCCCCGCCCACAGTGCCATAAAACCGAACGTGGATGCATCACTTGCTTGTGGATGGGTGGATTGGTTTAAGTATCGTAGCGCGTACCTCATCCGGGAGATGTTTTGTTTGCTTTGCAACACGTCGGGTCCGTGCTTATTGGAATGCTTTGAAATTGCCGAAGCTAAAGCTATTGAAATGGCGGTGAGACTGGGTAAGAGATTTGGCCTCCAAGACATTGTTGTGGAATCGGATTGTCAAGTTGTGATTCATCGCCTCTCTAAACATGCTATCTTCCTTCTTGAACTAGATGTTATTCTTTATAATATTTTAGCTTCCCTGTGTGTTTTAAGTCCATTGTATGGTCTCATGTTAAGCGTGATGGGAACTTTGTTGCCCATCATTTAGCTAGGATTAATCCTTTTGGAGTGGAACGAGATATGGGAGAACCACTATCCCCGAAGTGGCTCCTTATGTTTTAATGGACAATTTGTCCCTTGATATATAGTTGCTTGTTTTTCCCCTCAAAAAAAAAAAATGTTATACTTACGGGTGGGTAGTTTACTCATTATAGATAGACGATTTTTTACAATTACCTTAGATCCAAGGCGAAATTGGCGCCAACCCGCGACTATAGGCTCGGGTGCACCCAACACCACCAACTATGACCATGTAGCCTAAACACCACCAACTACGGGGGTGGGGTGCTGTATGTACCATAAAAACCCACCATCTTCGAGCAACATTTTAGGCTTCCGGCCTCATTTATGGTACGGAATGCACCCCACCCCAGTTGGTGGTGTTTGAAATTCTACCATGTCTAGTTGGTGGTGTTGGGTGCGCGTATAGTTCGGGGTGTTGAGGCCAATTTTTCGCTTTGATCCAATGGATATGACAAGTACGTAATTATTTTACTTACTTACTTACCTGCCTGGCCCGGCCTGACCTTTTTTTTTTAAACTTATGGATCCTTATATAGGACAATTATCATTTAGCGTATAAATAGCAAGTTCATAATGAGAGGTTTTCTCAGAAAAAGAAGCGAAGTAGAAACACGGGTCATTTTCAACTGAAATGGAATACTCGGGTCAATTAGCCAACATACGTACTCTTCGAGTGTTACACTGTATGATGATAATATATATATATATATATATATATATATATATATATATATATATATATATATATATATATATATATATATATATATATATATATATATATAGGTATTAATATTATTAATTGCTAAGTGTACCTTTCATCAAAGTTGGTGGTTGCAGCTAGGTTAACGATAACATCAATGTTCGTCCATAATTCTTCCTTAAGATTTAATTCTTTAATTGCGAAATCTTCACAAGTAATGTCACCTGGCACCACAGTAACCTTTTCTGATATGAAGGAATTGAATTTTGCACCCATCTTTTGCTTTAGAACTTTGAACAAGTCTTTTGCAATCACCTAATGGAAATATTAAAACAAAAGTATAATTGTAAAGATGATTAAGTTGTAGTGTAATGGCCTTGTTTGGCCAAATTTGTGTTGTATTTCTTTCATGTATATGGGGGTCCTACATATATAGTAGGTTTAATTTGACCATTATTGATGGAAATTGGTTGTATTGTTGCTTTTTGGAATCAATATATTTGATTACCAAAATAAATTAAGAAAAAAAGAGCGAGTGTAGTTAGGTCATGACTCATGACTTAGTTTCTTTTTCCGAATTTAATCATCTTCTTTACTTATATTAGGATTTGGAAATAAGGATAAAAGCAACAAGAAACATATTAGAAGGTGTATATTTTTTCTGCCAAGTCTATGAGTCTGACCTTGAATTATGCTCTCATTGTATCGGAAACTAGCATATTGGCCTGACGATGCGCTGGGTCGATTACATTATTAAATATAAGACTCCCTCCTAGTCCCATATTATAGTCTTGATTCTGTTTTTTCACAGGTATTAAGGTAAATAGAATCTAAGAAAAATGTAAAGAGTGTTTGTGTATTGAAATTAAATGTTATGGGGAAAAAGCTGATTTTAGGAGAGAGAATGATAATAAGTGGTGAAAGAGCATTCAATACATGACTAATTCAACCTTTGGGTTGAATAAACAAAGCAAAATACTATTTTCAAGAAGCAAATAAATAATGGTGGCACAATTTTTGTAGGAAAATCATGAAAATGTGTGAAATAAAAATAGAAACAAGAGTTATATTTTGGGACACTTTAAAAGGAAAGAAGCACTATAATATGGGACGGAGGGAGTATTATACATAAATTTCATAATTGATTTTACTAGCTTTTGTAATATTTTGTCTAGTGCGTAATTGGAAAATGAACATTATGGCATGATGAGTTGTTTAATAATATTCTAAGGAATTGGGAACAAAAATAACAATTTCAATAGATTAGGGTAAGAGAATGTGTTATTACTTGATAAAATTGTTAGTGATCAAAAAGTTTGTCTAGGTCTTTATAAATACATATAATTAGAAGACTTTATTATGTTTTACTTTGAAGCATTAAGCATTGAAATTGAAATGGATTAGTGGTTAAACACTCACATTTCATTTCTAAGGTCTTGTAGAAGGCTTGAGAAACTGGCCACGCGTGCACCACGCCTTTAATATATTTGTATAGATGAGATAAGTTGTCACGTATGAGTATATTCAACTAAAGATGTTTAATTTTTGTTTTTGACAAGAACTAAAGAGGTTTAATGAGACCTTTGAGTTTTCAGAGTAATAATAATGATTTATAATTGAATTACCTAATATATCCTTAAATGTAGTGATAAGCAAATTAGTCTAAGAAAGAATGCAGTGATTAAATATTATAAAGATTTTTGTTGCATCATTTATTATGAGTGGCTAAGAGTTAGGGACACTTAAGTTCATATAAATAAGTAAATTCGGAAAAGATGGAATTTGTAGTGGATATTATTGAATAAAAATGTATATTAGTGGAAAGATTTTTTTTGGAAAACTTGATGATCATATCCCAAAATGAAAAAACACTTGATATAAATTACTATGTAAAAATAGAAGAGCATGGAGATGTGATAAAATTCAAACACCTACTATTCAATTGCATAGGCAATTAACCTGTAGAAAGGACCACATATATAATATATCCAACCATGTGGCCTGAAGTAATGTAATTTCTTCTATTTGCTTATATACTTCATATAAATTTGCATAAATTGGGAGCAAATTTTTTTTTTTTTGGGCATATGACTTGTATAGTGGTACTACTAATAATTCTAAATCATTAAGTTAGAAAGTTATGGAAGCCAACTACCCTTCTCCACAAAGATCTATACAATTTTTGTCGTACTAAAGATATTTCAAAAACAATCATATATGTAATTTTTACAACATAAATAAAATTTAGTAACAGCATCATGCTAAAATAGACGAGGAAAGTTGAAAAGTCTGTTGTTTTTCTCCATTATTAGAATACTGTACCAAAATAGAAAGAATCATCATCTCCCTTTGATGAGTTCTAATTAAGTCTTGTAGATGGTCTTCCATTGTTATAGATATATAGATAGATTGAGGCAACTTACAAAATGTTTTGATGTAGATATCATATGACCTTTAATAATGAATTAATTTTAGTTCAAGAATAATAGGGTTTTGACTTTTGATCACTCATATTAGTCTTGCTTTCAAGAAAAAGATATTACATTAATGAACTTTTTTAGAATAAGATCTAAAATAGAAAAATATTCTTGTATAAGTATGTACACTACATACATCTATTGACCATGTGTAGTAGTAGAAATTGATAAGCAAGAAAAAGAAAAAGGAGCACAATGTGTATATGTTGATCTTTAATTAACAAGCTAAGCTAAATTTAGAAGAAATTATACCTCATTTTGCAATCTTAGTGAAGCTGACTTGTTGTCAGCAGCCCTTAGCAGAAGATAGACCTTCTTCACATTTGGTTGAGACCTTAGCACTTTCTCTGCAAATACTACAAACCCAAAACAACACCATTTATTTACCGTTAAAAAGTTTGTACGTTTTTTCGTTGTCAAAAAAAAAGATTAGACACAATTACGTGACCTAAATAAATACTACACTAATTAGAAAACCAGATCAAAATGAGGATTGAAATATACATCTTAAACCTGGAAGTTTACACTATCGACCCGACTGACCCGTTTGACAGGTCTAGAACTTAGTTAATTACAACTTACAAGTTGTAACCAATAGGTTTTATGCTATTAATGTTATAAATGAAAACAAAAATAAAGAAGATAGGAAGAAATATTATACTCTTTGCTAAAAATCCAGCTCCACCAGTGACTAAAATGGCCTTGTTCTCCAAAAACTTCAAAATGCTACACAACTCCATTGTTAAGAATTGTCAAGAGAACAAAAGGAAGGGGAGATAATATATGTTTGAGTAAGAGAGAGAGTCACTTGAAGAAACTAAGATAGAGAAGTGGAGTATTAAGAGTGAGTGTTCAATGCAATATATATATGTGTACTTATATAGTTATATTATAATCAGACAAAAGTACCAAGGATGTCTTGACCTAGTGGTTAAGATTGAAGTCGTGAACGATAGGTCACGAGGTTTGAATCCCCCTCCCCTTCTTTGTTTTTGTGCGCCTTTGTGGGTCATATGGATAAAAAAAATAATCGAGACAAAAGAAGTAGAAATATAATAGTTTTTTAAAAAAGGCGTGTAAAATACACGCAATTAGAATTAGTGGATAAATTGTTGGGGGAATGTGATAGATTGATATTTTGTTCGGTTAGTAATTTAGTATAGTTTCATAGTTAATGGTTAGTTCCTCCGTTTTCTTATAATTGTAACAGTTAGAATTTTGTATTGTTTAACTACTTTTTATCATATTTGGTGATTGGTAAATAGGAAAAAATATAGTTACGTAAGATCTTATTAGATTCGTCTCACTCATATTATTATGACTTGAGCTTTTTACAATTCTTACATTAATTAGAAATAATTGAAAATATTAATAATCAAAATATTGAATTAGCAGAAATTGTTGTAACCAAAAGAGAATACAGAAAGTAACCAAGAAATTACATCACATATATTACATGCAGTGGCGGATCCAGAAATTTATGAATGGTGGGTCACTACTGACTAGGTTGCACAGAAACGGATACGGGTACGGATACGGGTGCGGGTTCGAATGCACACATCCATACATGATAATCCATGAATTTAAAAAAAAAACTACTTCAAATAAAATCATTTCATGGCTAATAATAGTTCATACTACAATAAAATAGTACCTAAAAATTATTACAATTGTTCTCGACGAGTTTTCATGTTTTGATACCGATTTACAATATTATCCATGCTAACCTTTAAAAACAATTCTCTTTCTATATAAGTAATCAAACAAGCATTTAACATTTGATCTCCCATGCTGTTACACAATTTATCTTTCACTTGTGTCATGGCGGAAAATGCTCGTTCTACGATTGACGTTGCCACGGGAAGAAGCAATACCAACTTCAAAAGCAAGTACACCCGATCATGAGTTTCATGTTTTCCCGTCTCAACCAATTTCATAGAAAGCTCATTAAGACTTTTCAAATTCCAAAATCTTTCATCCTCTCTAACAGAGACTATGAAATTCTCAAGTGAATATTCAAAAAACATCAATTCAGTACTTGAAAATTCATTAGGATAGAATTTGGCAAGTTGAATCAATTTTCTCTTGTCGAAGGAAGAAAACCGATTAGCAGGATTAAAGCAAGATATACACAAGTAGTTCCTTACTCATCTCCGGAAATCGACTTTCAAGTTCTTGTAATTGCATATCAATGACGCTTAGAAAAACTTCAACTCGAAAATGATGAAGATTTGTCACTTGTGGAGTCTTACCTCTAAACATCCTTCTTCCAGAACAAGATATCTCTCATCCATACTTGGAACCTCAATTTCATATTTCAAAGATAAAAGAAGTGACTTTCTCCATATGAGAATCCCATCCTTCATCTCTCAACTTTTGCAAATTAGACTTGGTTATATCAACCATCGCCATTGCATTTACAATATCTTGATCACGTTTTTGCAATGCCACATTTAACTCATTTGTAATTCCAAATATAGCGACCATCAATTGTATCGGAAACACTTCCAATTTTATCAAGTGAATCAAGAATTGTAGGATATAAATCAAGCACATTCAAGATTGTTTTGAAGTGAGATCCCCAACGAGTGTCACAAGGCCTACCTAAGCCGCGTTCTTGATTTAAACCCGATCCCGTTTGAAGTTCACCCAATGATAATGCTTCTACAACTCGTTGTGCTTGTCTATCTCGAAGAAATTCTCTCCTCTTTGGTGAACCTCCCACAAAATTTAAGAGAGGTGCAAGTACATCAACAAAAAGCCAACCACAATCCGAATTCTTCTTAGCAATGGCAACTTGTGTCAATCCGAAGTTGATGTGCAAAGCGAAGGTACAAAGTATGCTTGAGGACATTCAAATGATATTAAAGATTTGAGGCCATTAATTGAACCTTGCATATTGCTTGCCCCATCATAACCTTGCCCCCGAACTTGAGAGAAAGTTAAAGAATACTCAATAAGTAAAGACTCAATAGCCCCTTTAAGAGTCAAAGAAGTTGTATCAGGAACATGCACAACACCAAGGAAACGTTCACAAACTTCCCCTCTTTTATCAACATATCTCAAACAAAGAGCCATTTGTTCTTTATCGATACATCGGCGGACTCATCGACGAGAATAGAAAAAAAAACCACCATTAAGATCTTCAAGTATTGCTTTAGTGGTCTCTTTTGCACAAGCATTGATAATATCTTTTTGAACAATTGGAGAAGTGAGTTGACAATTACCAGGGGCCATTTTGAAAACAACTTTAGAATATTCAGCATCATGTTGTGAAAGAAGAGTCAATAGTGCAATAAAATTACCCTTATTCGATGAACTTTCTTTTTCATCATGACCACGAAAAGGCAACCCTTGGAGTAAAAGCCATTTGATGGTTTCAATAGAAGCCTCTAATCGCTTTCGATACGCAGTCATGGATTCTTTTGTTTGTTGTGATAAACAAGTGGTAATGCTATTCTTCCGATTTTTGAAAAATTCCATCGCAACCACAAAGATTGTTGTGAGCACTCATGTGTTTACCTTCATGACCTCTAATTATATCTAATCTATTCCAAGATTTGAAACCATGACCAACAAAAGCATCACCTCCCGGCGTATTATCCTCCTTGAATAAATAACAAATGAAACAAAAAGCAGCATCCTTCTCAACACTATACTCAAGCCAAGTTTTCCATGTATCAAACCACTCAACATTAAATCGACGCTTTTTTAAGCCCATAAGCGTTTGAGGGAACACAAAATTTTTAGGTTGACAAAGCCCCCTGTCAATGTATGTTCTCCTCACTACATCTCTATCATTCTTATGAAAATCAGTAATCTTTCTCCTTCTTCCCGGTCTTGTGGAAGATTAGCTATATCAAATGAACTTAATCTTTCACCATAAACCCGAGGATGAGATTGTCCATCTTGAAGGGAATCGTGTGATGGAGAAGATTGTTGCTCACTTGCATGGTGGGGAGGATTTTGTTCATTATCATGAGTTGGTTGAGGATTTTGTTCATTGGATTGAGAAGGGGGAGGATTTTGTTCATTGGATTGAGAAGGGGGAGGATTTTGTTCATTGGATTGCAAAGGGGGAGGATTTTGTTCATTAGATTGAGAAGGGGGAGGATTTTGTATAGAAGGAGGATTTAGAGGAGGTATTGGTGTGGTTTTTGTAAAAAAACTTGAGATATTCGGTTGCGTTTTCTTTCTTTTCATTCTGAAATTTAAATTATAATTTTTAATTAGATACAAACATTCAAACATATCAATCAAATTCACTTAAACTATTCAAATTTAATCTTATATCAACACATTATGCATATATACCAAATAATTTCACATTAGAGGAAATCCTATCCATCTCCAACTAATTCCACCAGCACATAAAACACATAAAACCAAAGGCTCATTCATGGCCTCTCCGAAACTTCACATGATAGGTCCAATTCTAAAAATCCTAAAACAAGAGTTTTAGTGTATTACCTGAACACAATCAATCAAACCTTCAAAGCTAATCCAAAGCTCAAAGCATCACAGTCATCATTCACCAATTAGCCACTGTCACAAATAATATTAAATTAACACAATCCATAAACCTAACAAATACATTATAGATCTAAGTTACTAACAAATACAAATCACAGATATAATGTAATGCATTACGCATATAATGACGATTACTCCAAATCAATAATCAAAATCGATCATGAAATTATAGGAAGTAATGAAAAATCAGTACTCTAACTAATTTTCTACTGACATAATTAATAACTGAAATTAACCAAAATTAAGTAAGAATTCTGCCATAACATGAAGCTAGGTTAATATTAAGATCATAATGTAACGAATATAATGACAATTACTCCAAATTCGTAATCAAAATCGATCAAGAAACTCTAAAAATTCAGTACTCCAGTTAAATTACTTACATAATTGAACGAAGGCCTACAGATTGAAGGAAAGGAAAGTTAGCACTTAGAGTGCACTCACCAGGCGGTCGGCGAAGCTGCGAGAAAATGAGTGAAGATTAAGCCACGGTGGTCGGCTTGACGGAGATTAAGCCCTGAGATTAGAGGTTGAAAATCGAAACACGGTCGACGGAGTGAGAGAAGAAGTTGAGAGGATGAGAGGAAGAAAATGAGTGACCGAGTAGTGAGAAAACTAACCTGACGGTCGACGGAGACGGAGTGACGGTGCGGGTGAGTGAAGAAGTTGACCGGCGTGAGAAGAAGTTGACCGGCGTCAGGCATGACCGCGTGAGAAGAAGTTGAGACTTGAGAGCCTGAGAGGATGAGAGGAAGAAAACGGCTGAAGTGAAGAAGAGGAACGCGTTTTCGGTTTTCCTAAACCTAAAATTTTTTAAATTTTTTTTTTTCTGGGGGAATGGTGGGTCACGTGACCCACTAGGACAATGTGTAAATCCGCCACTGATTACATGTATGGATATAGACTTGTGTGCAAAAATAAAACCTTGAATACACCCGTGGAATTAGTGTAAAACTCGCTGGCATAGTTTACCCAATGATTTGGGTAACGCGTGCATGCAACTGTTATTAGGTCAAGGAAACCTTCCATGCAATACTATCATTCAAAGGATATTTCGTAAAAAGATCAAAATCTTAAATCCGACAGTTTATATAAGCACCTGTTTCTTAACATGTAGCATCTTGATTTTTTCATATATTAATATTAATTTGATAGTTAATATCTTTAATTATAGATTTGATATTACATGTATTTGTATTTCATATAGTAGTGTTGAAATGCGGTCAGTGTTAATATTTACATAGTGAAAAAACTTCAATGTTGCATGTATTGAGAAGCGGTAGTATAAATTAGATTTTCAAAATCTATTATAATCAACTCGGCTTACATCAAAATCTGTAAGTAATTGGCTATTGGGATGTGCCAAGATCCTCTCTCGGATTCCTGCAGAGAGAAAAAGACAGTTACTCCCATATGCACAACAAACATGGGGTTCAATTTAACAATGTCACTCCCTTTTTCTATGGAAGTCGCCTCCCCTTTTACACGTGTCATTTATACTTAAAATAAGATTTACCTTTTACAGAACATTTTTTTAAGGTTGATAAAAAGAAGCGTTCTACTGAATTAGAACCTCTCGCAGCAGGTTAACGCGATTCGGCTACACATGCAAGGTTCATGGGAGTTGGGAGGAAGGGTAAAGGAATCCCATCCCCAAAGTGCCTCTAATTGGATTTGATATCACAACCTTGAAGTTATATGGCACAAATCTTACCCACTAGACCAAATACTACTTAGTTTATACAAGAACATGCATGGAGGAACAAAGTTAATATTCCCAACTCCTTTGTCCTCTTCGTATGATTATACATGAATAATTTTATTTTCATATATTCAAGAGCATATGCAGCTATATTTGAATCATGTCAGAGTGTTTTTATATATTATTTCTTGTCCTAGACTAATTATAATTTCAACTATCCTGGCCTGTCTATATGAAGTTGCATAAGACAATAATTTAGATGAGATTTAATAAAAAAAATCTTAATATTTTGGAAACTTTATCGACTAAACTATCTGACATCCATCAAGACCAAATGACAAATAGTAATTCACAAATGTCATATATATTTTCATTAGTTTCCCCAATAAGGGTCATATGATAAGAGCGAGTTAATTGTTTTTCGTTGGCAGAATGCCATGATCCAGTGCCACGACTAATAGGCTGATACAAATCAAAAGAGCGAGAACTATGATGCAACTTATTTTGACCGACCTAACCATCTTTGTAACTGTAACATAGCATATTTGCATGTGTAGATATATATCCTTGATAGAAAAGTTCTGATTTAATTTGATCTGCTTAGCATTGGAACATTTCAGACCATGCATTTCGTCGACAATTATCTTTGATAGTAGTATTTTATGTGATTATTGTTCTGCTTTGAAACATTCAGACCATGCATTAATATTTCGTCGACAATGATCTTAATTAATTAACTTTTAGACTGTTACGTTGCTGCTTTACATACAAAGAAGTTTATTAAAAATTAATTAGTTCGTAATCTAAACGTTAAAACCAACAAATTGGTGCTGTCACGACATTATATAAAAAGAGTGTGAAACATGAGTAACATTTGAATAATAAGGAAAAGCAGGACCGATATTTTTATTGGCATATCTTGAATGAATGCAGGGAGGGGCAAAAGAGGTTTCAAGTTTCCCAGTTCGTGTTCGAGAAGCGGGAGCAAAATAGGGTGGCGGATGAATTGGCGAAAGATTGTAGGAAAAATGCTTGTATACCGAATGAAACTAGGGACATTCATATTATTCCTAGTTTTTGTGAGACCCTTGTTGAACTCGGATTGTATGAGGCTTTTTCATGGCCAAAACCGATTTAAGTTAATGCTAACCACTTTCACCAAAAAAAAAGGAAAAGGCAAACGAAGGTATTTCCAAACATGCATCATAACTTTTCTATTCTTTTATTTTGAGGTGAGATTATTGGTAAGTAATTATTGGGTATAAGAAATAATGTTCATGATACATTTTCATGAAAAAGGAATGATTAACCTCACTTTTTTTTTCTTTTTGTTGCAAAAGAGGGAGAAACCCAAGCAAGCTAAGAAACAAAGAAACGAGAAATTAACCTCACTTTAATTTATATTAGGCGTACATAATATTGTAGATGAACGTCGATCATTGACCAATGGTCCAATAGTTACTATCTAAACAATGTTCCAAGTTGTTACAAAAGCATGAGAGGATAAAATTCTTTCATGTAATTGATTGCTTGGAACTTTTTCGGTTTTTTTTGAAGTGGGGACATTTTCTTTTTGAACGTTATTATATTGGACGAAGTTAAAGTATATACCGCCATATATTAGGCCATGTTGTAAAGCGATTGGCCTTTATTTTGTCGACACTAGGAGTATGTGGTCTAAAACCCTATCATTCGCACGTTGATGAGTTTTTAATATGCACTTGTTAAGTTCTATTGTCAAAATATCTTTTAAAAAAATCACTTACTATGTACCAACCGAAATATGACATTGTTTCTTTGCCGTGATCACCATTAAGGTAAAACTGACATAAGAAAGGTAAGGATATCATTCTCTTCCGTCCTAACAAACTTCAAATGTCACTTAACCCTCTTTAACCTATGCATAATAAGCCCTACCTACTAATATAATAAAACCAGTAGACCTCTAATATTTGAGGGTTAATATGAATCACACTTTACCACTAAAAGACCATTGCAAAATTGAAAGTGTCGAAATTTAAATCACACGTGAAAGACAACGTTGAATACTAATGAATTTTTTTCTTTTACCAGGTAATGTAGTGGACCATGGATATATGTATCGTCCTTGGAGAACAACAAGGGTATTATCAAACAAGCTTGGACTAAATGGGCTTGGTCCACTGTTTTCACTTTTCAGTAACTATGTTTGGTATTCATTCTTTTCTCCCTTTTTCACATTTCTTTTGAGTTGGAGATATTGGGGGGTTTGGGTCTGTTAACGGACAAAGGAAGGGCCAAACTCGAAGACTGCACTCCTTGTAAGCCCACCCTAAGTTTCTTATCTAAGCCCACTCTTCAACACCTCTAAGTAGGTTTGGCTATCACATTACAAGTTGATACTAGTTTTTTTTATCCCAATCGCTATTTACCGTTCGTATTTACATGAAATCGTCCGTATTTTTTTCTTTAAATATCCCCCATGCCCCTCCCCCTTTCACCCCACTCTACTCTCTCAACTCTCATCAAATTTCATCCCTCTCTACCATTAAGCACACCACCACCATCCGAACACCACCACCGGACCACCATCTCCGACGAACCAACTACCCACGTGGACCAAAACCACCGGGTCACTACCAACACCGGAGCACCACCTCCGCCACCGACGAACCAACTACCCCCATGGAACAACACCACCGGCTTACCACCAACACCGGAGGACCATCGGAGCACCACCGGAGCGACACATCCACCGGAAGACCACCATCATCTATTTACCACAATGTCCGACGAAGAACCGTCAACGCCGCCAACCTCACCGGAACGGAATGTGGTTAGTTTTTAAAATTTTTTTCCCGCCACCAAAGTACGGTAACGGATGAAAATTCCGTTACCCCAATGGAGGCAAACGGATAAGATTCCCGTTTCTTCCATGAAGGCAACGAACAAGAATTCCGTTACTTCCATGGAGGTAATGAAAAAGCAGTCTGTTACCATGGTAACGGACAAGAATTCCATTAGAGTGAGAGTGAGTGAGGAGTGAGAGTGAGAGTGAGTGAGTGAATGAGGGTATATGTAGGGGGTAGTTTAGGGATATTTAAGAAAAAATACGGACGATTTTTAGTAAATACGGACGGTATATAGTAATGCTCTTTTTTATCCCATGTGAAATTGTGAACGTGATATACGAGTTTTGTAAGAAAAAAAAAAACTTATTGTGACTTATCATTATGAAATCATTTATCAATCATTCGATTATAGCCTTATTTTGGTTTGGGCTGTAAAACTGTTATGTTAATTATCTAATTTCCGTTGCGGTAAAAAAAGAAGAGATTATAGCCTTATAGGTGGACAATAAGTCAAACATTGTGATTTTGTGAAGGTTGGATGATATGATAAATTATAAATATGTAAGGAGTGGTGAGTTTTTGAACGAAATTGAAGAGCCAGATTAATTGCAATAGTGCCCCTACTTATTTTTTTAGGTTTAAGAATAGTCATAAATATTGATTTATATCAAAGATTATTACTTTACCAATTAGATTAGTGGTTTAAACACTTCATATGGATTGAGAAGTCATGAGTTCAATTCAATCTTTGATATATCACTTCTTTTTGTTAATGAAGGTAAGTGAATATGATAAAGTGTCAAAATATATTTGACGTGTACCATGTCATTAACAAGGAGGAAGGCTCACATGGAGAATTTCTGAGAAAGCAACACTTTTAAATACTACTATCATCTAATATAGGTACTTTTTTTATTACTTCCTCCGTATTTTTTACATGTTACACTTTCACTTTAATGAGCTAAATCAATTTTTGGGTTTTGATTGAAAGTTTAGCAATGATTCTAAATTCTAATTAAACTAGAAGATTTGCAAAGTAAATCAACCAACAATTAGAGGAGATAAGACAAGGGTAAAGAAACTAGGGGATTAGGGGGATTCACCAACACTCAATCCAAGAATCCAATCATCAAAGCCAATGGGAAACGAATGGGGGATCAAAGCCAATCATCAAATCCAATCTAATCATCTAGAGTAATTAGAGTTCATATGTGCGTGATTTTCCCCTTGTGATCCCCCATTCGTTTCCCATTGGCTTTGATGATTGGATTCTTGGATTGAGTGTTGGTGAATCCCCCTAATCCCCTAGTTTCTTTACCCTTATCTCTACTTTGTATTTGTAAAAATTATAAAAAATACATTTTAGGGCCTGTTTTCTTCAGCATAAAACAACTGAACTAAATTGAACTGAACTGAATTAAATTATAACTAATTAATAGTAATGATAATAATTTAAAAGCTGAAAATAAACTAGGGTTTGCTTAGATGACCTCTAAGCAAACCCTAAATACCAAAACCCTCCCTCCTATTCTCTCTTGCCTCTTTCCTTTTGTTGTTCGTGAACCACCGCAAACCCCCTCCTTGATTCTTGCCTCGCCGGACCTCGGTGGTGTCGAAGCACCACCACAAACATCGCCGCCATTTGCGCCGGCACACTCCGCCTCTATCTACTCCCTTCGACCACCAGCCTCCGTAAGTTCCTCTTAAATTTCAATCCCTATCAACTCTCTCTATATGACTTTAATTTCATAATTTCATTTTGTTAATAAAATTAATTTGAACCTTAAATTTCGAATTACATTTTGGTGTTCGAAAACAGAATTGAACTTTTAATCGTACTAAGTAGTTCATGGTTATGTTAATTTCTATTATTTTGCACCCTTTAATAGGATTTTTTAAAAAATTTATCAGAAATTTTGGATTTTTGGAGTGCAAATTATCTAGTGCACCTATTTTTTTTAGTATGGGGAGGCGAAATTCGATAGATTACCTGTTTTTCTTTTAATAATTGAACTTGCAAGTTGCAACTGCTTTGCTTGTTGCTCTTGATTGTCTATAGTGCTTCAATCATCTTTGCGTCCAAATTTTAAATCACAAAAAAAAATTGAAAGTTAGACCTTAAATATGTACAAGGATTATGAAGAATTCGTTTTTATTTCCGGTTTTTAATTACCCGATGTTGATTTTCGCTTTTAATTATCCAGGGGCTTGGAAGATGAAGAAATATAGAGGAAGAACTGGAGAATGTGCATTCGCACAATTTGAAAGCTTTTACCGATCATTGCCCGCACTTTGTAGTTGCGAAGAATCGGCTATTACCTAGAAAAACCCTAGAAATACAATCATCAATGAAGATTTAACACCCCTTTTTCCCCACCTCCCTCCAATAAAACCCCTTTTTTTTTTCTTCCTCTCAAAAATCAAAATGAAAAAGAAACGAACGCAAGAATCCCAACTTCAATACGAACTAGGAACGTGTTTGAAGCAAAACAATCTCACAAAAGCTATTTCTCTTTATGATTCAACTCTTTCTCAAAACCTTCGTTTATCTTCTCACCACTTCAATGCAATCCTCCACCTTTGTTCTTCCCCCGATTCTCTCTCCTCACCAAACAAGGCCTTAGCTCTTGAAAATGGGTTCAGGGGTTTTCCACCATATGCAATCCCACAACATCCCACAAACCGAGGCAACAATTACCCGTGTTGCCCGCCTTTCAACTGCTAAAAATGACCCAGATTATGCTTTTGAGTTGATTAAATCAATGAAAAATAAAGGGGTTTTGCTTAATATTGAGGACTTATAGTCCCGCATTGTTTGGTTTCGTGAGAATTTGAGGGTTGAGGAAGCATATGGTGTGGAGGAGCATATGAGGGGTAATGGAGTGAGGTTAGAAGAGGCGAAGTGTGTGTGCCCTTTTGAGAGTTAGTGCTTGAATCGGGGAGAGAAGAGAAGGTGTATGAGTATTTGCATAAGTTGAGGGGGTGGTGAGGGGTGTGAGTGAGGAGGCGGCACACGTTGTGGAGAAGTGGTTTCGGGAGAAGGCGGCCGAGGTGGGTGTTGAGGGGTGGGATGTTGGGAAGATGAGAGATGAGAGGGAGAGGTGTGGTGGTGGGTGGCATGGGAAGGGGTGGTTAGGGAAGGGAATTGGGAGGTGAAGAGGGTGAAGATTGGGGATAGTGGGGGATGTATTGGGTGTAGGGAGCGGCTTGTTTGTGTCGATGTCGATTGTGGTGAGACCGAGAGGTTTGCGCAATCGATTGCTAGTTTGGCTATGGAGAGGGAAGTCAAGTCCGATTTTAAGAGTTTTATGGTGAGTAATAATGCTTGCTATGTTGTTTAATTGATTGTTCCTTGTTTGATTGTTGGTTAATTTAGGTAAAAAGATTCCAAATTTTTGTGTGTAAGTTTGATTGATGTCTTTTAGTCAATTGAAAGAATGTGATAGAAAAAGGGCCACTATGAAGCAAGAGGACAATTGCCTAACAAGGGAAACTAGCAATAATAGTGATAGGTTTCACCTTTCAAATTATGTTCTAGGGAATTAGAAGTAGAAGCTAGTGAGGCATGGTTTGACAAAGTGAATATTACTCAAGTTATATACCATCTGCTTGGAAATAATATTAGCTTAACATGAAGAAGTTATTGAAAAGTATGCTAGTGTTGTAGTTATAAGTACCAAATTGGTTATTGCCTTCTACCACCGTGATAAAACCTGTTAGAGAAGGGCAATACTCATCATACTTACGAACCGAGAGGTGTTGTGCATTGTTTGTACTCGTATGTGAACTACCGTCACAATTGCTAAAGTTTTTGAAATTTAGTTAAATGGAAAACGTGTTGTAATGATCGAAGAAGGGTATATATCGTAAAACAATGGATGATAATATCCATGGAAGAGATAAAGTGTGTAAGCGAGATAAGTAAAAACTATAAAGTTTTTAAAATTTTGTCTCGATAAAATGACAATAGTACTTTGAACAAGCTATTGGTACCCTTGACCGCAAATTGTCGGTGAAGAAATGTCGCTTTCAAGTAGAATTAAGCCAATTAACATGAAGAAACGAGCTTTTAGTTGCATTTCACTATATTCACCTAATAATTGAGTAATAATTTTTAGTTTGAACTTTGAAGAACCACATCGAAAAAATCTCGTAGCATTTTGTAACAATATCCGTTATAAATCGTAGCCGGTTATATAGAATAGTTATGGAGAACCGAGATGCATTTTGCCTTCTCGGTATATGCATGTAATCGGTGAAAACTTCCATCACAATTGCTGAAGTTTTTGATGCAAATCCTAACATGCTTAAGCTATTGAAATTTAAGACACTAAGCATCTTTTTATTTTTTCTTTTCTTACGGCTCATGTTTCGTGTGCTATTGCAGGAGTGGATTGATAAGCATGCCGACTACGAGGCTATAATAGACGGAGCAAACATTGGGCTCTACCAACGAATTTTGCCGATGGCGGATTCAAGATTTCCCGTGTGATTAACTTTACTTTGCTTCTCGTTTTTTTCGTTCCTTTTTCGTTGCTCTTGCATTTAGTTTCTATATGAAATGAAACTAATTTTATCTCTTTATTGTTATTGTAATAGAGCAATTGGAAGCCGTAGTAACGGAACCGTATAATAAGAATAAGAAGTGGCCTTTAGTTGTCTCGCCTGATAAACGTCTACGGGCTTTTCAAGGGAGTCCTTCCAATCAAAAGTCGCTTGAGGAGTGGTTAGCTCAAGGCACGCTCTATGCAACACCTAGTTGGTCAAATGATGATTGGTGAGGACTTCAAGACCTTTTTCTTTTTTGTGTGGTTTCCTGTCATTGCTTTTCTAATTTGACTCGAGCATGATCTATCTTATGGTGTATCACAATGGAATTTTCATTATACCGAGTATGTCTTCGTGTATTGGCTCTATGCTTGCTGTGAAGTTTAAGTGTTTGCTTGTCACAAACGATGAAATGCGTGATCACATATTTGAACTCCTTGGAAGCGCTTTTTTCTTCAGTGGAAAGAAAGGCATCAAGTATGTACACTGCTTATCTCCGATTCTCGTGTTTAGTGACTTAATTCCCAATTTCCGGTAATGTGCATTTTGGCCGATAATGGGACTCTCGAGAAAAGGGAAGCATGGTTATGATCTGATTTCTTTGATTTCCGTGGATATTGTTTGTATTACCCAAATATATGACAATTGACCGAAATTGTACTTATCTCACTTGTCTGCTCTCGCCGATAATGATTTTATTTTGTTGAGGAACATTTGCTTAGTAAGGCTTCTCCTTTAGTTTGATGTATTTAGTTTAGCTTGTCAAGTTTACGTAAAGATGGGGTATTATCTTTTCAACTCTTGATCTAGTTCATTTGTTCATTATGATCATACACGTGCTTGTGCGAAATAAGATAAGAGGAAGATTTCGTGTTTGTGATGGCTATGCAATCATGGTTGATTGATGTTTTGACCTAAAGTGAGTCGATTCTTATCTTTGTTCGGGTAATATGTACTATACTGACTTGTTCAATGTTCGACAACCTAACAATAAACTGGTGTGGTATAATCTAATAGGCACAAAGATTTCTAAATATGCCTTATTGCTAATTCTTTGAACATAGTATGTGGTAATTTGGACGGGAAGGGAATTAGGTTACCGGCTTATGGAAGGGAGGGCAGATGACGGGAGCGAAGAAATGGAAAAATATACACTGAAGAATTCCAAAGATAATCTTCTGAAAAATTTATGCTTTGAACTACTTTTTTCTTGGGCGTCTAGTCTAGTTAGGGAAGTTTAAACGTGTTTTATTGTGCTGATCCACGTGTTACTTTGTAGACTGTGTTGACTTGTCATTTATGTATGTGAACTTTGTGCATCTTGAAGTTTCTTTTTCCTCATTTTTTCACACGTGTTTATTCTCTTAAATGACCATATTATTTTGCGGAGTCCACTATACATTTTTCAAAGGAGTTCCAAACCTTAAAAATGCCTCCAACATACTCCATTCTTATCCAGTGCCTATTTATATCTTTTCCTTTTTTCTTTTTTTTGATGGCCTTGTCCGTAGTATCTTTGTTTATCTTCATGTCTGATTTGACAAGAGTGAATAAGTGGGATTTGGAACAGTTGGGTTGGTAAAGTTGTCCTTGTTGTTACGTGGGATTGGAATAAAGTTGGGTTACAAGGAAGTCTCTTGTGGTTCTTTTGTTCCTCATGTAAGAATGTTGAAGCAATCTTGTGAATCTGCTATGATTAAATTGGTGTTAAGGCACTATATAGCTCTATAAGTCACACCATACAAGTTTGAAGGTTCTGTTTGAAAGGTTTCTTTATGAGTTATGAAGGACCAGGAGGACTCGGTGACCATACAGATTTTGAGAATAAGTAGGTCAATTAAGAGATGTGCTCTTTAAGATATTTTATGTGTGCTTTTGGTGAATGGATGTTGGGGGATTTGAGTCTCACCATACAGTTTTTTGGACCAACCACACTCTAGATTGGTACCTTGTGAAAAATCAAGGAACTAAGTGGGTTCTTAGATCTATAAACAATTGAATCGAGTATTTAGTAAGTATCTTTATGGATTTTGAGTTGTAACCTAAGAACACCACAATTAAAAGATGAAATATGAGCTAAATGAGAATTTTAAGTTGATTTCGAGAGTTTAGTGGCCTTGAGAATGCCAAATGGAAAATGTGAGTAACTTGTGTCTGGATTCATGGAGCCTTTTGAACCTAGGGTTGGAGCCTTTTGGCTCATGTGATGTTCATCTTGACAAGTAATAACGTGGAATCACGTTGTTGTATGATGAGGATTAGTGTTTGGAGTTTGGACACCTAAAGGTCCCAAGGCTAAATATACTTTAAGTCTTCATTATGAAGCCTAAAAAAGGTTTGCTGGTTATGAAACATCATTTACACTTTGCTAAAAACAATTTTGGAGGAATAGAGAGGGGGGTGGGGGGGATTGAATGACTTGCCTTCCAAATCATTCAAACATAGGAAGTAATTAGTTCATCAAAGAGAGAAGGAAGCTGGATCCCTCTTATTCCGCCTCCCAACCAAATACTCAAGCAATAGAAAGTGTATCCCTAATCTCTTTGACTCCCTCCAATCCCCCCTTTCTCAAATCCCCTCGCATAAAGACATTGAAAATGTTACTTCTGTTCTAGGTAACTTGACCAAGATATGTAGAGGATATAAGAAGGGTCAAATTACTTTGAGGTTGATGCTATGTTTTAACTTAATATGCCACTTGTCAAAAGTTTGGTATCACATATGTCAACTTGATTTATTTCTTTTTGGACATAATCAATAATACTAACAGTCCAAGGCGTGTTTAGAAGACCATGAAAGGAAATTTTAGCATCATTTAACGATTGAGGGAGTACCAATTAATAAAAATTAAAGATTTGATGTTAGAGTTTAATAAGTGCTGTCAAAAACTAAATATCTTGTCCTTACAACAACCATACTTTTGAATAAGCAATTGTAATCAAATGAAATATAGTAGCTCATTGAAAGAACTCAATACCCATATTACCTTGCTGACATGATAGAATAAGATGAACTTTCTTTTAATACTTTTTTGAGCATGAAATAAGGTAGCTTTTAATAGAATAATATTATTATCTGATGCTTATTTCATAGTTTCTTTAGTTCATGATAATTGTCATAATGCAAATAATCTATGTACCTTCAAGATCTTTTTGGCAACAATACTATTTTTAATAAATTATAATAAACGATGAAGAAAATAATGCTCAATAAGCGATATCATTTCTTAAATTACATTGGCATCTTTATAAACTTTCTTCGTAGGGATCTAGAGGTTTGGTGGAACTACCTAGAATCAAGGATAAGTAGAGGAAGATTTTGAGGGGTATTTGTACCATTTGTAATTTTAAAGATATGACGACCTTGGTAGCCCGAGCAAAAGGAAGGAGTACTCATGTTATGGAAGAACTAAGGGGATGACGTTAAAAGTCAACTTCTAAGCACCTTAGTGTTGGTCCCAATAGCTAACATCTTAAGTCTCAAGTACGCCAAAGGTTATACATCTTGGCCATTTTTAGGATGAGTTAGTGTTGAGATTGTAACCCTACTTCATTCCGCAGCCTAACCGCATTCTCGATCATGTTGATGTGTCCAAAGTGTAAAATACGAGATACTATTAGTCGGGCACATGGTTGATTTTGTCCTGAAATGAGGGGAAAAGGTACTGATTTTGGTTTATGCCATTAGAAAAAATTGGGAAATGTGAACACAATGGTGCTTGGTTTTGGTGGATTTTACTGCTGCAAGCTTGAGTGTTAGATTTTGTCTTATACTCTTATCTACATTGTATATGATTGTATCTATTGTCTTCTAAGCTTGTCTCTGTTGATCCTTAGGGGTGGTGTAATTCAAGTAGCATGATGATTGTGTGCTAGTTTCTTTCCACTTGGTTTAATTATATTGAATAAGCCTCTTGTTGAAGTATTGATATCTTAAGGCAAAGCCTTCACACTCGCTTTAAGATTTTTTTGCACTTACTCACGGATGATTTAATCTTTTAGTGTGATGTGCTTATTTAATTGTCTCCATGATTTAAAAACAATTTTTTTTTTCTTCGGAAAATCCCTTCAAACGTCTCTCATCCTCTTACTTGTGGTGCTAGGCACTCTGGAAGTCGTAACTCTTCCGGCACTCCTTTTTCTTAGAGACAAGAGTGCCTAGTTTGTTCTAGCTTGCCGAAGCCGGAGTGTGACTCTAAGCCGACATAGAATCGGCTATATAAAAGTTATTACGGGGCCTTCGAAAGTTGCCTTCTCGTGTCTCTACGATGTCAATAGATAAGGTCTTGGAAGCGAGAACTTTAACCATGTTTATGGAACAGTGGTGTCTATATGCTTAGGAGAATGCCATGAAATGATGACACTAGCATGATGCTTCAGACTTTAGGCTTATTATTCATGCATACAAGTTATAAGTAAATTTATGTGTGACCTCTTGATGGATTATTTTACAATTGCGATGTCGAGGTTCAAGGGTTTTTAGAAGGAATTTCTTGAGGATTCTTCTAGGAGAATTGAAGGCATATGGAATATAGCCTTAAAAAGAAGGCTATATCTTATAATTCATGCTATATGAGTGATAGAAGGGTTGTCTTAAAAATTTGCAATTTGAGAGAGAGATCAAGAGTCAAGGCTTGGGTACCAAGTGTTAGGGACACTGAAGCAAAGATCTAGTGAAGTTACTCGAAGTTTTCATTTCCTATCTCATGGAAAACCCTTAGTGCTCCTCTTAGCCCTATCCCCCTTTTCCCTACAAATATGATTCCGCCAACGCGCCATATGAGTGGTCCGGGAGATGGGATGGCCATATGAGAAAGATGCAAAAGGTTGATCATCAAGAGTGATCATTGTAAACTGTTGCTTTGTAAGGGATGTAAACTAAATGGTCTCAACAAGCATCATTCCCGAACCTACAAACCATATTTCGTAGGTGCAAAATCATTATGAGTGATCTAGGGGAAATTGGACATGGAAGGAAATTCCCAAAGGATGATCCTCGGGAGGAGTGTCACCATCGTACATAAGTTACGATCTAAGGGATGTCGGGTTTTGCTACCAATATCTCGTGGTTTATCATAAAGGAAGCACTTAGACCAAGTACGACTAGCATTATTGTTTAGATAATGTTGATGTGTTCACTATACGCAAGGGTTGTAGGTACATGGACATTCTTACCCCTACTAACAAAAAGTTTGACAGAAAGCTAGTAAAAGTAAAAATGTCAATATACCTTGTTTTGTGGAGAACGCTTAGGTGAATAGCCTCTTTTTGTATTTTGTCGGTTAAAGTTCATTTGTATGTAATCTGGACTTGAATGGCTCAAAACTTATAACTGTTTTTTCTCTCTGCAGGAATCCGAGAGAGGATCTTGGCACATCCCAATAGCCAATGAAAACGCTGATGAGCTCTCGAGGAGTTGGCTTTGCATAACTAGACCAAGTAGCTTTAGTTCTAACTCATCCAACTCTGGTGAAATGATGCAGAATAATACGTTTAGCAGATGCAATAATGTAGGCCAAGATTCTCGTCACAGTTTGGTGATGAAACACAATTGTATAGAGTTTTTAGGCATATTTTAGTCACATATTAGTTGCATATTAGTCCATATAGTTGCATTTTAGGCATTAACTGCATAAATTATCCATTTTTGTGCTCTATTACGCTTCGTTTGTGTTTCTTAACTTTTCAGGTAGTTTTATAGCTATTTGGAAGCTTTCGGAACAAGATGACACGAAGTGGATGATTGTACAAGGAGAGTTGGTGATCATGGATGTTCTATACGAAGATTTACATCATATGAAGCTTATTTGACATTCATAAGGGTAATGGCATAGCTTATTGGGGTTAATATGAGCTAGAATTGAAGAAATAACATTGTTTACGAAAGATCAGTTTGACCACCTTGCACTATTTTGGTCATATCTCGAGATGTACTTATCGGATTAATGCGATTCAAGTTGCATTGGAAAGTAGACTCGAAGAGCTTCGCAACGGTAGGTCATATGCCTTCATACGATGTCTGTAGCTCAAGTTACGGCCCGTCAAAGTTGACCCAGCGGTTCAGGAAGCGAACCAGCGCCCGATGAGTTTGGTTGCTTTGCAACGGCTGCTACTGCCTCGTCCAATGGCTGTCCAGCGCCCAATGGTCGAGCAACCTGCTGTCATGTGTGATTTAGAGTCTCCTCTTCATTGCTCCTTGTTTTTATTTTATTTTTAATCTTTAATTAGGGAGTTTGTTTAGAAAATATAAATAGGAAAACTAAAAGAGATATTCACTCTCTCTCTCATACATTTTTATTTTCTGAATTAGAATAGATTTTTCTTCTTCTTCTTCAACATTGAAACCCTAGTTTTCACTATTCTCCATTAATTCAAGTTCTAAAGGTATTCTCTTTCAATTTCTACTTTACTTGTTTTGTTAATTGCTTGAATCTCTACTATTGTTGTTTGTTAGTTTCAATTTCTCTACTTTTCAATCATGAATTCTAGGTTAAATTTTGTTATTGATTTTGCTATGAATAGTGAGTAGTCTTCTTGCTAGGGCTTTGGGGATCCATGAACAATTCAATGAAATAAGTTATTTGTCAATTGATTAGTTTCAAGAATTACAATTGAATTCCTATTATTGACTTTTCATTGCTTGCAATTGAATTTTGGCCAAGTTTAATTGTGTGTTGGGTATTTGTTGAATTTGATGCCGAGAGGTAAGAATACCACAAAAGACCAAAGAATAGTAGGCACGACGAATCTAGGCAAGAGCGAGAGCCGCTAGAGGAGTTTTGAGGGAAACTAAGTTTGAGAGAATTAGTGAGCCCTAATTTGTTGAATTCTTGAAGCTTGTTAGTTTTCACTTTTCAATTGATTTGTTTGTTCATGGTGAACCATTACCCTAGGTTTTAGTTAATTTGATCAAGTTTTTATTTAGTTTTCATAGCTAGTTTTCTAGTTAATCATAATTTCAACCAAGGCCTTTCATACAATTCGGACTTTTAAGAACTAATAGAGTGCATAGCTTCCCTGAGGATACGATCCCTACTTCCCTAGCTATATTTTTAGTTGGTGTTGTCGGTTTACTTTTGATAGGTGTGCGATAGCCTGTTCAAATTTTGGCGCCGTTGCCGGGGAGGCAATTGTTAATTTTGTTAGTCGGGTTTGAATTGTTTTATTTTTTATTTTCTTTTTATTGGTCTCAAAGAATCTCTTTGGTTCTTTGAGACAGTTTCTCACAATTGTTTGGAGTTTCTGTTTTATAGTTTCAGCTTTTGAGTTCGTATGCGATTTTGGTACGATCCAGAACCTGAAAGGAGACTTCGGCTACGTCGGAAACGAATAAGTGAACGAGAGCAAAACATTCATTTAGGGGAACTCACTATTTCAGATTTGCCAGCTTTCTTTAAGAGCAGTATTTCATCGTACGAAGAAATGACGGGAGAAGAACGTTCCTTAAGGGACTATTCCCAACCAAATACAACACAAGTTGCCGGGGAGGTTTCCCTATGCCTGAGATGACTGCAGCAAACTTTGAACTCAAGCCAGCTTTGGTGAACATGGTTGAAAGAAATCAATTTGCAGGAACTCCAATGGAAGACCCTAATCTCCATATTTCTAACTTCCTGCAGTACTGCAACACCATAAAACAACATGGTGTCACTCAAGATCATATTCGGCAAATGATGTTCCCATTCTCATTGAAAGACAAGGCAAGACAATGGTTGCATAGTCTTAATTGGAGTTCAATCAACAGTTGGGATAAATTAGCTCTTGCATTCTATAAGAAGTACTATCCTCCGAGAGAACAAATTACTCTTAGGAGCCGGATCACAAATTTCAATCAAGAATCAAATGAGTCTCTACATGATACTTGGGAACGATTCAAGGAGTTGCAAAGGCTTTGCCCTCATCATGGTCTTGAGAAGTGGTTGCTAGTCCAATCATTTTATAATGGTTTGGGCAATGATTCTAGAACGATTTTGGACTCTGCTGCGAATGGTAGATTCATGAACCAGCAGGTGAATGCTGCATATGATCTTATTGAAGAGATTGCCATCCATAACTCACAATATGGCAATCCAAGAGGGCATTCAAAGCAAGGAGGCAAGCACGTTATTGATCATAAATATGAGAGTTTAGCCGCACAAATGAATGCTATCGATCAAAAGCTAGACAAGCTACAACCGCCCGCCTCACAACCAATGTCCCGTTAATGCAAGGGCCGCCTCATCGGGATGCCATGATATCTTTTGTGACTCATGTGGTTCATTTGGTCATGATTCTCAATCTTGCCAAAATTCTCATGGAGCAAATATGTGCCTTTCAAGCCTATAAGAATAATCCATTCTCCAACTTCTACAATCCAGGCTACAAGGATCATCCATACTTCTCTTACGTAAGCAACAACGTGCAAAACCCACAATCATTTGCACCACCACAAAGAATAAAGCCACGTGCTCAACAACGACAAAATCGGAGGTTTCAACCTCAAGGACCATTGCGGCCACCCGGGTTCATCGAGACCATCTTTCAACCCAGGACGGGTCCACAAGCACCACAGGCTAATAATGAGATCTCGGAGATGAAGACTATGATGATGCAAATGCAGAAGAACATGGAGGCTATGCAAGCTCATAACAAGCAGCTTGAGACACGGTTAGCACAAGTTGCCCAATCAATAGCTCAAAGGCAACCGGGCCATCTTCCATCACAACCATCACAGCCAAACCCTTCGAGAGACACAGGTTAATGCCATTGTCTTGAGGAGTGGTTCCACTTATGATGGCCCGCAAATGCCTATTGATGATGCTTTGTAGTTGAAGGTAGCGAGAGCAATGGTGTGGTGATAGAGAGCAACGATCCAGAGTTGATTCCTCCAAAGGAAAAGGAAGATCCATCAAAGAAGGCTATTGTAGATGACAAGCCCTCAGACACACTACCGCCTCCTAAGGTGCCATTACCCTTTCCTAACGGGGGTAAACGGGAGTAAGAATGACTCCCATTTCAGTAAGTTTCTTGCGATTGTTAAAAACTTACGAGTTCTTAGTGCCATTTACTTGAACTAATCACGCAGGTTCCTACTTATACAAAGTTTTTGAAAGACATTCTTAGCAGGAAACGTGAACTTAGTTCGGTGGAGACTGTTGCACTAACTGAAGAATGCAGTGCTGTACTGCAAAATAAGTCTCCACCAAAACTCAAGGACCCTGGAAGTTTTTCCATTCCTTGTAACATTGGTCCCCTTTATATTGATAAGGCTCTATGTGATTTAGGGGCCAGTGTTAGTGTTATGCCATTGTCTGTTTGCAAGAAATTGGATATGTGTTCTTTAAAGTTTACTAACATTACCTTGCAGATGGCTGATAGAACTGTTAAATACCCTAAGGGTATTTTGGAAGATGTGCCAGTGAGAGTCGGGAAGTTCTTTATTCCCGTGGATTTTGTTGTGTTAGACATGGATGAGGATGCTCACATCCCCATTATACTTGGTAGACCATTTTTACGTCTTGCTGTGGTCTTTGTTATTGATGTTAAGAATGGTAGTCTAACTCTCACTGTAGGGGATGATAAGGTTACTTTTAACCTTAGTTCTGCTTTGAAAAGTCCCATGTTAGAACAATCATGTTGTGCTATAGATATTGTAGATGAGATTGTTCAAGATGATGTGCCTCGATCCCTTCAAAAGGATCTTCTGGAGGCTATTTTGTGTTTGGATTCTGATGCAGGTGAAGAAGATGTTGAAATTGATGAATTGAGACAGAATCTAAATGGTAAGGAATTGAATTTGGAGGAAAGTAGAAAGTTCTTAGAGCTACCTAAGCATGCTTGTACCGCCACTGAGGTAAAGCAACCTCGAAATGAAACCCTCCCCTCTAATTTGAAATATGCATTTCTTGATGAGAAGGAATTATATCCGATCATTGTTAGTTCTAATCTCACTGATGGCCAACTTGAGAAATTGTTATATGTGCTTAAGAGTCATAAAAAGGCCATTGGTTATACTATTGATGACTTGACTGGTATTAGTCCTGATTTTTGCATGCATCGCATTCATTTAGAGGAAGATCATAAACCATGCATACAGGGTCAACGTCGATTGAATCCTAACATGCAGGAGGTAGTCAAAAAAGAGGTGATGAAATTACTTGATGCTGGCATCATCTATCCTGTTCCTGATTCTAAATGGGTAAGTCCAGTTCAAGTAGTGCCTAAGAAAGGTGGGACTACAGTTGTTCGTAATGATAAAAATGAACTTATTCCTACTAGAGTTGTTACAGGTTGGCGAATGTGCATTGATTATAGAAAACTGAATGTCGCCACTAAGAAGGATCACTTTCCCCTTCCCTTCATTGATCAAATGCTTGAAAGGTTAGCTAGGCATAAGTATTTCTGTTATTTGGATGGATACTCTGGATTCTTTCAAATCCCTATTCATCCGAGATGATAGAGAGAAAACTACATTTACATGCCCATATGGTACTTTTGCATATCGTAGAATGCCCTTTTGGTCTTTGTAATGCCCCCTGCTACTTTTCAGCGTTGCATGATGAGCATCTTTTCTGAGTTCATAGAGTCAATTATGGAAGTCTTCATGGATGATTTTAGTGTCTATGGTACTAGTTTTGATTCATGTTTGGATAATTTGACTAAAGTGCTAAAAAGATGTGAGGAAGTAAATCTTGTTTTGAATTGGGAGAAGTGTCACTTCATGGTTACTGAAGGAGTGGTACTTGGCCATCTTATTTCTGAGCGTGGCATTGAGGTAGACAAGGCTAAGATTCGGGTAATTGAGCAACTACCTCCACCAAGTGAATGTCAAAGGGGTAAGAAGTTTTTTGGGTCATGCGAGTTTTTATCGCAGTTTATTAAAGATTTTTCTAAAATTGCGAAACCACTAACCCAATTGCTTTTAAAAGAAACCGAATTTGATTTTACCGATGAGTGTCTTGAGTCTTTCAACAGGATTAAACAGGCTTTGATTTCAGCACCCATCATGCAATCTCCCGATTGGGACCTTCCGTTTGAGATAATGTGTGATGCAAGCGATTATGCAGTTGGAGCCGTGTTGGGACAGAGAACAGACAAGGTTTTACATGCCATCTATTATGCTAGTAAGACCTTGGATGGAGCTCAAGTTAATTATGCCACGACCGAGAAGGAGTTACTAGCTGTTGTATATGCATTGGATAAGTTTCGGTCCTATCTACTTGGATCGAAAGTTATTGTCCACACTGATCATGCAGCTCTAAAGTATCTCCTTGCAAAAAAGGAAGCCAAGCCTCGACTCATTAGATGGATTTTGTTGCTCCAAGAATTTGACCTTGAGATTCGTGATAAGAAGGGAGCAGAGAATGTGGTTGCTGACCACCTATCGAGGATCCGTCATGATGAAAAGTGTGAGTCTACTCCTATTGATGACTCATTTCCTGATGACCATTTACTTGTTGTTACGGCCAATTCTCCATGGTTCGCTGACTATGCCAATTACATTGTTGGAGGGGTCTTACCTCCTAATATCTCTTATCAGCAAAAGAAAAGGTTTCTCTATGATGTCCGTAGGTATTTCTGGGATGACCCTAATCTCTTTCGTGAGTGTGCAGACGGTCTTTATCGCAGATGCATTCCAGATTGGGAATTCTATGGTGTATTACACCATTGTCACTCATCACCTTATGGAGGTCATGCTGGACCTTCCAAGACTATGTTTAAAGTGCTTCAATCTGGTTTGTATTGGCCTACTATACTCAAGGATGCTAGAGCCTTTGTACTGTCTTGTGATTCATGTCAAAGAACTGGAAACATATCAAAAAGACATGAGATGCCTCAAAATTCCATACTAGAAGTTGAAATTTTTGATGTGTGGGGCATCGATTACATGGGACCATTCCCTTCCTCTCATGGGAATCGGTTCATCTTGGTAGCTGTGGACTATGTGTCCAAGTGGGTTGAAGCCATTGCAACACCGAATGCCGACTCTAATACTGTGATGAAATTGTTCAAGCAAATTATCTTCCCCAGATTTGGTGTTCCTCGAGCTATAATTAGTGATGGGGGATCCCATTTTCATGAGAAGAGATTGGATAAACTACTTGAGAAATATGGAGTCTATCATCGTACAGGCTTGGCGTATCACCCTCAGACAAGCGATCAAGTTGAGGTCTCTAATAGAGAGATCAAATCCATCCTTGAGAAGACAGTTGCAAGATCTAGAAAAGATTGGAGTAGCAAGATAAGTGACACGCTATGGGCATATCGTACGCCTTTTAAGACTCCAATTGGTACCTCTCCATATCGGCCGGGTTTATGGAAAAGCGTGTCATCTTCCAAGTGGAGTTAGAGTATAAAGCATTTTGGGCCATCAAGGAATTGAATATGGATGCAAAACTTGCGGGAGAGAAAAGACTTCTTCAATTGAATGAGTTGGATGAGTTCCGTTTGGGGAGCTTATGATAGTGCCAAGATTTACAAGGAGAAGACTAAAAGATGGCACGATAAAAGGATTGTGAAGAGAGACTTTCAAGTGGGTGACAAAGTGTTATTGTTCAACTCTAGATTGCGGCTTTTTCCGGAAAGCTAAAGTCCAGTGGAGCGGTCCCTTCACTATCACTATGGTGAGTAAGTTCGGGTTCGTTGAGCTTCAAAACGACAAGGGTGAGAAGTTCAAAGTCAACGGACAACTTCTTAAGCACTACTATGAAGGCGACTTAGTTGGGTTGGTGGAAGAGATCAATTTCCACGACCCCAACTCCCATTGAGCATATGAGAAACCAAGGTCTAGCTTACGACCATAAATAAGCGCTTTTCGGGAGGCAACCCGAATTTTCTAACTCTTTTCTTTTTTTTTTTTTTTAGGTTTTACTTATGTTGTTATGTTTTTTTATTATTATTATTTTGTTTTTATAGGTTAAAAAAAAAAAATGAAAAAAAATTGAAAAGAACAAAAATATTTTTGAATTGGGTTCACTTGAATTCAATGTTTTTAGGTTAGTATTAGATTATTTTTATTTTTTTGGATTCACTTGAATTCATTTTTATCTTTATTTTATTTATTTTTACTCACTAACGAACTAACAATGTGTGTTTGTCGTAGTTTGACAGCTTGTGTAGGTGGAATGGCGATTTAGCTTGTGTCCCAATGTATTTCCATCGCCCAATGGGTTTACTAATGCGCATGAGTGCTTGTTTCGCCTAGCCCTGCATCGTCCATCGCCCAATGGACCTCGTACCCGTCGATCTCAAGCAATCATGCCCGCCCGCGCTTGACAGATCGTTGCTCGTTGGGTATTGCAAGCCGAAAAGGAAGAAATTAGGGGGACACGAAGAGATTAAAAAAAAAAAAAAAAAAAAACGCAGACAGAGAGCAAAGCAACAACACGCTCAACCCCTCTTCTTCTACGGCCCACCGATCCGAACCCGCACCGCGCCACCACCCAGTGCCGCGCCACCACCGGACCGGCGTCGCCAGCTAACGGCAGCGGCGTCACTGCCTGCTGCCGCCTTGTTTCGCATAAAAACGGGGCTCGAAACCCCACTTCTCTCCGCGCAGCCACCGCCGCGCCACCGCTTGCTCGCGTCACCACCGCGGCGCACCACCTGCGCCGTCGCCACCGAGGCACCACCGCCGCTCCTCCCCGCTGCTGCCCTCGTGCTCAAAACAAAACAAAAAAAAAAAAAACAACAAAAATTCAGAACCCTAATATCAGAAATTAACTTGGGGATTTTGATTTTTACTTATTCCTTAGCAATTTGGAGTAATTGGAGCCTTCTTGGACCCATTTGGACTTCTTTTTAGGTGTTTCAACCTATCCCTAAGCATGGAGATTGAGTAAGGCATTCATCAACATCTTGATTTTGAGAAGAACAGAGTACTTTTGATGTTGCTACTTGATTTTATTCTCTTTCTTTGGGTGGTTTCTCTTTGAATTGTGGTGATTTGCTCAACATTGACTTTGTGAAGTTGGTTCATTATTTTGATCAATTTCATAAGTATTTGTGGTGAAATTCTGTTTTGATTGGTGCCTTGATACATTGGTGACTTGTGTTATAGAAGTGATTCTTGGTTGCTTATTTTGTGTGGTCACGTGATTGACATTATGAAACCCACCAAAAGAGACCTTTCCAAATACAAGTCCAAAGCTACTTCTTTGAGCACTACAAAGACTACCAAAAAGAAGCAAGCTCCTGTGCCACCTCGTCCACCCACGCCCGAACATAACCCCCCTTCTTCCTCACCACTCAATTTCTCATGGTTAAGTCAATCTCAACAAGACCTATGCGCTACTCTTCGGAAACAACGAGTCAAACCTACTCTTCGGTACTCACCTCAAGATGCTAAGCAGTTAGGGGTTAATGATTGTTTGGAACAACTTGCACTAAAACATGGGTTTTCGATGATTTTACATTTGAAAGAAGAGGTTTATCCAACTTTGGTTCTTGAGTTTCTCTCGTCTCTAGAGGTTGTTTCGAAGAAGGGTGATCTTTCTTTCTCTATTGGTGGTGTGACAAGACGCATGAGTCCCAGAAAGGTTAATGAGCTATTTCAGTTGCCTCTTGATGGAACTGTTGGTCCTAAGTCATTTAAATCTTTTTGTGATAATGTCAATGAAAAGATTTTTGTTCCTAAGCAGTTTTGGAAAGAAGTCACGGGTCGTAGTGATTGGGTAGTTGGTTCAACAAAGTCCTTTGCTTTTGTCAATCCTGCCATTCGCATCTTGCATCGATTTCTGCTCCAGGCTTTCTATCCTAAAGGGGAGATGGGACAGGTTGCTACAAATGACTTTCGGATGTTATGGTGGTTTGTTCATGGTGATCCCGCTAGGATGGGTCAACTCAACTTTGGACGGTTCTTGATCGAAGCTTTCATATGGGAACGTGACCATAATACAGGTTCTATCACTATGGGTAGTTTTGTCACTATTTTTGCCAAGCATTTTAGAGTTGACTTATCTTCTCTTGACATGTTATCTGGATATGCCCTCCTTGATATAAGGCAAATGGAGAATAATTATAAATGGTTAGTGACACTAGGTGGCCATAACTACGAATGGTTTGTCAAAGGCGAAGGAAAGGATGCTGCAAAAGTTCCTTATGCTCGTTTGCCTACTCCTACAACCCGTTTGAGCAACCCCGGTGCTCTGTTGTTCGCTCCGAGTGCTTCATCTTCTACACCTCTAGCACTTGATGAGCCATGTGCCGCCGCTCGCACTTCTGTGTCGCGGGATCCATGCACCATCTTCGGCCCTGCTCATCCCTATTCTCTCATGTCTGGCTCCCATGTTTGTGATCCTAGCACTCCACCCTCTGCACCAGTCACCACGAGAGAGTTTCAACTCTTCATGGATTGTTTTGCTCACTTCTCTCACGATGTGCTTGATCGCTTAGACAAACTTGAAAAGAGAGTCGCGACAATTGATTCTGCGGTTGTTTCTTTGCATCATCAGACAGGAGCTTCTGGCCTCACCGCTCCCTCTATTGATGCTCCTGCTGAACCATCTTCGGTAGGCGAAGCTTGTACTGAGTGAGCTTCTTCTTTCCCTTTCTCCTAGTTGTATGCATTGCACAGTGAGGACACTGTGTCTCATTTAGCTTGGGGGCGGGATACTTATCTTTATTGCTTTCTTAGGATTGTTGCATGGTTTGTACCACTCACTAGGAGTGGGAGTTTACTTGCAACCAAAAAAAAAAATTGTACTGCTTTCTTAGTTGTTAGTGTGTTTCATTCTCCCTTAATGCTACTATTGGATTCTTTGACTGAGTGTGTTTCCCTGTGCCCTATGGTTAAATTTTTTTTTTGGAACTTGTGATTGCTGAGACTGGTCACTGTAAACTCTTGGTTTCTTTTCCGATTCCTTGGTATTACTGAACTTGAATTTCTGAGCCTTATCGTCTATTGTTTGGAACAAGGAAGAGTTTAACTTGTAAGGATTTGAGCTTTGATTTCTATCTTACTATTTCCTTCTTGTGTGATTAGTTCCTGGTGTGTCACTGATCTCAATCTTGGCTTGGTACTAGTCTTGTTAACTGTGTAATTGCATGATGAGCATGATAGAAGGCCCTCATTTGTTAGGAGCCGTGCTACATTGATTTTAGAGGACAAAATTTTCCACTTGATCCCATATTTTGAGCCTTACCTTCTCTTTCATGTTTAACCACATTACAAACCTTTTCGGCCTCTTTTGATTAACCCAAGTCTAATTTGGGGGAGCATATTGGTTAGTTGGTGAGTGGTGTTGTTGTTGACGTTTTGGCTCATTGTTGGTGTTGGATGGTTTGTTTCCTCATTATTGGAGATTGCTATATTAGTTTGTTGTATCATCATCATCTTTTCAAATAAAAATATTCATGCAAGGTGAAAAGAAAAAAAAAAAAAAAAAAAAAACAAAATCAAAAAAAAAAAAAAATCAAAAAGAAGAAAAAAGAAAAAGCAAAGAAAAATAAAAAAAAATAGTTTCAATTCTTTTATTTAGTTGTACATTTTCGCCTTTGCAAATTGTAAATCTCTCATAATTTGATGATGATATAATGGTGCTTTTTAATTGTTTGGTTGATTTGGTAGTATCAAGTTCGAAGTCGATTGGAGTTGTTTTAGCCTCATCTTTAGGCTATGTTATTTATCGGATTTTGCTCCCCTAAAATGGACTTCTAGCTCACATATTCCCAAATTTTATCCTACCCTTGACCTAAGCCCCATTACAAGCTCAATAAAGACCTTCTTGATAATCATGCATTTATATGTGTTTCCTTGATGTGGTATCTTGCCAAGATTTATGAGTATGTGATGCATTTCGAGTCGACTTTTGTAGGTTGAGTGCTATTATTTTCCCATTCAAACACATGAGTGTTAGTGAGATGGGAGGGTGCCTTATTAGTATCTTAGGCTACAAAAATTATTCATATGCACATCTTTTGCATATTTGTGGGCGGAGAGCGATCGAGTTTATATTATACTCGCCACAAAGAGAGGAGTGCCACCGGTGAGAACTCTTTCCTTGATTCCTAGTTCTTTTTCTATAATAAGGCTTGGTTTCGCTTGAATGGTTTTTACTCTTGGATAGGCATTGAGTCATTTGGATGCTTTGATTGAGAGGATGTGATCACAAGTGCTTAGCGATGTTGCTTTTATAGGGTGAAGCATAATTATGTTTTGAGAATCTTGTCTTTGTTGCTTGAGGACAAGCAACAGTATAGCTTGGGGGAGTTTGATGAAACACAATTGTATAGAGTTTTTAGGCATATTTTAGTCACATATTAGTTGCATATTAGTCCATATAGTTGCATTTTAGGCATTAACTGCATAAATTATCCATTTTTGTGCTCTATTACGCTTCGTTTGTGTTTCTTAACTTTTCAGGTAGTTTTATAGCTATTTGGAAGCTTTCGGAACAAGATGACACGAAGTGGATGATTGTACAAGGAGAGTTGGTGATCATGGATGTTCTATACGAAGATTTACATCATATGAAGCTTATTTGACATTCATAAGGGTAATGGCATAGCTTATTGGGGTTAATATGAGCTAGAATTGAAGAAATAACATTGTTTACGAAAGATCAGTTTGACCACCTTGCACTATTTTGGTCATATCTCGAGATGTACTTATCGGATTAATGCGATTCAAGTTGCATTGGAAAGTAGACTCGAAGAGCTTCGCAACGGTAGGTCATATGCCTTCATACGATGTCTGTAGCTCAAGTTACGGCCCGTCAAAGTTGACCCAGCGGTTCAGGAAGCGAACCAGCGCCCGATGAGTTTGGTTGCTTTGCAACGGCTGCTACTGCCTCGTCCAATGGCTGTCCAGCGCCCAATGGTCGAGCAACCTGCTGTCATGTGTGATTTAGAGTCTCCTCTTCATTGCTCCTTGTTTTTATTTTATTTTTAATCTTTAATTAGGGAGTTTGTTTAGAAAATATAAATAGGAAAACTAAAAGAGATATTCACTCTCTCTCTCATACATTTTTATTTTCTGAATTAGAATAGATTTTTCTTCTTCTTCTTCAACATTGAAACCCTAGTTTTCACTATTCTCCATTAATTCAAGTTCTAAAGGTATTCTCTTTCAATTTCTACTTTACTTGTTTTGTTAATTGCTTGAATCTCTACTATTGTTGTTTGTTAGTTTCAATTTCTCTACTTTTCAATCATGAATTCTAGGTTAAATTTTGTTATTGATTTTGCTATGAATAGTGAGTAGTCTTCTTGCTAGGGCTTTGGGGATCCATGAACAATTCAATGAAATAAGTTATTTGTCAATTGATTAGTTTCAAGAATTACAATTGAATTCCTATTATTGACTTTTCATTGCTTGCAATTGAATTTTGGCCAAGTTTAATTGTGTGTTGGGTATTTGTTGAATTTGATGCCGAGAGGTAAGAATACCACAAAAGACCAAAGAATAGTAGGCACGACGAATCTAGGCAAGAGCGAGAGCCGCTAGAGGAGTTTTGAGGGAAACTAAGTTTGAGAGAATTAGTGAGCCCTAATTTGTTGAATTCTTGAAGCTTGTTAGTTTTCACTTTTCAATTGATTTGTTTGTTCATGGTGAACCATTACCCTAGGTTTTAGTTAATTTGATCAAGTTTTTATTTAGTTTTCATAGCTAGTTTTCTAGTTAATCATAATTTCAACCAAGGCCTTTCATACAATTCGGACTTTTAAGAACTAATAGAGTGCATAGCTTCCCTGAGGATACGATCCCTACTTCCCTAGCTATATTTTTAGTTGGTGTTGTCGGTTTACTTTTGATAGGTGTGCGATAGCCTGTTCATTTGGAAAATGGTGTTTCATCACTAACTGGTAAAAGGAAGGAGAGAGAACTGTCTCCTTCAAGGCAATATTAGTTCATGTCGGTTGCAGACGTCTTCCGTTTTCCACCTTCACTGCACAGCTCCTTGTGCTTCTCCATGGCTATGGAACATATTAAATATACAAGACTCGCTGAGATTATGTAAAATGTACTATTATCAAAATGTTGCCAATGTTACACAGCCAAATTTTTTTGCTTTGTTTTATTATGTACTATTTTGGCTCTGTATTTAAGAAATTCTTATTAGCTATGTTCTTGAGTCTTGACACTACAGCAGTTGTACTAATTCGAAGATTGAAGATTCGTGGGCGCGCTGTCATGTGGACTGCGCGTATGCATGCCGACTCAAGTATTCACTATTTTTTATTTTATTTTTTATTTTTGAATTGTTTAATGAGTGAAAAATATTGTAATATTTTGACTCCATTTTTTATATATTACCAAAATCAAATGTGGTATATTATTCTGAATTTATTTTGTATGCCGAAGAAAATGAGGAAGTCTAATGAAAAAATCTATGATTCATATTCTAGTAGTAGTAGAAGTATGACGAGCTTTCCGTAGTTTCCTCTTGAGGGGGACAAATCTTGTTCATCTTAGGAACAAATTTTTGTCACTTTTATATACAACATTAGTATTTAGTAATTTCTTGTACATTTTGTTATCTGTTATACAACATAAGTAATTTCTTATATATTTGTCATTTATTAAATAATATTAGTATCTCATTAAACAACATTAAGTTTACTTTTCACCAACAATATGAACAGTCTTGATTCCACGTAGTGGAACTCGGAATATCTTGTAACTTGTAAGTATCATATATATTTGAATGATGAAAGTAAAACGTATTTCCCTCTAGAATTTTTGGAGGGCAAATGATACATAGATCTAATAATAAACTTATTAATATAATCAATTATGGTCCAAAAAGACAGGTTAAATATTTTTTCCAAGTCTCCTGGACCCTAGAACCACCTAGCAAATTACATATATTAGGCCCCAAACCCCAAATCTAAAAGGCCACATAACTGGTAACAAATATTTTGTTTAATCACTTGGATCAATTTTCTTCTGCTCATTAATCATTGTTGTTTTTTTGCTGCTAATTGTTTCACTTGAAGACATATTTAACTAAACCAGGAAGATGAATGTTCATGAAGTAGTCTGCCCAATCAACAGCCTTGGGATCAAAATAGAATATATCTGTCTCCACTCCTCTTTCTCTTGCTGCTACCCTTAACTTCTCTGCGTTGCTGTCATCATATCTACAATTACATTTTACAAGGTCTAGTTAGATTTCTTTTTAAAACAAATTGTGCAACATATCATTGTTATTATATACTACCTCGCCTACATTAATTGTCGCGTTACTAGTTGAAATTATATTGTTCATGTGATGATAAATTCCCAACAAATTAAAGGGAGAAGTATAATACTTTATTGGTTTCTTTAACTTGCAATCAAGTAGGTTCGCGCACAAATTTAAGAAAGAGGAGAGAGAACGCAGGTTGGTAAATAACTAATTTTCTTACACAAATGTACTATATAGGACATCTTCATTTTCGTTTTCATTTGTGAAAATTGTTGCAAGTATTATGAAATGGTAGAAGTGTAATTGCATTTAATTTATCTACCGAATTAATATATAGGTGAACTTACATGCCCTTGAAGAACAAATAAGGTCTGTAAATTTCTATCAACCGCATCACATGGTTGATCCTCCTTGTTTGTTCTATGAATGTGCCTTTGAAGGACTGACAAAAAGCCACATTTGCTATTTCTAGGGCCTATGAAGAAAATAAAACCCAATGTAAACACCAATTTGATAAATTATATTATTTCGAAAATATATATATATATATATATATATATATATATATATATATATATATATATATATATATATATATATATATATATATATATATATATATATATATATATATACTTCTTCAGTTCTGAAACAAATGAAATGCTTCTCTCAAAAAGCCCTTACATAAAAGTGAAAATCGTTTCATTTATTTCAGAACGGCAAGAACGAGTATAATGTGTATAACAAAACATACAAAATGTACAGTGTTAAAGGAAATGAAGAGGTACCTTCAAGGGAAGTAGGTAATGAAGAGTAAGCGCAAGAACGAGTATAATGTGTATAACAAAACATACAAAATGTACAGTGTTAAAGGAAATGAAGAGGTACCTTCAAGGGAAGTAGGTAATGAAGAGTAAGGTATCTCTTGAAGCTAGCCATGGATCCTAAGACCCTAACATGGCCAACAATGACAGGTTTACCATCCTTGTTAATCCAAGGGTATCGCTTGAAATACTGGTATGCCACATCATGCAGAGTTGTTAATGTAGTTGGATTTTTCACTGATGATCCAATCTGATAGATCCTTGGATTTCCTGTTTGATTTGCATGAGCCATGGCTGCTACTATAATTGCATTGGCTACCATATCAGCTGGAATCTGCACAAATTCAAATATATATACATTTTACTGTTATTACATTATCATATTAATTAGGATTTTTTTTTGTCAAAAACCACCTTATAAAACATGAAATTTGTGAGAATTTTTTTTTTTTGCGAAAACCAACCTTAAACATTTTTTTTTTGCGAGAACAAACCTTATGCATAATTCTGATCATTGACACCAGGTTCCGGCATTCACCATGTCATGTGCAAGACACGTGACTTTTTATACCCAACAAAATCTACGACATGGTCAATGCCGGAATTTGGGACAATGATAGGAATGCGGCATAAGGTTTGTTCTCGAAAAAACAAATTGTTTAAGGTTTGTTTTCAAAAAAAAAATTTATATAAGGTGGTTTCTCACAAATTTGATGTTTTATAAGGTGGTTTTTGACAAAAAATTCTATTAATTAATTAGAATTCTAATAATTTTCGTTAGAAACTTCTGTTGGACACATGTTGAGTGTAGAATTTAGTAATGTTGTTAAGTTTATCTATAATTGTATTTGTGGACTAACCTCCTATATATTTCCTCCGTTCTGAGATAAGTGAAACACTTCTCTTAAAAAGCTCTCATAAAAAAGAAGTATTTCATTTATTTCATAATGTAGAAAGTATGTTTTTAAGATACCTTATGTTTTTATATAAGGTGATCTTTTAAAAATCTGATCCGATTATTCTAATCTCAATACTCGAATTTTTAACCTACCACATCAGCAATTGAGTCAGGGTCACCCAGGAAGCATGGCAACCTCCCTTTGCCATAAGCAACAGCTAAACTGTCAATAGTCCTGCAAAAATTATGTAACAAAACTAAGTATTATTTTGTCAAAATTCAGTTACAAGTAATATGGAAATTTAAAGCTAGTAAAAATATAAATATGGAAGGGAGAAATTAGTTATACCTAATACCTTCAACCCAACCAGGGATAGGTTCTTTAAAAGTGCTGGTTACAATGGTAGGACGAATGATGACAAGAGGAATGTCTCCTTTTTCATGCAATAGCACCATCTCCCCAAGTGCCTTTGTAAATACGTAAACATTTGGCCATCCCCAATGTTTTGACCTGGTTCATCAATTAGTGAAGAGAATTAGAAACACAAAAATTTTAACATATTGATTCTCATTAGTTCATTGTCTAAAATATCAAATTTTAATAATATTTTAGTAAAAGATAATTAGGGATTTTAACGGTTAAAGTTGTGCAGTGGCAAGTGGGCAAGTCAAAATGGAGCATATATTAAAAAATGGAAGGAGTTATACAATTTTGCTGTCTATTTACTTTCACATGCATAACCTGAGTGTAGACCACAACCTTGGAATTGTAGAAAGTTGATTATTAGTAATTGATTAAAAACATTTATATTATCAACACAGATTAAATTCAATTCAATTTTATAGGCCAGATTCATTGAAGTGGGAGGAAACATAGGGGGAATTCTACTCTTGAAAAACCTAATGGTGGGATTTGAATGCATGTGAAAATCCTACTTTTGTATATCCTCGCAACTATGGTACTGTACGTAGTTAGGTTGCCCATGAATCTTATGCACAAAAAGATAATCTTGTGAGTTGTGAGGGCATTATAATAGTGGCAAAGATTTGTGTTTCATGAACTCAAGGTCATAGGATTTAAATTCTAGTGTCCACTAAGCCCTAGGGCACTTTCGTATTGAGACTTTATTATCTTAATCCTAAAAGGTTAGGCACACTAATATTGGCTTGAGGGGTTTTTTAATAACCAAATCATTCACTTTAGTTACCTAAAAAAAGTACACGAGACAACCATAATTTTATTAGGACAACCAGATAACTCGTAAGAAATTTAGGTGATCAAGTGATCAGATATGTAACCTACTTTAAGAAAAATATATAGACGATAAACCATTTAATTAGTTTTTAAAAATTTAAGAATAACCAAGGTTTTTGGTACAAAATTACATAGTAGCACTTTAATAGTAAAAGATTTGTGATTTTGATTAAAAAATAACACTTAATTCAAAAGTGTTGCTGGATAAACTTAGTCTCGATATTAATACACCCGAGTTTTAAGACAATATTTATTTGGTGAAGATTTTTCTTAATACATTTTTATCAGTAATAGAATTAAAAAATAAAAAGAACATTATCTTCACTTTTTCAAGTTGGTACGCTAATTTCAACCAACCATTCCCTGAAAAATGACATTGAATTAATCATAATCAACCTTTTTTTCTATGTCTCTGCAATCAACACTAGACTTAATTTCCAATAGTCTATATGAATTCATTTAATATTGTTTTTTTTTCTTTGTGGAATTTATTAAATAGTCGGCAATAACGGGTTTGTAACTTGTACTTGTTAAAGCACACAAATCTAGATTCAATTGACCTATGTGCTATGTCTGATGTCTCTTGTAGCTATCACCATACCCTATCACAACTAATTTCTGATCGTGATGCCTATCACTTAATATACTTTATAGATAAGAATAGTTGATTGATGAGCCTAAACTTTCTCTTCGCAATTCCTCAAATTAATGCTACGTAGTACTATTCTTTCCCCACTCTCAGTCTGTATCTAAAACATTGCTCTATTAATAAATACTTTCTAATTCTTTGATGCTTAAACTTGATCCCAGGGATCTCTTGGATCGTAGGTGATGTCAATCTGGCTAGGTAATTCACTTACTATTGATACTTTAGGCGATATATAATGAAAATCACTTTTCTTTAATTTGTATAATCGAGAACTCGATTGATCTAAGTGAGTAGAAAGAGAGGAAAAATAACTTACCTTTTAAGTATTAGGTAAACATGTTATCTATTAAGTGTGTGATACCATAATAGTAGTAGTATAAGTGTATAACTAGGAATTAATTACTAATTAGATCAAATGGAGTCTAATTTGCATACCTCTCAAGGCCAAAGTCCCTCATAGTGAACTTTTTTTTTTTTTTTTTTTTTTGAAAGATCCCTCATAGTGAACTTAATAGTTTCTTGAGTGGCTCCCTCAGCTTGGAGCTCCTCTAATTTGTCCTGAATAAGTCTCTTCTCCACTTCAATGTCTAAGCCAGGGTCTCCCATTTAGTGAGTCACCCATGAAGTAAGGACTCTCCTTTACAAGCCCAGCCGTTTCACCAGATACATAAGCTGAAAAATTTTGCACCATTAATAATCATGATTACCATTGGTCTAATAAGGATCACTTGGTTAAGTATATACTTCATAAACCAAATAGTTTATGGTAAGGACCATGATTATAGATATCTTATTGTAATCCAATTTTACGCACAATTATGTACACATGAATAATGTCATATCAATGTAATGTAATAACAACTTTGTAGATCCTAATGCATTGTGATATGAGAGAAAATAATGTATAAGTAACTACGTGAATACCATCTAGCTCAATTAGTAAAGTTTTGAACAGTGATATTAAATTCTTAGATTGAATCTCTTTTAAATTATTCGCTTAGTGGCTCTCAATATTTAACAAAAGAATTAAAAGAAAAAGAAAGCAAGTGTACGTCTCCTCCATAGGAATCATCATGAGCATGAAATGGATTACTACAAATCCAATAAATTAACATGGCATAAATAAATATCAGATACTGTTTAGTACTAAGTAGTAAGTACTGACCAGTTGATACTTGGATGAGCACCTTCAAGTTGGTGCATTTCTTAGCAAAGTCCAATACATACTTAGCTCCAAAAGTGTTGAGATACAACGAGACGTCATACCTACGGCAAATTTTTGAAAAAGAAAATAAGCAACATATTTTTCTCAGCTCTTTCTTATCAGTATAGATGAAAACCTGGTTATCTAGGAAAAATAATGTTATACTTACCGGTGGCCGGTGGGTAATTTACTCATTATAGATAGACGCTTTTTTAAGATTACCTTAGATCCAATGGATATGACAAGTACGTAGTTATTTTACTTACTTACTTGCCCGGCCCGGCCCGGCCCGGCCTTTTTTTTTTAGGCTTATGGGTCCTTATATAGGACAATTATTCATTTAGCGTATAATATTAGCAAGTTCATAATGAGAGGTTTTCTCAGAAAAAAGAAGCGAAGAAGAAACACGGGTCATTTCCAACTGAAATGGAATACTCGGGTCAATTAGCCAACATACGTACTCTTCGAGTGTTACACTATATGATGATAATAACATATAGTATATATGTATTAATATTATTAATTGCTAAGTGTACCTTTCATCAAAGTTGGTGGTTGCAGCTAGGTTAACTATAACATCAATGTTCGTCCATAATTCTTCCTTAAGATTTAATTCTTTAATTGCCAAATCTTCACAAGTAATGTCACCTGGCACCACAGTAACCTTTTCTGATATGAAGGAATTGAATTTTGCACCCATCTTTTGCTTTAGAACTTTGAACAAGTCTTTTGCAATCACCTAATCAAAATATTAAAACAAAAGTATAATTAATAATACTGTAAAGATGATTAGTTTGTACTGTAATGGCCTTGTTTGGCAAAATTTGTGTTGTATTTCTTTCATATATATATATATATATATATATATATATATATATATATATATATATATATATATATATATATATATATATATATATATATTTAATGGTTTTTATACAAATCACGACAAATAAATTTATTCACCAAAACTCCACACTTTTTCAAAATTCACCAAATACTCCTTGGCGCTTAAAAAAATTCATGAGATACCCATGACATTTCAAAAAATACCAAAAATGCCCTTTTTGGCTAACGGACGTTAGTGCTCCGTTAATTAATTAACTAATTAACCTAAAAATCTCTAATTAAACCCTAAAAACCCTAAAACTCTAACTAACCCCTAAAACCCTAACTAACCCTAACCTTAACCTCCACCACCACCACCCGGCCCCCCCCACCCCGACGGCCCCCTCCCAAAACCCCCGCCCCAAAACCCCCCCCCCCACTCCGCATCCCCCCTCCCCCACCACAATGGCCCCCCCCGGCCCCCCCTCCCGGCCCGCCGCAGACCCAGCTCCCCATTCGCCCCTACCCCGCTCAGGGGTCGTTCCACTTTCCACGAAAAACACCCTCTACCGATTCCACTTCCCACGAAAAACACCCCTACGATTTTCGACCAACCCCTTCACGGGTTGTTCCACTTCTACGAAAACACCCCAACCCCTTCGATTTACTGCGAAAAAGCCGGTGCATCCGAAGTCTCGGATTTGCCTACGATTGCTCGAGGGGTGGGAATGGATGCGAAAATTCGCGGGGGTGGGGGAGGGAAGGGTGGGGGGGCTGCGTGGGTTGTTTGGGGGGCAGGGGGGGGGGGTGGGGGTGGGGTTAGGATCGACGGGGGTGGGGGAGGGTGGGGAATTCGATAAGGGTGGGGGGTGCTTTGCCGAGGGTCGACGGGGGGTGGGGAGGCTGGGATGTCGAGGGGAGGGGGGAGCTGCGTGGGGGGTTCTTAGAGGGCGGCGGCGGGGGGGTGGTCGGGAGGGAGGAGGGCGGCGTGGGAGGGGAGGGGGCGATGGGGTTGGAGTTGTGGGGGTGGGGGTGGTGGGTGGCAGGGTGGGGTGGGTGGGTGGGTGGTGGGTTTGGGGGTGGGTTTAGGGTTAGTTAGGGTTTTAGGGTTAGTTAGAGTTTTAGGGTTTTTAGGTTCAATTAGGGTTTAATTATAGGGTATTTTAGGTTAAATAGTTAATTAATTAACGAACACTAACGTCAGTTAGTCAAAAAGGGCATTTTTGGTATTTTTGAAATGTCGGGGGTATACGGTGAATTTTTTAAAGGTCGGGGGGTATTTGGTGAATTTTGGAAAAAGCGGGTATTTGGTGAATAAATTTATTTGTCAGGGGTATTTGGTGAAAAAACCGTATTTTTAATAAGGTAAGGAGAAACCTTGACAAATTGGGGGGAATAAAAGGGATCCCAACTTGTCAAGGATGAGAATCGATCCCAGGACCTCCTGGAACCGGGAGGGAAGCACTAACCACTAGGCTATCCCTCACTCTCGAATATTTCTTTCATGTATATGGGGGTCCTACATAGTAGGTTTAATTTTACCATTATTGATGGAAATTGGTTGTATTGTTTGCTTTTTGGAATCAATATATTTGATTACCAAAACAAATTAAGAAAAAAAAAAGTATAGTTAGGTTATGACTCATGACTTAGTTTCTTTTTCCGAATTTAATCATTTTCTTTACTTATTTTAGGATTTGGAAATTAGGATAAAAGCAATAAGAAACGCATTAAAAGGTGTATATTTTTTCTGCCAAGTCTATGAGTTCGACCTTGAATTATGCTCTCATTGTATAGGAAATGGGATAAATTGTCACGTATGAGTATATTCAACTAAAGAGGTTTAATTTTTTGTTTTTGACAGGAACTAAAGAGGTTTAATTAGACCTTTGAGTTTTCAGAGTAATAATAATGATTTATAATTGAATTACCTAATACTCCCTCCGGTCTTTATTAATTTACCCGTATTCCTTTTGGGATGTCACTTATTAGTTTACCCATTTTTTTTGTTTCTATTTTTGGAATGAGACCACTAACTTTCCATCACACATACATTCAAGCTTTAATATAAAATAATAGTTTCTCTTTCTTACATGTCGCATAACATTGCTTTCTAAAGCTGCATGCAAAAAAGCGGGTAAAGCATAATAAAGATCGGAGGGAGTATATCCTTAAATGTAGTATAAAGATTTCTGTTGCATCATTTATTATGAGTGGCTAAGAGTTAGGGACACTTAAGTTCATATAAATACGTAAATTCGAAAAGATGGAATTTGTAGTGGATATTATTGAATAAAAATGTATATTAGTGGAAAGATTTTTTTGGAAAACTTGATGATCATATCCCAAAATGAAAAAAACACTTGATATAAATTATTAGGTAGGAGACTACATATTGTGATCTCTGTCTCCTCTCCCCCTCTCTCCTCTTCCTCCAAAAAACCTATTCTTTTCTTCTAGTTTGGGGCTGCCATCATTCTTTCGATGGTGGTAAGCCCCCCAATGCTTCTTTTTCCTCTAATTTTTATTGTTTTTATTATTAATAATCTTCCATTCTCTCTCTTTTTGAGACTTTTCTACCCGATTTTGGGGTTCTTTCTCTCCTCTTATGGGAGTTTGGAGTTTAGTTTTAGTCTCTTCCCACGTGGAAGTTTAAAAATTGGTATGAGAAATTGTTCCTATTGGTTGAAGTTCAAGACCATCAACATCGAAGTATTGGAAATTCGGATGCGGTCAACATGGTTAAATCGAGAATTTTCTTCCCCAAACTATATTAGAATGATAGACTTCCCCATTGATAGTTGCGTGATTCGGCCAAATACAAGGGGGATCTTATTGTATTACTTCGATCCTGGTTCATATATTGTAGTTTCTTTGAAAATAAATTTGATTTGATCTTGTCGATTATATATTGTTAAACTTTAATCTTTATTGTAGATGTCGTTTGGCGCCCATTTAATGAAATTTCTCTTAAAAAAAAAAAAGAGTAGGAGACTACATATGTAAAAATAGAAGGCATGGAGATGTGACAAAATTCAAACACGTACTATTCAATGGCATAGGCAATTAACCTGTAGAAAGGACCCCATATATAATATATTCAACCATGTGCCCTGGAGTAATGTAATTTCTTCTATTTCCTTATATACTTCATATAAATTTGAATAAATTGGGAGCAATAATTTTTTTTTTTGGCATATGACTTGTATAATGGTACTAGTACCAATAATTCTAAATCATTAAGCTAGAAAGTTATGGAAGCCAACTACCCTTCTCCACAAAGATCTATACAATTTTTGTCGTACTAAAGATATTTCAAAAACAATCATATAAGTATGTAATTTCTACAACATAAATAAAATTTAGTAACAGCATCATGCTAAAATAGACGAGGAAAGCTGAAAAGTCTGTTGTTTTT